>LSYV01000004.1:2523319-2586924 GCA_001584585.1 Gonium pectorale | reverse complement strand
GAATTCCATAGCCGTTGGTTAGCATTTGGCGATGGTCAACGCGTCCTTTGGCTGGTCAGCATTGGAAAGCTGCCCCACCCAAACAACACCAACTGCGCCGGGAAAAAGCCACGATTATACCGTGAGATATGCACATACAGCTGCTATGTGCCCGGTCTCTGAGTTGCTTGCTGGCGCTCACAATTCTCGCAACCATGTCAACTCATGGACCCGGCACGGTTCCGACTAAACCCGCACAAGCCAAGCGGGCTTTCTCTAACGAACGTTGGTGCCCGTTTGCGAACAAGCACTGGGGTTCATGACGCGTTGACGCGTTCGGGCGGGCTCCCTATTTCTCTGCAGATTTCTCCTTTTTGACACGGTTGTGGCTCTCTTTCTCGCTCCCCTACCCCGTGAAAAGAGAACCAGAAACGGGGAAGGCAGCCTCTACGGACATACACACCCGTAGGGCGGGTATGTGCGGGTGCGGGTCTATACCGGTTGCCCCTGCCCATGCATCCGCTACGGTACACATACACGCTCCACCCTTCATGACCTAAATCCCCGGTACGGTCTCACGGGGCTCCGCCCTTTTCCAAGCTTCAAGGAAGCTTTTCCCCTACTTGTCCCCCTTCTTCCACAGCAATTCGGTAACGGGTTTTGGGTGTGGCATGTAACTGCTTTGCCCCTGCTTTGCCTCGCCCGCCCCACATGTTTCATCACCGTCCTTCGCTAACTTCTTCTGCTGCTCCCGCCGTCCGCCTGCCCACCCCGTAGGTCAGTACATAGTGATGATTGGGTAAGTGCCGTTGGGAATGTCCGTCTGGGCAGGCCCGCGCTCGCGGTGTCAGTGCTGTGCCAGTCTGTCCGCGTGTTAGGTTGGGCGGGACGACATGGGGTCTCCTAATCCTCCTCCTCTCTATGTCAGCAATCTATCAGCGACGAGAACCGCGAAGGTATGCCACGGCACGGATCGCTCGTCGCTGACATCGCAGTTTTGCAGGTCTCCTTCAACTCTACCAAGACCGCCGTTCCTCCTACTCGGTGTCCGCGACACGACCCATTTCCCGTTCCGTATTACACACCCCCGGCTCCGTCCATGGGGCCGCCTGCCGGCGGCCCAGGATTTCCCAAGGGTGGGCACCCGGGGGGTGCCAGAGATAATTTCCTAGTGCCCACACGGGCACTGGGGGGTCAGACGAATAATTTCGTACGTGCAATTACGTGCCCACGCTGCCCTCCGGGCCCTCCGGCCCCGAATCATTTCTGTAGTGCCCACTTGGGCACTAGTGCCCACCTCCCGAAACACTGGCAGCAAGAGAACGCCGGTGGATGCAGCGCTCATCGTAGCCCTTGAGCGGCGCGTGCACACCTTAAGCTGTTGTTGTTGCGCGCCATGCACATGGCCTCGGCCCCAAGTGTGCCACCGTGCAGCGCCCGCACCGACCGAGCAGTGGATGGCTTTCATTGCCGATACGCCCGGCCACTAGCTAGGAGGCGAAGCCTCAAGTGTACAAGGAGGCGCGAGGCTGCCTGCCTCCTGCGACGCCTGGCATGTTTCCCCGTTGGAGCCTGTGCACATACAAGATGATATGCTCATCCTAAGTCACTCAGTACCTTTCATGCATGTCACGACAAAGGCAGGATAAGTCACCGTCACGAGACGGTACGGGCCACGGCAGGTTCAATATCCCCACTTTCTATCACACATACGTCGAGGCGACTCAATACGTTGTTCACATGTGCCGCAGCAGAGTGCCTGCCGCTGAAACCCTTCCCGAGTCGCCAAACTACGCGCGCTACGGTGGCGCCTCATAAACACAGTGACAGGACGGCATAGTCTTACGACGCTATCTGGGTAGTCGAGCCGTCCAAGTGCGTCGGAACGTTGTTTCGGCGACGCCCCGCCATCCCCGCCAAATGAGAAGGCGTTCGCTCATCACCTGTTACTTTCAGCTATACATTCAAATGATATTTGCAGTCCTCACGATATCTCAGGGGCGCTCGCTCCAGCAACAGCAGGAGGGCGCATCCATACTGGTCCATACGGGCCGTGAAGTGGCGCTTGCATTCGCAAACCCTAACGTGCAACTTATCATCTTGGCAAATTCTATGCGCCTCGAGGACGCTGACTGGGAGGGCCTTGGGCCCCTGCCGCTGAACTTAACGCGGAATGTTACAGTTCGGAGCACGGCACAGGCCCAAGAAAGCGGAGATTGGCCCGTGGTCGACTTTGGGTTTACCAAGAACAAGGTGTGAGATTTCGATGCCAGCCAACTCAACTTTGTGCTGTCCACTTCGGCGGTCCCTTGGGAGATTTCTGGACCTGCAGCCCACGTACGACATGCCCTCGACCGAGCCCTGCCCGTGGCCCTGCCATGGGCGTGTCGCCGCGGTGTCGGCGCCGTACAGTGCGCTGTATCGGGACGGCCTGTGGTCACATCCCTTTACCCCAACTTCTCCGACAGATGCGCTTGTTGGGAGGGCTGCAGCTTACAATGAGCTATTTCATCGTGACAAGGTATCGCGAGGACATTCCCGCGTCAAATCCCGGCATGGACCTCCTCGCCCCCACCGTGCTGGTGAGCCATCCAGGTCGTCCCCTGCCTCCCGCGCGCCCCAAGCCTCACCCCCTCCACTTCGCGACTTCCCCTGCTGCCCTCGCCTCCAGGTGCCAGGAGCGCCCCCGGCGCTCATGATTCTAGAGCACCTGGCCCTTAATAATCCCTTGTGCTTTCCTCTGAACATCTCGAGACAAGTAGGTTGCTGGTTTTGGATTGCCGGCGCGATGGCTATTACGGTTGCATGGTCCTGAACCGGCTCTCGATGCAATCCGAAGCTAGCCGGCAGGGTGCCTGGCGGCCTCCACCTCTCCGGCGCTTGTCTGGCGGCACCGGCTCAGTGCGCTGCCATGTTGCTTGCCGCCTGCTGGCACGGACACGCATCACGGACGGCCATGCCGCCCTGCCACCGCCGCCGCCCTCCTCGCCTGCGTACCGAGCTGCCCTGCGAATCCACATCCACACCCTTGTGCCCCCCCCATTATGCGCGCAGAGCGTCCTCCTGACGCCGCGGCCGCCGTTCCTGCCGGGCCAGCAGGATGCCACGGGCGACCTGCCCCAGGACGGCTGCGTCAACGACACCAGCGCGCCCTGGCTGCGCCGCTGCTGGGCCGTGCGCCGGGAGTACGTGGACATGGGGGCCATGGCCGCCTCCATCGGAGTCTCCGGCCGGCCCGAAGCGAACAACTACTACATCCACGCCATTCGGAACCCGCTGCTTTGCTCGGCTGTGATGCCCGATGACTGCATCGCGCAGCTGGGCGTCTTTGCGTGCTTCTACTCCATCTTCCCGCGCAAGAGGTTTCCGCCGTCTCCGGTGCCGCGATCACCGCCGCCGCTGCCGCTGCCGGCCCCCCGCGACGAGTGGGCACCGGCCGGCGGCGACCTGGGCCGCACGGACACCGGATCGAGCGGGGCACCGGCGCGAGGGGTCGTCATCGGCGGCGTGGTCGGGGGCGCAGTCGGCGGCGGTAAGGCGCTACAGCGGTATCGGTTTTCCGAGCGGCCAGGGCCGTGCTGGCTGGCTGGATCAACGGCCACTGAGCGGATGTTGGTTAAAGCGCACAAAGGGGCGGCAGCCTCATTCCTGATGTTCGCTGACCAAGCGGACACTGCACCGCCATGCCCGTTGTTCGCGCAACAACAGGGCTTCTGCTGCTGGCGCTGCTGCAACTTGCTGCTCTGGTCGTGGCTCGGCGGCAGAGGCCTTGCGGTCAGCCGAAACCTACGGTCTGGATCAAAGCTTGGGTATCGGAGCTGGCGGCTACCGAGGATGCCGAGGCCGAGGATACCCACACGAGATTGGGCGACGGCGACCTGCGCCAACCGCCACTTCCGCCACACGGTCCTCCGCAACCGCGTTCCCACGTTGACGGCCCGGGGGCTCTGCAGCACGGAGATGAGGAGGAGGATTGCAAGCAGCTGCCTGCCTCCATTGTGGTGTCTGCGGTGGGCAAGGCCTCAGCGAGCGCCGCCGCCGCCGTCGCCTCGCCGTGGCTCTGCGCTGACTGCCTTGAGGACCAGCGGCGAGGGGACGGCCCGGTGGGCAGGGCCGCACCGCAGCTCTTAGTCGCGGAGCTGGCGGCCGGCGAGTGCGGTAAGCCAGCCCACGGAGCTGAGGGCTGCAGCAGCGGCGAGACGGCGGCGGAGTCGCGTGGTGCGTTGGTGGGCTCATCTGCCGTGCTTCTGCGGAATGCGCCTGACCTTCAGCCGGCCTGCGCCTTGCAGTGGCCGACTCCTGCGAGTGCTGCCGTACATGCTCCTTGCTCCGTGCGCGCGCGTCTCCCTGTTGTGCTGCCCGTACAGCGGCCGCTGGGCGGTGACCCCTGCCGCCTCATGCCTGCTGGGTTCGTTGGTGTCTGTTGCGCACACGCAGAGGATGCCCCGGCGCTGTCGGAGGAGTCGCCAATCACCAACCTCACGCCGCCACGCGCCGACATGCACATGCTGGGAAATTCAGATTCCCAGAGCAACGAGGTGCGGTGCGGTGGGGTACGGCCCGGCAGGGCCCGGTGCGTGCACAGCTCTTGGCACAGCCTCAGCGTGTGGGTTCAGGTTCAGCGCAGCTGCGGTGTGCGGTGCCGCAACCCGCTTCAGTACCCAATGCTTGTGGCGTCCAAATACACTGCAGGCGCAGACAGGCCCGCGTGAGCGCTGCTTGATGCATGCAAGCGTGGCGCTGCGTGTGCCAACGTGTATCGTATGTATGCGTGACGGAGTGCTTGAGACAGGCCTGAAGAAAGACAGCGAGCACAGGCAGCGGTGCATGAGTGTGTCGTACATGCGTGAAGGCGTGCCCAAAAAGTTCTGCAAGGATACAGCGAGCAAAGCAGCCTAGCCGTCAGCCCATGGACCCTCCGCCCGACCCAGCAAAGTAAGCCCCCAAGAACGCTGGAATGCTGAGCTGGGCTGGGGGCTGGGTAGCTGATCTAACCTGAGCTGAGCTGAGCTAACCTCCTCATGTGTTACGTATGCATGACGGAATGCAAAAAAACAGGTATAAGGGGTAGCTAGAGCTCCTCGCGACGTGTGTGTGTGTGTGGAAATGGAACGACGTGTGTGTGTCCTTAGCTTACCGTGCCCGGCCACCCGCGCATGTTAGGCCGGTACGCTACCAAAGCCAACGTCACCAGCCAACGTAAGCTTCCGGTTTGTTCTGCACTCGGTGTTTGTACATGCAGGTGACGCTGTTGCCCGACGTCGTCCGGGGAAGGGGCTCCTTCGGGCGGGTGGTTGAGGGCTTCTATCAGGTGCGTGGGCTCCAGCGTGAGTCTCGCACTCAGAAGCAAGGCGGCCTCCTAGGTGTTCTGCTCCTGCCAGTGTTCTCACAAGACCTGTGTGGTCTCGGCGTCCGACGGTGCTGCACACTTCTGGTGTGTCAGGTGACGCACACATGCCTTACTGCCTATACGCGTCAGCCTCGGAGCTGCGTTGAGCTGAGCAGGAGCTCAACCGAAGCCCAGTCAACTGCTCCCCTCCTATACTGGCGGTGACCGCTCCGTCCTCTCTCCGCACCTCACGCGCTCGCCCTCCTTTGTCTCTCTCTCTCCCCACGCCCCCCTGCTGCAGGGCCAGCGCGTGGCGGTGAAGCTGCTCCCGGAAGTGCACGCGTGGGGCGGCGCGTCTGTGTTGCTGCTGGACAGCTTCGCGCAGGAGGTGGAGGTGCTGGGCCGCTGCCACCACCCCAACGTGGTGCGCCTGCTGGCGGCCTGCCTGACGCCGCCGCGGCAGTGCCTGGTGCTGGAGCTTATGGAGACGAGCCTGGAGAGGCTGCTGTACGGGCAGCCGTGCGGCACGGTGCTGCCGCTGCGGATGGTGCGCGCTTGGGTGCAGGAGGGCGGGTGTCATACCGGACAGGGCCACACGATGCTGCAAGTGTTGTCAAACACCGGAGAAGCCACCCACTGTGCTCTTCAAGAATGAGGAATTTGCGCAACATCCGTGTCTTTGGCATGGTCCCCGGCGTGTCCCTGCTGGCAATGAGAAAGTGCGCCTCACGCCAACGCCATGTCTGCGTGCCCCTCCAGGTGCTCCACATCGCCACTTGCATCGCCAAGGGCCTGGCGTATCTGCACCCCACCATCGTGCACCGGGACCTCAAGGTGCGCGCTGACTACGGTGTGACGGACCGCAGCGGTGTGCGGCCCTCGGCGCGACACGCGTGCCCGGGCGCGTGCACATTGCCTGCCGGGGATTCGTGCATGCCCCTTGGTCGACACGCGTTGACGTGTTTTGCCGAGTGTGTTCCGGGAGCGTCCCGGTAAAGGCCTTGAGACTGGCCGGGGCAAGCGATGAGCAACCCCTCTCTGGGGAGCCTGTGATCTGTATCTGTATTATGTGCGCCTGCAGCGTGGGCGTTGTATTCATTCTACCGTTTTACATGCCCCGAAATGCCTCATAAGGCCCCGATGTGCCGGGAATACCGGGGAGGGAGACGTGGGTGAATCATGTGTGGGCCGCGGCACAGACTGTGAGCCCGGCCTGCCCTCCTGTCCGCTGTTCCCTCGAATTCGAATGCCCTGACACACGCTGTGCCTCGCTTCCTGCGCCTCCGGTTCGCACAGCCCGGCAACGTCCTCTTGAACGACCCATGGGGGCCCAACCCCGTGGTCAAGCTCGCGGTGCGTGGGTGCGAGAGGGGAGGTGGGGGTTGGGGGTGAGCGCCTTGGTGCGCACAAGGACACGGCCCGGCCACTCGTCCGTATGAGTCACACCCTGGCCTGGGGGTCTTTCCAGGCACTTGCCGGAATCGTGGCCAGGCACTTCCCGTTCCAGACCCATCCGACGCGGAGTGCCCGGGACGCCCCCAAATCATATGTTCTGGATGGAACGTGTCGTACGAGCTGCGCGGCCTCAAATGCCTTGTAGTCTAACGAACACGGGGCGGCGAGTATGCTGCGGCGGGTCACAACTGCTACCGCACCTCTCTGCGGATGTGCTCGCGCGTTTGCGCACCAACCGTCCTGACCTGCTGTGGAGTGCCTGTGTCGCGTATGTGATCAATCGTCCGGGTTGTAGAGTGGTATGCGCACAGCGCCGCCTTACATCGGCTGCATGGTCGTGCCCCGCCGCCTCGCAGGACTTTGGCCTGGCACGCCTGCGCATGACCGCACAGCCCACTGAGCGGCCGGAAGCAGGCACGGTGAGTGTTACGACCGAACATGCGCCGGAGCTGCCCCGTACCAGCGGTGACGGGCGCAAGGCGCCGGCGCGGACGTCTAAGAGTCTTGTTGGGGGATGTTAATGGCGGTGCGCACCGCGTGCGCGTTGCGCGGGCGCAGCTGCGCGCCAGTTCCCGGCGCCCGGAATGCAGTCACAGAAGGGGCGAGCCTCTGTCCCCCGCGACGCGTGGTACATCTGCTTGCCCGCTTTCACGGGTGCCCCTTGATCGCCGCCATCCCGGGAGGTGTGTAGCTGTATGCGCGGACCGACTCTTTGCCGAGGTGCCCTTGGTAGGGTCCCGCCCGCACCTTCGCGTCGACACAGCCACTTCGTGTTGTTGTTACACGCTTCCGACGCTTTGTCCGGGCGGAACACAGAAGCCCGGCATAGGGACGTGAGGCGGGCTAGGGCTTTGGTAGGGCGGTCCGCGGGCGCATGCGAGCGCGCGGCCGCCGGTGTGTCACGGTTTGACAGCAGTGCGTGCCGCTGCCGGTCCAGAGCCTCGAAGCCGATCGACTGCCGACGTGCGGCCATCCAGTGTCTGCTGCTGCGACGACGCCTCCTGCGCCTGTGATGACACGCACCCACCTGCCCGCTGTGCCCGCCCGGGTGTACCTCCCTGCCGCCCCCTCCCCCGCCCCCGCCCCCCGCCCCGCGCACCACATGCGCACGTGCGTGCTCGCCTTCCTCGCGCCGCCCTGCCTCCCGCGTCCCCGCCCACCTCTCGCGCCCGGCGCCTGCGCCCTCCACGCCCCGACGCCGCACCTGCACAGCCCGCCTACCTGGCACCGGGTAAGAGTGTGTGGGTGGTGGGTGGGTGGGTGGGTGGGTGCGGCAATCCACCGCCGGACAGACCCGGCTGATTCCGCCGGTTCGGTCGCCGTCAGCGTTGCGACAGAGCTCGCACGACATCCACTTGAGCGGCATGGGATGCTCCGTCAAGCTTCGGGTGCATACAAAGAGTTACATGGTGTGCCACACGGGGTTGCTGGGCCACCGCAAGGGATGCCTGCGAGCCCGTGCCGGCCGCCTTCAGCCTACGGTAGTCCTGTTGCACTCCGCGACAGTGGCAGCAATGTGCTGCGCCTGACCGTCAAGCCCGACAACTTGCACAGGCTCCCCACAGTCCTAACTCCTGGCTCGTTTCCCGTCCGCGTCTGCTACGCCCGCCGGGTGCCTTCGTGCTTGCCTGCAGAGGGCTTCGACGTCTGCAACACGGTCATCACGCACCACTTTGTAAGCGAGGGGTGCTTCCTGCGCTGGAGTTGGGCGCGCTGCAGTAGATAGGCAGGGGGCTGCCCCTGCGGGCATGCGCGCCCGCAGGCGCGACGTTCCAGCGGCGGCTGACCGCATGGGCATATTTAGCAACGCGCAGATGGCCATGCTACCTAGCGCTACCAACGAATTCAGTTGCCGGGATGTCGCGATTACCCGATTGCTGCACGTCTGAGGCCAGCGGCAGCGCCTGAAGGGGGGGCGGGTCGGAAGGCATCCACTGCCCGTGGTCGCACAAAGCACTACGCCTGCCAGCTCTGCGAGTAGGTACCAGGGTCAGACCTCATTGTCAGCACTGCAGTCGCGGATGTGATGCTACGTGAGAAGGGCAAAGGGATGCGCTGGCCGCGCGACCTGTGCAGCACCTTGGGCAGCGGACGTAGGCCTCCAGGCCCTCGCCCGCATCCCCGCATCCCTCACCCCACCTCCTCGGCGCCCACACCGCCTTCTCGTGGATATCCCTGACCTTACCTGATTTCCATCCCGAAAATCTTTGCATGACCGTAAAAGCCCTGCGCCCTCCCTTCCGACGGGAGCGTTATGGCGAATGCTGTGCGTCCGTCGCCACACCTTCGTTGTAATAACCATCACGCCTGTGTCTCCAACCCCACCCGGCAGGACATCTACTCGCTGGCTGTCCTGCTGTGGGAGATGTTAGCGGGCAGGCCGCCCTGGCGGGGCTTCAAGGTTGTGGAGGTGGCGTTCAGGGTGGCTGTCCAGCAAGCGCGGCTGCCGCTGGATCAAATCTCCAACGAGCGCTGTCCGCCCAAACTCCGACTGCTCATCAAGCAGTGCTGGGATCCCGACCCGCGACGGCGGCCCGCGGCGGCGGAGGTGGCCAAGTGCCTGATGCTCATCCTGCAGGCAAGGCCGTTCCCTCGCTGGCCGTCTGCCGCACGCGCTGTATGTGCCTCATGGGCATGGGCCCTCCGGCCTGTTATGCATGGCGATGGTGCCCTTGCCGATCTTTCCTCCGCCGGGCGTGCATCGGTGCATTCGCCCGCTGCCTCCCATCCGCCCGTCCGCCCATCCGCGCATGCGTGCAGGAACTGAGCCATGCCAGCAGCAGCACCAGCGGGGCAAAGAGCCTGCCTGATCACGGCCTTGGCGCCATGGCGTCGGCTCGCCTCCTGCCGGCCGCCGCGGACCAGCTACGGACGCAGGAGCTGCATGACGTGCCCGTCGAACCGCCGCCAGCCCGAGCTCTGGGCCCTGAAGGGGTAAGCACCCGCGCTACACCCTAGATGCACACCGCTCTGAGGCATGCCTGCGTCTCCGACCGAACTCGAAGTTTTAGACGACAGGTACCGATCAGCCTGAAGCCGGTCCCGCCCGGTCGCAGCCGCACAGACCCCGTATCCGGATCTTGGAAGTCCTCCACAACTGACTGGGTCCCTCACACACAGGCCCCCGCATGCCGCCTGGACAGCGCGACTGCTGCCGAGCTCGTCCACGCCGACGAGGAGGCCCAGCCGGACACGGTCTACTACAGTATGGCGCTCGTTGGCGCCGCCGGCGCCGCGCACACTGCTGGCTTCCTGAGCTCATCGCGGGAGGGCGCGACCTCCGATGGGCCCCGAGGGCAGGAGCGCGGCGGCCAACCGCCGACGGCACGGGCGGCGTCACACAGCCCTGCTGCGAGTGCAGCAGCAGCAGCGGAGGAGACCGTGCCGCAGCGCGGACCTGTAAAGGAGTGCCCAGTCGTCGTTGCCAAGCCGCTAGCTGGCGCCCCGGTTAAGCCCGCTGACGTTGTGCTGCCGCCGTCGCTGCCCTCATCGCCGCTGCCGCCGCAGCCGCCGCTCGGGCCCGCCGCTGCGGTGGCTGAAGGCGCCGGGGACGGTGGAGTCGGATGGCAGGCACGGTCTGGGGCGCTCCGGCCGCGAGCCGCGCCGCGCGTGGGCGTGGCGATGCCGCTAGTGGCGTTTGCCAGGGCCTTGGCTTCCAGCTCCTCCCGGATGGTGGCTACCGCGAGGCATAGCTTCCTGCGTGCGGCCAGCCTGTTCTCTAGCGGATCTGGAGCTGCTAACCTCGCTGAGGAGGACCCGGAGCAAGGCGCCGCCCAACGTGCGTCACGAGGTTGATAACTTGGGCCCTATCTTGTGTCGTACGAACACCTGGAGCGTTCCGAAACCAGCAGTCCCTCGTTCCTTCGGCGCTCCGCTCCGTCCTTCGCATTGTGTTTCGATGTTATGCTCCGCCTCCGTATCGTTGGGTGACACGATTCGTTGCACGATTTAGTTGGCAATTGTACCCATTAGGTTCGTATGTACGCGGCGCGTGCATGCTCGTCACAGGTGCACCTCCACACGCTTGCAGTGTGGTTTGCTGACTTGACACGTACCATCTCGCCTGCGATGGATTGCACGGCTGGACGGGATGTTCGTAATAGTAGCGCGGGTGGTTTGCTGGTAAGGTTGGCATGTTGCCGATGCCGTAATTGATTGGTGCACCGACGATTGGCAATGGCATTGCCAATGCGGTGACCCGTAGCTTTCCTCAGTGGGTAGCCCGATCCCCGCAGGGGGTGGCCCCGCTTGCACGGATGGACAGTATGATATCGTGCATTCCATTTTATCACGCACCACGGTGAGATTCAATCATGCAATAAAGTAACGCCGGTGCGGAAGAGTTCGTGCAGGCACCTTCATACATGCGCTGCAGCCGTGCGGGAGGCAGCTGCCAACTCCGCATGGAGAACTCCTGTTCTGTCGTCGGTATCGTTGGCATGTCAGGGACCAAAGGTGTCTTAGGCCCGATCGCGGCACCGCCCTTGCACATGCAAGGATGGGGCTGCAACGTCCCCGAGTACGAGTTACACGGGACAGTGACCCGTCCCGGTCAGGCCACGCGTGAACAAGGCCGCGGCACGCCTCAAACGGTTGCCGTCAGAATTCACAGTGCCCCAGTGCCGGTGACTTTGTGCGTGTGTGCGTTATTCCTGTCTGTACCGTGGAGCTGAGAGCAGATCCATTTGCGATCTTCTGCCCAGGTACCGAGGCAGTGCGGACAGATATGTAGGCTGGTTTTGTGCAGTGGAATGGGACACTGCGAATGAGACACTGTGGTTACTAAAGAGCTGCTACGATGCCCAAGAGCATCCAGAGAGTCCGCTCCATGTTGTCGTAAGGAGCGCATGCCCGGACTCCCTCCGCGGAAGCCTAAGCGCACGGGTTGGTGGTATCCGACACAGTGGTGGGTACTCCGACCCAGAGGGTGCTGTTTCCGACCCCGTGTTCCGACCCCGTTTCTGGTTCTCGTTTTTTACGACCCCGTGTTGAGTGTTCAGGAGCAACTCCGTCGTCGTGTTTGCGCCATGTAGATTATCTTTTTTGTGGACAGGAGGAGAGGCGAGAAAGGGCGCAGACAACGGGAGGGGCAGACAGCCCTCTTGTTGAAGGGGTGGAAAAGCTGCGGCTGCTTTTTTGCTGGGCTTGGGCTGCCTTCAGATGGTGGCGCCGCCTCGTTCGTAGGCGGTCACAGTCAGGGTGTATTGGCAGTGTCGTGCTGCCAACGTATGCTAAACTTGCGTGCAACCTCCGCAACACGCCCGACGCTTGGCTATTGCGTGCCTTCGGCGTCGTACGGCAGCTAGGCTGCCAATGGCCGGCCGGGGGGGGGTCTATTCATCTCCTTCGCCTGCCGTACCTTTGACCCCGGCGCCCTAGTGGAAACGTCGCACAGGTGGCAACTTTCCGGCGTATATGTCCGTAGAGGTAGCAAAGAAGAGCACCAGAAACGGGGAAGGCAGCCTCTACGGACATACACACCCGAAGGTGTGATATTTCCAGCAGGGCGCCGAGTACAGGGCATGGCGGGCGAGGTATACGAGCCTGTCTCTGTTTCTGTTTTTCGCCACCCCCGAGGCCCTGGCCGGACATGCAGCCGGCAACGAGCAGCTGACCGTCTGTAGGTCGTTGCGCAACGGCCTGTCGGTCCTGTTTTTTTTCGTTGTGTGATCCGTCTAGTTGGGGTCTGGGACACCCCCCCCTCGTTCATGAGTGTTCATCGATTGGATTCCATGCACCGGGTACCGTACCCCGGACAATGCGTGCTCAATGGGTCAGTCCACGTCACCAAACCATACCTACCATCGTGCCTACCATCCCATGCAGTCGAGCTGAAGCACACTACTTGAATCCTCGTAGAAACGTACCAGAGAGGCTGAAGCTGCCCTGCGCCGTGTGCAGAAGTAAAGCGCGGAGTCTGCTGCTTTAGGTGGCCTTCCTGTAGCATATGCCCATGGATTACGCGCCCTCCGGGCGAGCGTGTATATTGGCATTTGTTTGGCCACTGATACACGTGTGGCCTATTGTCCTCGATCAGTGTCTGCGGCGAGTATGTCGACAGGGCACGCCACGACATATCGTACGGCATCACCGGCATTCTCTTGTGAACCGATAAAAGCACAGGCGTGAACGACCTGCCACCTCGTGGATTGTGTGGTATAGGCCTGGAAGGCAGGTTGCCTTGTGTCTCCCAAGCATTGTGGCAATTGCTCGCTTCCGTCCATTCCGAACAGTCTCTCCCAAAAACCACCGGAAGCGAGGGACAACTGGTGCTGTTTTATGTTTTGATGGTCCTCAGGGCGGCAACGTCGTGCGCAGCCGATACCCTCCCCCGCCGCCCAGCGTCCGTTCTACTCCGAGTGAACCATGGGCCACCCACAAGTATGAATGTACTCCATGCGCCCTCAATAATCCCGAGAATCGCGCTATATTTGTAAGCGAGTACGCGTGAGAACCGTTCATTTCGCCATGCTGTAGTACGTTTTCAGCCAGTACGGTTTGCCCGGAACTCGTTCCTCATCAAGCTAAATTACAGCTAAATCAACACGTTGCCTTGTCAAAGATGCGTTGAACGGTCGAATGACTGACTTGGTGACTGACTCGTTTAATGCTTGTCTAGTCGTGTTTATTGTAGCAATCTCTATCCTGGGGGGTCCTTTAATTACGGATGCGTTGTCCGTGGAGGTTTCCTCCGGGCGTGAGCTGGCCCTGGCGTTCGCAGACCGCAACGTCACCCTGATTAAACTGGCAGGCTCCATGCACCTTGATGAAGATGACTGGGCTGGCTTAGAACCTCTGCCGTTGAACTTGACGCGAAACATCACTGTGACAAGCGAGGCCTAGGCCGCTGGAGGGTAAGCAGATATGCTGCTTCTAGACAGTCTGTTTCTGTACTCACCTCCTCTTGTTTCCGATTTTTGCACCTGCAAATGTCCCTTTTTGGTACACAGAGAGGATTACCCAGTCGTTGACTTCAACTACGTACGAGAAAAGGTTCGCGGGGTGCCAGGGCTCACGCGGGGTTGCGTGGGGCAACGGCCGCGTCGAGGGCCAGGGTGCCGCAGAGGGCCCCAGGTACGTGCCCCTGCACACCACAGCCCCGGCGACAGGATACAGAGGCTGTGGAAGTGCTCACAAATCGCACACGTCCTTCCTGACGTACACTGCGCCGCTGGGATTCCTGAACGCAGCTGCGGCTGACCGGCGGCGTGCAGCTCACGCTGAGCTACTTCGTAATGACGAGGTACAGGGAGGACATCCCGTCGTCCACTCCCGGCATCGACCTGCTGGCCCGTACCCCACGGGTCAGTGCTGTATTTCCTCCCTATGATGGCGAACGCTGGGGCGCGAGTGCATGGCCTGCACGGGGCAACACTTGCCGGCAGAGACATCAAACTGCAATGGCAGCGACATACCTACGAACATGTGTTTCGCTCGGGACATGAACTGGGTTGCCCCTCTGAGTGCGGTCCCTCTGTGGGGCCATTGTCAGTCGCTGTCCCTGGTGTGTTGCGGTAATACACATCCACAGGAGCCCGGGGCGCCTCCTGCGCTGCTGCTGTTGGACCACATGGCGCTGAACAACCTCCTTTGCTTCCCCGCAAACGTGTCTAGACAGGTGTGTGCGTCACTGCTATGGGATGTACTTGTGTGGTTCTGCTCAATCTGAGAGGGACTCGGGGCGCATTCCCGCGCCATGACGCTGTGATTACGGGGGGGACCACCTCCCTTGCTGTGGGCCTGGCCAGTTAGCAGGTGCACCTTCTGGCGGCGTGGGATGCACTCAACGACGACCTTGCGCCGGGATGGGCTCCTGGGTACTTCATTGCTTAAGTGGGTGACGGGTCACGCCAGCATGGGACATGACCCCCTGGCTAGGCCCCCTCCGTTCCCTAAACAGAGCATATCAATTACTCCGCGACCAGCGTTCTGGCCAGGTAAAGGCGGCTTCTTACCGTGGCTCCAGATTCCGTCGCATCTAAGTACACCAGAAACCAAAACAAGGCAGGGCCATGGGCCGTCTCTCCAGACCGGTTGCCAGTTTGTGGGCGTCCCGCAATCACGCTGCCAGCGTAATCCCACTGCGCCATTTGAATACTGCCCGCACCCCCGCCCGGCATTAGCGGGCGTGTGGCCTGCAGCCTTCACGCCATCGTTCTTCCGTGGGAAGGCATTGCTGCGCCAGCCCCAATACGCGCCGTCCGGCCCGTGCTCCCAGGGAACCAGACCGCCACGGGCGATCTGCCCCAGGACGGCTGCGTCAACGACACCAGCGCGCCCTGGCTGCGCCGCTGCTGGGCCGTGCGCCGAACGTGCCTCGATATCAGGACGGCGGGCGCCGCCATCGGGCTGTCTGGCGTGCCGGAGCCCACCGGCTATTACGTCCGCGTCCTCCAGACGGCCCTCCTGTGCAGCGCCATGATGCCTCTCAACTGCCTGGCCAGGCTGGGCCCCTTCGCGTGCTACTACTCCATCCTCCCGCGCAACAAGCTCCCGCCGGCGTCCTCGCCGCCGGCGCCGCCCGCGCCGTTGCCGGGCCTGGGCGGGAGCATGAACGCGGGTCAGCCACATCGGGCTCTCCTCGGCGGCCTCCTCGGAGGGCTGATCGGAGGAGGTAAGACCTCAAGACTAGCAGATTTTGGCGGTGGGAAACGGCTGTGCACGGCACGCTCAATGTGTGGCGGAGGTGTGCCTTCTGGCGAGCGTGCAGCCGGACCTCGGACGCTCGGTGTGCCTATGGCTCCGTACCTGCTCGCGTTGGTATCGGATAGATCTCCCAGCAAGCTGCAGCCACAGGAGTCCCTGTTGGTGGGGCGCTTTTTTTACTCCATGGCACGTCTTGGCGCCTTCCTTTCAGTAACAGCTGCAACAGCTGAAAATGCTTCAGCGAGACTACCGCACCGTAACTTCCCGGCTGCCCGAACCCCTGCGACCTGCCAGCCCGTTACTCGTCAGCCCTGTTACTCAAGATCCTGCCCGAATCCTCCACTCCTCTCCTAGGTTTGCTGGTAGTCACCGTCGCGCTGCTCGTCCTGTGCCGCCAGCACAACTATGGCGCTGCCTCCGCAGAGTGCGACAAAGGGGCTACGAAGCTTGGAGGGTAAGGGGGAAAGCGCAACAGTGTCGCATCGAGAAGGCGGCGCACGCTTTGTCTCAAACATGTGCGCTCTGATGAGTCGGCGACAGGCTGAAGCAACAGTGGCATGCAGCCAGGGCATCAGCCTGCAATGCTGGTCGACTGTACCCAGAGTTGAAGACGCTACGCGAATCCCCACGTGCCTGTCTACTAATACTCTTGCCGTTGGGACACGCGGGAACCAGCATCTACCTGACCCCCAAGGTACCTGTTGCACGTCCATTGCCTGCATCTCGCCACCATTCTACCAGGAGGTGCTCATCCTCGTCCGCCAAAGCTTCCGGCGGGGCGATAGCGTCCGTCGGCGCTGACGACTGCTCCGCGCAGTTCGAACCGCAGAGCGTGCATATGGAACTGGGCCCGTCGGAATCAGTTGAGGAACGCGAGCAGCGGCGACAGCAGCAGCTGGGCCCCTCAAAACCTGATGTCCATCAGCAGCCGCCACCCCAGGTCTTGCCCTCGGGCGGGTCGGCCTTCATCCGCTTGCGGGTCGTGAGTAAGTCGAGGCGCCCCAGCGGCCTGCCGCCGGAGGATGGTGAAGCAGGCCAAGGGAGTGACCCGCGGGGCGTCACATCAACGGACGAAAACCCAGTCTCCGAAGGTGCGAAACAGTTTCGCTCCCATGCTGCTTCCTAAAGTGCTGCACCACGGCAGCGCTGTCCTCGGTGTACGTCTACCGGTACGCGGGCTCTGCTCTGCTGAGGCCCTGAGCGCTGCAATCTTTGACCTGTCGTGCTCTGCCCACATGGAACACGGTTAATAGTTGTCCTCCAGGAGGACCTTCTTCACCTGTGCTGGTCATGCCCCGTGCCCGATGCCCTCGTCTTTGCGCGTCTCAGAGGTCCTGGCCGTGGACCAGCACCAGGGCTCCCCCGTCACCGCGCTGACGCCGCCCCGCGCCGACATGCAGCTGTTGATGGGCTGCCAACTGGCCCCTGGCAACGAGGTACGAAGTTGGGTGGCGGCGCAGGGCAGTCCGCTGCCTGGAGGGGCGATGTGCGCGGCGCGCGCCACGCGTTGGGAGCACCCCGACGCGCGATGTGCGCGACCCCGCGCTGCTAATGCCGTCGCCTAGCCCGCGCAGCTCACTTTCCACACGATACGCTTTGTTCGTGTGTGCGACCCCACGCAGGTGACGTTGATCCCGGGCGCCGTCCGAGGCAAGGGCTCCTTCGGACGGGTGGTGGAGGGAGTCTACCAGGTGGGTGGGATGCACTGGCCAGTGGGTCGGGATGCTCTGGGGCCGTCGTCGACTGGAATGCAACAGCAGCGTCGACGATGCCGGCACGCCCCCGCGTGTCGGGGCGAATGGTTGTGGCCTTCTTGTGCTGGTTCCGGCCTTCTTCTTCCGGCCTAAGTGTGATGCAAGCGCCCGAGAATATACCGCACATCGCGTTTGAAGTGCACTGCCGAAGGTGCACCTCACGCGCTTACCCTCCTATGTCGCTCTCTCTCTCTAGCCCTCTTTCTCAGCCTGTACCGCTGCCGTACTCCCGTCATTCCCCAAACGCTACTGGCGCCCAGTTCGTCGTTGTTTTTTTCCTTTTCTCCTTAAAGTCCCCCTCTTTCCCCACGGCCCCCTGCTGCAGGGCCAGCGCGTGGCGGTGAAGCTGCTCCCGGAGGCGCACGCGTGGGGCGGCGCGTCTTTGTCCCTGCTGGACAGCTTCGCGCAGGAGGTGGAGGTGCTGGGCCGTTGTGACCACCCCAACGTGGTGCGCCTGCTGGCGGCCTGCCTGACGCCGCCGCGGCAGTGCCTGGTGCTGGAGCTTATGGAGACGAGCCTGGAGAGGCTGCTGTACGGGCAGCCGTGCGGCACGGTGCTGCCGCTGCGGATGGTGCGCGCTTGGGTGCAGGAGGGCGGCGGTTTGCCGAGCTGTGCGGGTGTCATACCGGACAGGGCCACACGATGCTGCAAGTGTTGTCAAACACCGGAGAAGCCACCCACTGTGCTCTTCAAGAATGAGGAATTTGCGCAACATCCGTGTCTTTGGCATGGTCCCCGGCGTGTCCCTGCTGGCAATGAGAAAGTGCGCCTCACGCCAACGCCATGTCTGCGTGTCCCTCCAGGTGCTGCACATCGCCACTTGCATCGCCAAGGGCCTGGCGTACCTGCACCCCACCATCGTGCACCGGGACCTCAAGGTGCGCGCTGACTACGGTGTGACGGACCGCAGCGGTGTGCGGCCCTAGGCGCGACACGCGTGCCCGGGCGCGTGCACATTGCCTGCCGGGGATTCGTGCATACCCCTTGGTCGACACGTGTTGGCGTGTTTGGCCGAGTGTGTTCCGGGAGCGTTCTTGACCGTCGAGGAGGGTCCCGGTAAAGGCCACGAGACTGGCCTGCCCTCCTATGTGCCCATCATGCAGCTAAGCCCCCAACACGCGCTACGGTTGTTCCTCCCGCTCCGATCCGCACAGCCCGGCAACGTCCTCATGAACGACCCATGGGGGCCCAACCCGGTGGTCAAGCTCGCGGTGCGTGGGGATGGTGGGTGGGTGGGTGCGTAGGTGGGTGGGTGGACGAGCAGCTTTGCGCGAACGTATACGGCCCATGTGCTCATCGGGGCGAACCCAAGTTTTTCCGCGTAGCCTCGAGCGCGCGCTCACACGCCACGTTCCGCGCGTAGCTTCAGGTGCGCTCTCACACGCCATGCAGAGCTTTTGTGGCACGTCTGTGCACAATCATCTGATCGTAGAGCGTCAGACGCACTCCGCCGCCTCGTAAGCTAACGAGCACGGGGCGGCGAGTGTGCTGCGGTGGGGTCATAACACCGCACCTCTCCTGACGTGGTCACAGTGTGTGAGCATCGCCGTCGTGCCCCGCCGCCTTGCAGGACTTTGGCCTGGCGCGTCTGCGCATTACGACACAGCCCACTGAGACGCCGGACGCAGGCACGGTAAGCGGTTGGCTGGAGCGTTCATCGCGGCTGTTCCGTTCCAACTTTGCGGACTTGGGGACGCACCGAGCTGGGATTTGGCGCTTACTTTCCTGCTAGATGTCCCCTGCGCACGTTTGGATCTCGGCGCCTCAGCACGCACACCGCGAATGTGTGTCTGAATTGGCCCTCGCGTCCCCTTTCATCCACGAATCCTTTGCGCCCCGGCGCCTCAACCACCAGCCTTCGTACCTGGCACCGGAGGGCTTCGACCCCGCACACTGCGGCGTAATCACGCACCAGTTTGTGAGTACGGCACGGGGATGGAGACCTTCGTGGGTGCGCCTAGGGGATCCTGCGCTGACGGCCGCCCGCCCCCCCCACACGCCCGTGACGGAATCCTCCATGCCATGCAAGCCTCTTCACGCAGCTATAGCCGCAGCCCGTTGGTTTAGGGTTACGGGCGATGAGCTGCGGTCGAGTCAGCCATTGTGCAGGTGCAAGGGACTGCGCGGTTCCATGTCATGCTTATGTATCGCGTTCCTTGCGCTCGTCCTGATCTTGCTTCAACCCGCAACATGCCTGCTGGCTGGCTCTGCGCCACGTCATCACCATCACGCACGTGTCTCCGCGCCTCGCTTCAGGACATCTACTCGCTGGCTGTGCTGATGTGGGAGATGCTGGCGGGCAGGCAGCCCTGGAAGGGCGTCAGCCTGGTGGAGGTGGCGTACAAGGTAGCGCAGCAGCACGTCCGGCCGCCGCTGTGGCAGATCCCCGAGGAGCGTTGCCCGCCCAAGCTGCGAACACTGATCGAGCAGTGCTGGGACCCTGACCCGCGGCGGCGGCCCGCGGCGGCCGAGGTGGCCAAGTGCCTACTGATTGTCCTTCAGGTAGGCGCGCTGTGGTAAGGCGTTGTCTCTCGGCGTCGTCTGTAAGCCAGAGCAGTACTCTTTCCGGGCGCTGCGGGTGCTCCCGTGATTTTCCAGCCGAGTGCATTTTGCAGACGTCTCTCTTCACTTCTTGGTCATGGCAAGGAAGGGCTCGCGAATGTACTCCGGGTGTCGGCGCACGGTTGGGACTCGAATCCGGGCCTGTGCGTTCGCACCGCCATGGGCCCATCCACGCCGCCCTGTACGCCCTGTACGCACGCATTCACACATCTGGTTCAGCGGATTGAGGTACGCCATTTCTGCTCTGCTTGCAGGATCTTGAGGTGCCGGGGAGCCTTGCCAATCAGCCGTGGCGGCAGGAGTCCTTGGGCTGTGACGCGGCCGGGGCTACCGTCGCTGCAAATGAGCCGGTCGGGCTCCTCCCAGCGGCGCGCTTGCACGAGTCGCCGATGGGGAGGGCTGGTGGCGGCGGCAATGATGACGGTGACGTCGCTGGCCGAGTGCTCGAGCTTGCAAATGTAGGCCTAGCCGCCTTGCCAACGCCACCAGCTCACACAGGCCTAATCCCTGCGCGCGTGCGGACTGGGACGGTGTGTGCACGCGTACGGTGCGGGATGGGGCGAGCCCGGAGTGGGCGAGGGCATGCGCGTGCGCATGCGTGGCTTGCGCCACCGGCTGCCCACGCCCATACACCAACGGCAGGGCAGGATACGGGCCTGCAGCGCTACGGCCGCGCGGCAACTTGCGCTGACCTCGGTGTGTGCCGCGGCGAGTCCTTCTGTTATGAAGCAGCGCACCAAAGTCGACCCTGAAGGGCATTTGGGGAGGCTCGCGCTTCGCGGGACCCTTGTTCACATGCCCGCTTGGACCGCATTACCCGCCGCGCCTGTATCCCTCATGGCTAGTATTGCCCGGTGTCAGGTGCGAGCGCCGAAATCGCGGCTGCGCTATTGGCGTTTGGTGATGCGACTCGCTCCCCACACGCAGGCGACACGCGCCGGCTTGGACCCACAAACCGCTGCCGAGGTCGGCCATGCGACGGCCAAGGTGCAGCCCGAGTCCATGTTCGTCAGCGAGGAGCTGCCTCGCGGCTGGGACTACGCATCGTATGCCGACGACCCCTACGACGATGGGGCCTTGGGCGCCCCAGCGCGGCAGCCGGGCGACGGGAAAGGCGGTGCCGGTGCGGATGACGTTGCCGAAGTTATCCAGGTGTTGACGTGCGGCGCTGGGATGCTGGCGCAGAAACTGGGGGTGTGAGGCGTGGCTACCGATACCGCAGGGGCTACCGGTACGGTATCGCTGGGCTGCAACGGTACCCAGGCGCTTCGGATCGGTTTGCAGCTGGGTTGCGGCGTCGATGGTGGGCCAACAACCGGCGCAGCGGAGCTGCCAGGGTTCCTGGTGAAGAGGGCGGGATCCGAAGGTGCGTTTCCGCGGCATGCTGGCCATGTGGCAAAGAGGTGGTGCAATGCTGCATAGCCGCCCATGCAGGTTACCCTGCACGTTCATGCCGCTCCGTCAGGTGTCGTCTAGCTGTGCTTGTCCTTGACAATGCCACAGTTGCTGTCGGCTTCAGGTATGACAGAATTACGTGCGCAGCATATGGAGACACTGTGGTACGTTCAGCAATTGAGCGGGTGCTGGTCGGCGCATTTAAGGCCTCCACACTGTGGGCTTGAGTGTGCGTGTGAGACTCTGCACGTGTTGCAGCTGCTCAGACGTTCTGCTTGAGCGCCCGCTAACCGGTTTCGAGGGCCCTCTTGCGCTGAGCGTGGCTGGCTCGGAGTGTTTCGCGCATTTAGCACTTTGTCGCCGAGCGCCTTGGCTGGTCAACATGCGTTTTTTGCGCTCCGGAGTTTCCGGGCCGCTGGGCCCTGCCTTTTGACCACGGTCGCCCAGTGGTGCTACGTTTTTCTATGTCTTATGTGCAGCACTCCTTTAGCAGAGGAGCATGCGTCCCTTTACACATGTCTACTACATGAGCACGTGCCGTGATCCGGTACGCGGGTCCATGGATGAATGAATCAGGTCAAGGCGTGCGGTTTGATACTCATAAGAATGGTTTGACGCACTACCGCGTGCAACGACCGCTGCGTGCGCTTCCCGGGCTTTTTTCTATGCGGCTAATTTCACGTTCGTAGAAGTGTAGTACGTACTACTTGTGTCAAGGTATGCAAATGTACTTTGCCTAGCGCCTGTCCCGCGCTGCTTGGCGGTGTCCGAAAGGGCGTGTGCCAGTTCACGGTGTCGGAGGGGGTGTCCCATTTCCCATGACCAGCCTTTCTATGCCAAACCTGTTCATTACTTGCGCAGGGTCCTGCGACGTCCTGTCAATCACACGATGTGCCGTAACACCAGTGCGCATGAGGCGCCCAGTACGGGACATAATTACACGCTTGCCTTCTGTGTTCGTTGGCAACTCCTCGATGCCCTGGGCTTGAGTGTCCTGTGCAGGGCTGCTGCGGGCAGTCGCCCTTGCTTGACACGTGCATGGGCCGTTTGTGGCCCGCAAGTGTTTGCACCGCAGGGCCTGTTTTGATTGCTGTGATGCATATCTACTTGATGGATGCTGCTGAGCAAGCCTATTCCGCTCGAGCCAAGGGCCGCTAGCCTGCCCCGCGTGGCAGTGCTCCTGAGTGCCTTGGTGCGGATGCGCATGCGTGTGTGGTACCAGGGGAGCCAGCATGGCGCCAGTGCCGCCGAGCTAGCTATATGAAATAGGCATTCCGTACGTAGGTATGTTGTGGGTGGCAAACGATGAGCTCCGCATAGACACGCCCATCCTTGTCACGGTAGCCCTCTGGCACGGCAAGCGGTGTAAGTGTCTTCTGGCATGAGATTGCTCCTTACCCACCGGCAACGGCAGCAGTTTCGACCCATCAGCGCCCGTCCGCAAGATGCGGTAATGAGAGTAACGTAACAGCACATCTGGGGCGCTCTGCAGCCGGGTGCAAGCTCACAAGCAAGTGAACAGTGTAGTCAGGAGGCGACACCCTATGCCTGGCCATTGCCAAAAACAACGATGCTGAGTACCGCTAAGGAGCCTGCAGATCACATGCGCGTCCTTAGCCGTATCCCTCATCCTCACGACACTCTCAGTCAAGGAAGCGGAACATGTCGCTCCGTGCCTGCTCCACCCAGCTCCTTGGCAGCAGCGTTCCAGCTGCGCAAGGACCAACGCATTGACTTCCATGCCCCGACCGTCCGTCTCAAGTACGCGACCTTCGCAAATTTGGAGCGTTGAACCGTACTGCAATATGGATCCGTTGGCACACTGCCAGAATTACGGCGCGCATACGGCAACTGCGTCTAGTATGCTTCAATGCCTCCCATCCTGCTGCAAAAGACAATCAATCAATTATGGCAGTGGCCTGATGAGGATGCACTTCGCCCTCAAGCTGCACTTCAGAAGGAACTGTAGCCGCCGGAGTCGGTCGGGGTCCTTGATACGAAGAACAAGAGCCCACTGCCCAGCACGAAGGTGACCTGGAATATGCCCGCCTGCACGCAAACACAGGACGCGGTATTAAAGGAAGCTCTGCACAGCGGGCCCCGTGGGAGGCCTGCTCAGGCAAAGAGACTGGGCCGTCCTAACATGAACGAATTGCGCACAAAGAGATCTCGGTGGGACGATTAGACAACACTGTACGTGACTGAAACGACGACAGACAGGACGACAAACAGGACGACAGACAGGAAACACACATCGCTGTATCAGTTGTATTTGACTGGCAGCTGCCTCCGTTGCGCGTTGCTACCACCGTTTCAGATCTACGCTGCAGCTCACCGCTCCAGGCCACTTGTCCGCGGTCGAGTAGTCTGGGTTGTGTGCTGCCAGAGGGACAAGGCGGGAACAACCTCGCCTCAAGTGGAGAAAGCACTGCTCACTGTCTGTCTGCCTCACGGGCAAGGAACAATCACGCTTTAGGCAACCTTTGCACGGCGCGCTGACTAGGGCCTTGATCCATTATGTGCGGCAGCAGAGGCCAGCAGCCCAAAACCCGCCATCTACCGATATGTCAAGCCTTGTCGCACGGCCCTCACCCACCGCCCCTCCAACATAACAACAGGCGTTCAGCACCGAATGGTGCTTCAGTGTCCATGTGTACGAAACCCAGCACGTCTTTGCCCCACAGATCATCCCCTGTCCCGCTGCTTACCATAGTGCGCTATCATGACCCACACGGCCGCCACGATGGAGGCGAACGACACCACGTACGACGCGAACAGCCACAGCCGCGACCTGCAAACGCAGGCCGAGCCACAGTCAGGGATAGCTGCAGAGATGCTGTATGATACAAGGCTTTCTGCTCGGTTGCTCCTGAGCAGTGCTTTGACGGGCCTCGCAAGTCGCAAGTGCAGGGCGCTGCGCCGCAGCGAGCCCTCGATGGTTTGGCCTAGGGCTCGGCAAACAGGGAATACCGGACCGACGCAGCGCCGCGTTGGAGCGCGGCACGCGCGATTTGGAAGCACAGCCACACGCAGAGGAGACAATCGAGCGGTCATTCCTTTACATCACGCGTCACAGCAATCACCGAGGGGGCAGCTGGGTCCCGCGAGGCGAGCGCACCTGCAGAAAGTCGCGTCGTCAAACGGGTCGATCTCCACGAGGTCGTCCCGGCGGATGCAGTTTATCATGATGAGCGCCAGTGTGGCGATGATGCCCGGGATGTACTGCAGTGCACGGGCAGTGCAAGGAAGTGCACGGCAGCATGCACATGCGGTGCGTAGTTACAAACCGGCAGCAGGGCGGGCGTAGGGGCTCTCTTGGTTCCACACCGGTGGGGTTGGCGTTGTGCAGCCCTGCGCTCCAAAATTATCTGCAAAATCTTGTATATTCACCCCACGACTTCGCTGGGGCTTGGATGCCTGGTTGGCGTGCATTTCCTTAGGAGGCATCCCCCGCCACCCGCCAAGAACACATTGAGGGCTGCGCATACAGATACTCAGCCCACAGCCTCCCCAGAGCCCCGGGGGGGGGGGGGCCAAAACACGCCACCACCCTGCATAGGGCCCCGGATATCAAGATGTGTTTCGCAAGCCCAAATCACCCGTCGCCGGCATCTCTACCCGGTACTGCACCAGCCCTTCGCACCTGGTCGAAGGGCACCTTGTGGTTTGAAATGCAAACGGCGTCCACCCAGAACCACCATCCCGCCCCTGCATGAGGCATGGGGAGGATGGAACGGCGCCCATCGCGTCAGGTGAGCGAGGTGCGAGGTGCTGCTTGCTGTGTGCCGGGCACGCCAGGCCATGCCTACCACTCACCGAAGAGCGCCCCCGACGCAATGGGGCCCCACGTGCGGCCTCGCTCCTCCCACCATTGGATAACGGCAGGTGATATGTAATACTCCGCGCGGAGGCACATGATGTCCCACTGCAACGGGGCTGGTAATGCCTCTACGGTTATACGTAGGTATTATGCAATCCGATTTGTCCCGATCGGCAGCCAACGACTCGCAAGCTTCAATGGGCTTGGCAGGGTGGTAATGCCTTTCGGGCAGGTCCAAACAAATGATTGCACCTTCAAACCCAGGCAACGGTATGTCCAACACTGCCTCAGGCCGAGGCTTCCGGCGAACGGGACCCAACGAGCTCCAACCGCATTTCACGGAAAATTCCAACCTTGCGCTTTTCCGGTTTCTGTCCTCTGTCTTTCGTCAACAGTTTATTTCGGGTATGCATTGAAGCAATTGCCTTCTGAACACCACGAATCGACGACCGGGGCTGTCGGGGCAGCACGACGTCTTTGACAATCAGAGCTATGGTGAAGGCGTGCGCAAGGCGCCTAGCATGCCAAATTTCGCCTTCCGCCGCCGGACAGTGCACCGCCAGCCCCGTTCGCCAAGCACATGCGGCCGCCGGGTGCAGCGTTGATCGCTACCAGGGGCTGTGCAGCCTCATGCGCCCGTTCCCTTACACTGGTTGGGCTGTGCCCGCAGCTGGGCACCCCTGGACCCATGGGGCCAACTCCGTGTCCCCAAACGCTTTACAGCCGCTGGCCCGCTTGGCAGTGATACCCTCCGCCTTGGGAACCAAGGAGGGGTCAAATGGTGCCAGCATCGGGCGGCGCTCGCTGACATCTGCTGGTGGGGGCCTGCGAAGTGCCCGAACTGCCCGCCGGGAGGACAGCCCAGATGTTCCGCCAGGCCGGCAGGAGCGCCATGATGGCGGGGCCGGTGAGCGACGGCTCGGTGGAGGTCGAATGCTGGTGCCACGCCATGCGCGGCCGTCACGGCGGCCGACGGACGATGGCGAGGAGGGTGAGGCTCGCAGCGGCGAGGGGCGCAGCGGCGGCCGCCACGGCGCCCCCGCCTCAACACGCTTCGGACGCGAAGGCGCAGCACGAGAGGCCCGAGCACACGACGCGCCCAAACCCGAACGCCCGGCGCCCCGGCCGTCCTCAGCCGCCTCAGCGGCCGTCACCGCCGCCGCTGCCGCTGCCACCGCCACCGCTGCTGCCACTACCTCCAGCGGCACCCGGCTAGCCGACAGCAGCGATGCCACGCAGCGGATCGGCGGCCAGCCATCGCAGCCGACACCGGCACCGGCGCGCGATGGCGACCCACGGGTCCAGCTGTTGGAGGGCGTGTACCCCACCTTCGTGCCGCGCAACCCGGGCATCCAGGACGGCGTCTGGAACGCCCGCGATGCCGACATGGTCCGTAAGGCCCAGCAGGACGCGACATCAACGGCTGCGCCGAGCACCATCGACCCAAAAGGTCGTGTTCTATGTGATACATGCGTAACAGTGTGCTACACATAGACGAGCAGGAGCAGAAACGCTCTAGCCAGATGTCTGTGTGTGATACGTCTGTGTGTGTGTCTCGCTGCTGGGTCTCAACGCATATCGTGACGCAGCCGGCCGCGGGGCTGCCGTCACTGCCCTGCGCACCAGCAACCTCACCGTGTCCTGTCAGCATCCTAGCAGGGTCAGCCATTGGACTTCAAGCCTGCACGCTCCCTCAGCTGCCGCGCGCCTGCTCGTGGCTGATTGTTACAGCATGGCGAGCCTCCATGGTGGAGGACTTGCGCCTGTTGCGACCTTAGGGAAGGCGCAAACGTACGCAGGTGCCATGCCAACCGCTGCTTGCCTGCCCAACAGCCTCCTGACACGTCCCTCTGCAATCCTTGCGCTGCCCCTGCGCACCGCTGCCCCATTCGCGCCGCCCTCCCTGACCGTGCGCAGCCAGGCGTTGGCGGCCGTTGCTCGTGATGTTCTCATCACCCGGTGTGCACGGTCGGTCTTGGAAAGTAGCTCAGGTCCTGCCACCTGCCGTCCCTGCCAATCTGCCCGCACAGGTGCGGTTCTCCTTGGCATGGACCTCCCGTCGCTGGAACAGCTTGCGGAGCACTATGGGCAGCCGCGCTTCCGCGCCAAGCAGCTGCTGGAGGGGGTGCTGAAGGGGGCACACAGCGTGGAGGAGATCAGCACGGTGGGTGAAGTCGTGTAGTGAGCTGGCACGCCGGCGAAATGTTTGTGCTTGACAGGATTAAGAGGTGTAGGGGGGTGGGACCAGGGAACAAGTGGGGGACCCGATGGGGGTGACGCGGATAAGTTACCGTTCTCTGAATAAGCTCCCTGGGGCTATTAGGTGAGGGACATGGTGGGGCAAAAGGAGGGCAGCGCAGAAATGAGTCGCACGCCGAGGGGCATGGACGATCGGTTAGGCGGAGCAAGGCAGGGCGTAGCGCAAGCTTGCGTGTGGCGTGCGGCGTGTGCAGGTGGGGCTGGGCCGTCAGTGAGCACAGAGCTGCCGCCCTGCCGTGAGAATCCTATCCTAGGCCCTGGCCCCCTCCGCGTTTCATGCCCCGCCCTCCCGTCGCCGTACCACACATGCTCACCCAGCGCCTCGCTCTTACCGCCACGCCCCCCACCCCTGCGCCGCAAACCGCCACGCCACGCCACGCCACGCACCCCGCGTGCGACAGATCCCCAAGCAGTGGCGCGCACAGCTTCTGGCAGATGGGGTCCGCACCGGCCGCTCGCTGCTGCACCACTCGGTGGGCGACGAGGACGGCACGCGCAAGTTCCTCTTGCAGGTGCGCTGCCCAGCGGGGTCCGGCATCCCAGCCCTCCTGCGCTCGTGCGGGAACTCGCCGTCCCGCGGGGCATGTCCTTGCGCTGTGTACAACTCATGCACGAAATCCAACACCCGGGCTCGCCAGTGTTGCTTGTGGGTTGTGGGCTGTCCTGCTGGGACGTGGAGCCTACCTCCAGGGCTGCAAGAGGTGAACCGACCCAATGGTTGATGGTGTCCCCACATACGGTTGCCGCCTCCCGACCGAGTTGCCTTCTCAATGTGTCCCCGGCTACGTGCCGTGCCGTGCCGTCGCAGCTCCACGACGGGCGCATCATCGAGACCGTGGGCATACCCACCGAGGACCGCCTCACCGTGTGCGTGTCGTCCCAGGTGCGGTGGGGCCCAAGCGGGGGGCGGTGGAGGGAGGGGGCGTTGGGGGCGGACGGCGTTCCAGTGCGTCTTTTGGCAATGTGCTGATTGGGTCGGTGCAACGGTGGCTGCCTGTGCGCTTGGCGTCGCGCGTCGCGCGGTACGCCCCTCCCCCGCCGAACGTATGCGCGACCCAAACCCGCCCTCCACTCCCCGTTCCTGCATTCAGGCTTCCTGGCTGCTCATGTGGCGTAACCCATCCATGCCATTTCACACCCTGCTCTACCTCCCTCCCCAACCCTCACCCAACTAGTCCATCCCCTCTCCCTCTCGTTTATTTGCGTCTTAGCAAGCCAATACCTCGCTTGATTGCTCGCCCACAACCCCACAATGCAGCTCGGTGCGCTGCCACCCGTGTTTCCTAACCACCGCTCCTTCGCTCGCTCGCTCTCCCTCTGTCCCGCCGCCAGGTGGGCTGCCCCATGCGCTGCACCTTTTGCGCCACAGGCAAGGGCGGCTTCGCGCGCAACCTGTCGGCCCACGAGGTGCTGGACCAGGTGCTCACGGTGCACGAGCAGTTCGGGCGCCGCGTCAGCAACGTGGGTGAGTGGCTGGCGGGATGGGAGGCGGGATAGGCGGCGTGGTGGCCCCGGCGGCTTTGGGGTTTCGTAGTCGTTGGGTGTCAGCGGAGGAGGCAGAGGAAGGGTACCGGTATGTGCGCGGGGGAGGCGCGGGCCGGGGCGCCGGTCGGCCGGAGCCTGTGGCGGAACTTAGGCACGGCAAAGTGAGCGAGCCTCGGGGGTTGGAGCTGCCGTGCTGATCTTGACCTCCCTCAAAACTCCCTCCGAGCTACGTGCCGTCGCGTCGCGTCAGACCAGGGCTGCTGCACGGTTTCCCAGCCAAACCTGCCCCGGCTCCCTGTCCATGGAAGGCCCTTTTGCACGGTGTCTGCTGGTGCTGCTGGTTCCCTCGGCCCTCGGCTATCGCCCTGCGCCTCTGATGTGACGCATACCAGCACACGGTACCACTGTTAGGTCAATCATGCGTGCTGGTGAAGGTGTCGCATCCGCGCCCCTCCGCAGTGTTCATGGGTATGGGCGAGCCGCTGCTGAACCTGCCCAACGTCATCCGCGCCTACCACGGGCTCAACCAGGACATCGGGATCGGGGGCGCCTTCATTACCATCTCGACCGT
This sequence comes from Gonium pectorale, assembly GCA_001584585.1. Classification (NCBI taxonomy): domain Eukaryota; kingdom Viridiplantae; phylum Chlorophyta; class Chlorophyceae; order Chlamydomonadales; family Volvocaceae; genus Gonium; species Gonium pectorale. The sequence goes on along the minus strand of LSYV01000004.1, from coordinate 2,557,669 downwards.
GGGTGAGCCCAGCTTCACGGCGACGCCCGCGCCGGTGCACGCCTGCTGCTTTCAAAGGGAACCCACGCAGCACACCCTACCCTTCATCAGGCTTCCTGGGGCACGTTCTCTACGCGTGAATTCGCCCGACCTTTCTCTCTGTGCCCTCCTCTTTGCACCGTACCCTGTTGATGCTGACTCTCGCGTCGTGTTTCGGCAGCCATCGCCGGCACCGACCCGCCAACCACGCAATCCGCCCCGCACCGCCTGCTGCCGCCAGGCGTGCCCAACGCCATCGCCCGCCTGGCGGCCGCCAAGCTCAAGGCCACCCTGGCGGTGTCGCTGCACGCGCCCAACCAGGCGCTGCGCGAGACCATCATCCCCTCTGCCAAGGCCTACCCGTTGGAGGCCCTCATGGACGACTGCTCAAGCTACTTCAGGTGCGGGACCAGCTGGGAGTTACGGGAGGCGTTTAAGTTTTCAAGGAGTGGGTTTTGTGGGTTGTTGTTGTGTGATAGGCCCGCCGGCGGCTCCGGGGTGGGTTTGTGTCGCCAGGCCGCCTCGACCTCGCGCTCCCGCACGGGCCACGGCGGCGTTGGCAGCCGCAGCCCGCGCCCGGACGCCAGCGCCCCATTTAAAGTTATCGTAGCATTACTCACGTACGTTGACATGTTCCCTTTTCCCAATTGTTTGCAATTCATGGTGTCGCGCCTGCGTCTGCTGCGCAGGGCCACCGGTCGGCGCGTGACATTCGAGTACACGCTGCTGTCGGGCGTCAACGACGAGAAGGCGCACGCGGAGGAGCTGACGGCGCTGCTGCGGCGGTACAGCCTCATGTCCCACGTCAACATCATCCCCTGGAACCCCGTGGACGAGAGCGAGTTCAAGCGCCCCTCGCGCAACCGCGTGTACGCCTTCAAGCAGGCCGTCGAGGCCGCCGGCCTGCCGTGCACCGTGCGCGAGACGCGCGGGCTGGAGGCGGCGGCTGCGTGCGGGCAGCTGAGGAACCAGTTTCAGAAGCAGCCGCTGCCGCAGTTCGAGGTGCCTCTGTGAGCCAGTGGAGCTCCGCGCGGGCGCCGCGCAGAGCGCAGGGGGTGTTTGGGATTTATGAGCTGCTCCCCTCGTGCGGCACCGTGCAGGCAGGGACGGATCCCTTCTCCCGGATTGCGGGGTGCACCTTGTGAAGGGCTGCAGCCTACATTGCATGGGTAGCCATGTGCCATGGGTAGCCTTGCGAGTGAACAGGGCCTGCTCTGCCAGGATTGCAACTCGCAACCATTCGTCCTGCGGTCTAAACATCGGTTGGGGTTGGCGAGGCCTGGGCCCGCCACTGACTGTCGTTGCTTTTGCAGCGTTCCCGAAGGATGCTTGGGACCGCTGTGTAGCGCCGCATGCAATGCACTGAGCAGCAAGTTGCCCATCAATCCATGTGATGACGCGCTTCGTTGGAAAGGTGCTCTGGTGGGCTGCAGGCGCTGGCAGCGGGGCACCATCCGGGCACACGGGCTCGCGCACCCATCCCGCTACGTCCAGTCGGGAGCCAATCCGCTCGTGTGGCCTGCAGCCCGTCTGTGGGCAGCCTGTGATCTGTAACCTGGCCCTCGTGCAAATGCCAGGTGGCTGGCAGCGCTGGATCCATGATATATATACAGGTTACAGACTGCCCAGAGGGGCTGCAGGCCACACGAGCTACTTGGCTACCGGCCCTCCATATCGGGGCTGTGACGAAGGCCGGCCGGGCGGCGGTCCGCTGCCGTTGACGCGGATGTATTACCGGGATCATACGGCCGATGCAGCAGGCTTTGTACGCTTATAATTCCATCCTTTGGGGCGCTCGTTCGCGCTCATGCCGCAATTCGGATGCGTGCCCTCCCTATCTTCCAGGACTGAAACCGAACATGCGAAGCACGCCGGAGGCACTCCAAGCATTTCGAGACCCCTCCTGGCGTTACAGATGGCGGTAACAAGCGCCATTTTGTCTCGCGCTGGCGAGTTCACAACGAGCACGTGTATGCGTCGCAGCAACACCAAAAGGCACATGTATAGGAGAAACCGCCCGCATACTGGCAGGCGAAAATTCCGCCAGGTGCTACACGGTTTGCAACGTAATGTACACTATTCGCACACTGTGGCCATCGCCATCACCACGTCGCTATAATGCCTTTACCCGCAGCCAGCCAGGACCAGAACACAGGCGCAAGCTGGCGTCGAACATTTATCGTCAAACGGCGGACGGTATGCCAACAATTGCTCCAACCCACACCCCTTTTCCACGAAAGCCCCATTCCCATTCTTCGTGTCGTATCAACACACAGCCGCTCCTAATTAGTGCATAGACAGCGTGCCAAGTATAAAGATCAAATGCGACGTAAAAAGACGGCCCCGCTATGCAGTTGTTGGACCATGGCCGCAAACTCGTCTATACAGCAGTCGCCCGTCTATCGAGCTCATCCTGCGACACGTACCTCCGGACCCGTCTCAAGCGCACATCTCTCGAGCGCCAATTAACGAAAGAAGCATACGCCAAGGAAAATGCGGGGCGGCGGCGGTACATACCACGCCAAAAGTACATTGCTTAAGACGCAAACAAGCCGTACCGAGGCTGCACGTATCAAGAAGTCCACGTCTGTCGCTCGCCATTGTGCACCGCACGTAAAGGGAGCGACACAACACTAAACGGGGCGCCCTCAGGCCAACCGGCGCCGCGCCAATGACCTGACGTGACTACACGGGGGCGGCCGTACCTCACACGCTCAGCCGTGCTCCACGACACCGTGGCCCCTCAGGACAGGCACGGGCATCTCCTCACCACGCGTGAGTTGCTCGTCAGTAACCAAACTCAGCTCCGCAGCCGTGCACCCACGCACACCAGCACCATGCTACACGTAGCTAAAACCCCGCATCCCACCCAAACGCTCAGACGCTCGTTCCTTCGGCGCTGGCCCCACCTTGAGGCGCCGTGCCCTTCCTGCCTGTACATGCCATCACCATCGCCACCACACCGCCCCTTCCGGCACACCGCCCAAGACGCATGGGCAGCGCCCTCCGTCCGCAGCAGCATCAACGCCGTTGCTGCTTCTCGCCGCCCGCTGCCCCCTTCCGCTCGCCCTTCCGGCTGCCCGGCAGCGCTTTGGGCGCTGGCGCCGCGGGCGGCTGCGCCTCGTCCTCCTCCAGATCCGACTGCTGCTCCGCCTCCTCAATGGCATTCTTGGCCAGACGGCCCACGTAGCCGATGGCCAGGAGTGTGACGGCCAGGCCCAACGCGACCTGCGGTGGACGGCAACATATGTGGGGGTCAAGATGTTTGACGGAGTCTCACAGAAAACAAGACCCGAGGCGCATGCCGTCAACAATAACGATTAGGGGAGAATCTAAGTTCAGTAGACGCGGGGAACGTGACGGCTCTGGCACGCGCGCCTGCAAAACCACCATGCCCGGTGTCGAAGCAAGTGTTGCTCACCTTGGGAGTCACACGCCCCTGCCGTACACGACCAACTCGAACACCTCCCACTACAGGCGTCACGAGTCATCTTCGCAACCCGAAGTGCGTTTACGCACCTCCCACGACTCGACAGCGACGCCCTCGCCCTCCATCAGCGCCGCTTTGCCCAGGTGACCCGCGCTAACGTAGGCGTAGGTGCCAGGCAGCATGCCCACAAGGGAGCCCGCCACGTAGGATCCGAGATCCACGCTCGTCAGGCCGTAGAGGTAGTTGGATGCGGCCAAGGGCAGCAACGGACTCAACCGCAGGAGCGTGACGAACTGCAGCGGCGAGGCCGAGGCGAGGATACACCGACGCAGAACGATGATTTATCGAAAGCTTCAGGGACATCAACTCCATAGATGTTGCAAAGAGGAAAGAGGCCAGTGACAGTGTTTTTTGGCAAACCAGTACTCTGTGTAGAGCCGCAGTGTCAGCTTCGGATCCGCGGCCGTCGATTCACGACAGAGGCCTCTTCCGAGCCTACCCGGTTGGAACCACCCCATGGGGTGCGCTGTGTCTGGGCCTGACAAGATGCCGCATCAGGGCGGCCCGGGAGCCGCTAGGCCGCATCTGTGTTTGCCAGAGTGATAGAATGAGCAAGGCGCGCTTGTCCTACTCAATAGTTCCGGGCGAAAGGGGTGGATGCTTCCCAAACATAGCAGAGCCAATGCAACGGCCAGGCCAGGCCAGGCCGTCACTGACTGGCCGCCGCCAGGAATCCCCGCTTGACCTGCTTCCGCCCCGCACACCAGACCGTTCCCGTCAGCCGGCTCCTGGTTCCTCTACCTTGCAGGCGTCGCTTCCTGCAGTGGGCCCCGGCGGCACTCACCTTGAATCCGTCCTTTGCAATCGCCCGGTCAATGGCCGCGAACTTGGAGTTGCGCCGCGCCCACCGCAGCACCTTATCTCGCGCGGCGTAGCGGGCTATGAGGAAGGCAATGGTGGCGGCCGTGGTGCCCGAGAGCGAGGTGATGATGGTACCCCTGGCGGCGCGAGAACAACGCAAGAACATCTTCAGGAGGTCGCAGCCGCATGTCCCAAATGGAGACCGGGTTTGCATGGTGCCCCAGGTGCAGACCGGTGCGTTCGCCCACAGACCGGGACTCGAACGCGGACACGAAGTTCCGAGCCATTCAGCAACGAGCAATGCACGAGGCGTCAAGGGCAGAGCAGGAGCAGAGGCTTACGGGATGGGGCCAAAGATGACGCCGGCCGTCATGGTGAGAGGAATGGCGGGCACGGCCAGCACCTCGAGGCCCGTGTAGACTCCGGCGTATGCGAGGTAGCCGAGCGGGCCCCAGCCTTCCACAGCGTCAATGAAAAAGGTCTGAGGGCGGGGAGATCGTAGGTCAGACAGCGTTCTTACTAGGGAAGCTCTGGGGTGCAAGTCGCTGACGGCAGGGAGAGAGGCAAAGGATTCAGTCTATGATGGCAACCAAAGCGTACAGCGCGCAGGGCGTAGGACTACCTAGAATGCACGTGAGACCATGGGGTATCGTGCCATTTGGAACTGGCCTGAGGTGCCGTTGTTGCAGACCAGTGGCGGCATAACCGTGCCCCTGGTCCTCCTTACAAAGGGGCCCCATCAAACGCACCAAGAAGTCACGGATTGAGTCCTTCAGAAGGACTCCCGCGCCGAGCAGGAGGACGATGCCGCCGATGGACCCTAAACCCGCGAGTTTGGGGCCAATGGACCCCAAACCCTGCGTCGGGCCACCCTCCTCGCCACCCTCGGCGTCAAGGAGCGGGAAGGCATCCGATTCTGAGTCGCTCTCGGACCCGGATATACTAACGCTTGGCTCGTCCTGTGGCCTGCCGGGCCTGGCGATGACTCGGGTGGGGGTATTGGTCTGCGGGTATTGCCCCGCTGCTGCGCGCTGTCTTGTGCCAAGTACTCGTGGTACGTGCCGCAAAGCAAGCTGCCGTTTAGCGCACGCGGTTGGGCAGGCCGCAGCTCTCGGCGCCAGCATGGGAACACTGTGCAAGAATCTCCTTCAAGTCCTTGCTAGTTGGTCCTTATCCCCAAGGGCGTCACTGTCGGTGCAGGCTTACACGCGGGGCGGAGCGGGCCAGTTCCGCCCAGGATATACTGAAATTGCTATGGCGCTCTGTAAACAAATAACCTTGTTATAGAATACTGCTATACTTGGCGCTTTCTCAATTGCGAGCGCAGATGCTGAGGCGGGGCCGATCCGTCCGCCGTGGAAAAAAGCGTCGACCTTCCAAACGCGCTAGGGTGCACGTACTCATACAAATGTATCTGGACGAACTTTCAAGATGCACTCGGCTAGTTTTTTTTCTTGTTCCTTGTGGCTCCATCTTCGTCACATCGCGTCTTTCGCGGGTCAGTGCGTGGGGTGATTCGACACAAGGACTTTACAACCACGTCGAAACACATTAATTGACGCATGTCCGAGAGGCTCCATGGCAACGACGGGCGGTGCCGACCCGGCGGGTCCCTGCGGGTCCAGCACTCGGAAATCGGAAAACGTAGCCTGTGACAAGTAACATGACGGAGGCCCCTTTTGGAAAGCATGTGTATGGTGCAGTTGCCAAGGGGCCCGGCATGGGGTTGCGTACGGACCGCGTGGCAAGAATATGGAATGCTGCAATGCGTGAGGGAGAATTGAGGAAGCCATCCGCAGGGGCAACTCCATATGCCGCTTCACGGGTAGGCCAGCAGAGGAGAGCGCTATGCACAGACTGGCTACCCTCAACGTTCATTCGGGAAAAACCTAACCACTTCGGGCTCCGCCCAAGGAGCGGACGTAATGGGACTTATGGGCCTGTCTCCCCCACCCCAATATTCGCAATTCGTCCATGGCCCCCACAGCTTTGACGGACGTGTAACCTGTAACCTGTAACCTGTCTGCTCGTATACCTCTAGGCTGTACTGTGCAGGACGTCTGGACATGCTTGTCTAGATTACCACTGGCCAAGGGCTCCAATAGTCCTGTGCATCCATACTTCAGCAATAGCCGTACACGTACTGGTCGGTCATGCCCTGACACACACACCACCAGTTACTGTCCACGCCACCAGTATCTACATCAACGCCTGCGGAACTAGGCACGCAGTAGCGTCGTTAGTGTCTCGATGCAAAGCCACCATGTCCTTGTTGTGCGTGTCCCAGCGTACCAGGTGTCCGTGCGTATCTGCTCTCTGTTGCATGCGCGTCAGCTTGGGCCAACATATCGTGGCAATCACGTGCGCCTAGGTATACCAGTTACCCTTATACATAGGGCGAATGCGCTACCCAAATATTTGCGCTGCAACGTGCGACCCCAGTTACCACAGAAGATAACGTCAAGCCACAACCTCATTCTCCAGCAAAGCGTTAAGCTACTACTGATCCCTAGAGGCAGCCTCACGTGTGCCACGCGGGGGCGTACTTGCGGCCATCCTCACGCGTCTGCCCCTGAACGGTGATCACCAATGAGCGGGGCCCACCCATGTTCCTGCAGCGACAGAGGACAAGCGAGCGACCCGGTAACAGCAGTGAAGACGGCCCCAACACTGTCCATGGGGCAGTTGCAGCAGAGCAGCTCTTCGCAGCCCTAGCTCAAACACCCCACGGGGTCCACATTCAATCGCAGGGTGAGTCCCGTGTATCGATTCCCATATGTTCCGTCATTGCAACATTGCCATGGGCGGCCGCCGGCGCCACGAATGAACGCCGTTCCCAAACGACCGAGAGTTGGCCTCACTACCGCCACAAAACGCATCGTCACACTGCGCCTCGTTCACGACGTTGCCTATGGTCTCACCCTGCCGCCGGGTGGTGCACTTTCCCGCCCCGGAATATGAAATGGCACACAAAGATTAAACCAGGATATTAATCAGCGCGTGTGCCTGGTGCATCACGCCCACCCGTCCCACCTGTGCTCATTCAAGTAGATGCCCTGCCATGTCCCCAGTGCGAAGCGGCCGCGAGCCACCGGAACCGTCAGCGAGGGTCCCATCAGGCTGCTCTTCTGCACGGGGGAAAGTCACAGGCTAATGTGATGACAGTGCCATGGCATCCCTGCAGACAAACCACCCTGGCCATCGGTTGCACATCTTCAGCGTCACTACAGCGCCAGCGTCACTCCGGCGCCACCCACCACGTGCGCCGGCATGTCGTCGGACCCCTCGTCGTCATGGCGGTAGAAGGGGCCCTCTGGAGCCAGCCGGTTCAGGGCATCCTGAGGACGCGTGATACGCGGGCGGGCGCACGGTCGGGCGACGTCATGCAAGGGACCTGCTGCCGTTCAAGCGCAGAGCTGTGTGGCTCTGGTATAGGGCCAGCACGGCAACGATGCTGCGCGCATGTAGGAGCCCAGACTGGGGCACAGGGCGTTTTCCGGCAGCGGCAGATAAGGTGAGGCACGCTTCTTACATTGAGGTCCAAGGGCACCTCCGGTGACGCGTTCTCGTTGATGGTCAGGGAGGCGCTGGTGTGCAGGACTGCGGGGCTCCACAGCGAGTTGAGTAGGGGCACACGCTTGTCAGCTTTGCAATCCATCAGGCGCACGCCTTGCACGGGGCGTTCTTGCTGCTTTTTGAGAGAACGCGGAAACCGCCGGCTACCCTACTGAACTGAAGATGTTAGCGAGCCCAACTTCGAAGGCCGAAAGCTCCGGAAGGGCCTCATAGATCTTGCGGGTGATGACGTGGCATCCACGCGGATGCTGCGTAGGGGCAACTTGAATGTGTCACCACGCGCGCGGTAAAGCAGCTGTACAAAAGTGCTGTACGGAATTGCTGTACCGGCCTGCCCTGCCCTCGAGATTCATATTTCTTTGCTCATCCCGTTGTTTTGTTCGCAATGTGCGTGGCGCCGCCAACCTGCGGAAGCGTGATGGTCTTCTGAAGCCTGACGGGTAATGGGGCAGGGGCGGACACAGGGGGCCGGGGGGACGCTATGGGAGGTGGGTCACCGCAGCCTCTTCACGCGGATATCAGCTCGAGAAGCGAGCCGCCACAACACCACAGGACCCCACAACATGAGCGGCGTGCAGGCGGGATGCCTACACGCCATGACCCACGCCCTTACGGAATGCTGCTACGCACATATGCCAGCACTTCAGCGAACCAGCACGCAGCTACGACGGGTGTTGCATGCCACACACTCACCACTGCGTCGCCGGTACGTCAGTTGTTTGTGACGGAGTCGAAGACGACGCAAAGACCGCAAGCGCACGTCGCCGGGCCGCAGAGCGCGAACCTGCACGAGCAGGCGCTGCACGCACGTTTAAACAAAGAGACATTCTAGCTTCTGGCTGTGACCTAAGGTGAAGGCGATTAGTAGAATAGCAGGAGGAGAAGTGGCTGTCGTGGATTTGTCCGGCGCAGCATTGCTCTTGGCAGTACAGTGCGCAGCTTGCATTCTGGTATTGTCATATCAAAAAAGATCGACTTAGCTGTTGCAATTGCTGTAAGGGCAGCCCAGCTTCCAACTAGCCACGGCCGACAGCGCTTCCGGCCGGCCAACGCTAAGTAGAAAGCAGTTGCGAGGGCCGACGCTAACGTAGGAGCCAGAGGCTTGTCTCGGAGACAGTGCAGCGACATGGACACGAAGGTCACGCAACCGTTCACGACCATGTGGCCCAGCTATTATGCGGCCCCCGGACCCGGACCCGCTACAGGAAGTGGTAGTGCGGTCGGCCACAGTGGTGGAACGCAGCAAGGGGACTCATCTCCGTTGGAAGACGAGGGAGCTCTCCAGCGGGAGCGCGAGCAGCGCATCCTCAAGCGCAAGCAGGCGAATCGCGAGTCGGCGAAGCGTAGCAAGCTAAAGCGTCAGCAGGCGGAGCGGGAGCTGCAGGACCATGCCCGGCGGGTGGACGAGGAGCGGGACACCCTGGCAAAGCAGCTCTCCGCGGCACAGCAGCGGTTCGCCAGCGCGCAGGCGAAGCACTTGGAGCTCCGTCGACGGATACAGAGCTATCTGATAGACGCGGGAGAGGGCGGCGCTCAGGGTGGTGGTCCTTTGGGGTAGGAACTGGGGGACGTGGGGCCTTGCAGGCCTGTCGCATCTCCGGGCATGAGGGCCTACGGGCTACAGAAGTTCGACGTGTACTCATGTAGTTAATCCGGCTTCCATGCATTGCTGTCATTCTCCGTTGCTCTTGCAAGTCCCATTCCGCAAGTCCTCATGGCGCTGTGGTGCGGGCTGCAATGCGTGTTTTTTTATGAAGGAGGCATAGCTGGGACACATACTGGCAACCTGGCATCGCCCTGTGTTCGCTCTGCGGCGGACCAGACTGCATTTCAGCGGCCCCGGCACCTGGAGCGGCTAGCGTAGCGCTAGTAGATGGGATAGATGGTGGATGGAATGCACGACGGTACTTGCGTGCTGCATGCCATGCCCACGACTGTGAGTCGCTTGTTTGAGTGACCCAGTGTGTGCGATGCCGCTCAAGTGCACGTGTAAGCTTTGTATTATGCTTGCTGGCACTGGCGCAGTGGCGCTGCCCATGTGTTTTTGTTTCGTACACGTGTTCCACCTGCGTGGCAAGGCTAAGCATCAAGAGATATTCGCAGGTGAACGTTGCGTACCTGCCGTCATCCTAATGCGATCTATGGCACCCTGGCTTCTCAAGAGTCTCGGCCCGATCTGCTCTCTGTGTCGCTTACTGGCAGGGGCAGGTCCAGAGGTTGTTTGTCCTAGGTCTTGTTTACGATGGCTTGCCTCCCATTAATATATGGGTTTGATATGCTAGCCTGGACGGTTTGATGTTACGCGCTTGGTGTGGCGCCCTTTTCCCTACAGCCCAGGAGGAAGAGGCTTCTTTAGCTCCGGCGCATCGCGGGTTGGTATTCCTGACAGATTGTGGCGAATGTCCAAACTGTACCGTTTGTGAAGGCCGTTGGCATGCCACAGGCGCTGGTTTTTGCTCCCATCGTTGTGTTGCCGTCTTTACGCGCGTCAAGGCATGCACATGTATGATAGTATACACGTTGTACTGTCAGTGGTTAACGGTTATCTCGACAGAAGCTAGCGTGCGTGCCGGCACGTGCGCCCGTCACTGTTGTCATTGACAGCTGTTGTCGTCTCTGCCCTTGTTGCGCTCTGCACAGTCTTTCTGGGAGGTTAGAAGGCAATTTTGCCACCTTGGGTTCATGGTGATGATTCCTGCTTTGGTACGGCCTTGCTATCAGCCAGGGGTGTTTGCAAGCTGCTTCATTGTAGCGCCTGGTGACAAGAGCTCAAAGGACATGGTGTGATGGTGTGTCCTTACAACATTCGGAAGGCGTCCATATTGGCATGCCTCTTTGAGGGAACCGTCCATTTGTATGGGGTAAAGGAGCAAAACTACCTATGCCACAAGTCACTCAGTGGACAAGCACCCAATACACAGGGTACCTGCCACATGAGTCGTGCCAAGAAACGAGATTTACTTCCGAGCTAGGGCTAGCTTCCCAGAGCTTCCACGATTTTCCTCATCGCGAACAGCACCGCGCACTTCCACGGCAAGAGTATGCATTCGTGACGCACTGGAGCTGAATGGCGGTCCACTCGTGCTGGTTTCACATCTCAGAACAGCAGTGGCATCAGCTCCTCAGTGCTGAAGCGACTTCAGCTCGCCTCACGAGAGGTACTTGAGGGCGAACACGATGATACCTGCGTGCAGTGGAGTCCGCCTCAGTTCCTCATGCCCTTGGGATGTTAACCTGGGAGCGCAGGATACCACGACATGTGCCGTACGGTATGGGGCCAATCGTGCAGCCAAGTAGAGTCAAAAAACAAGTCTCAGCGCGTATGCACGCTCTTGTGAGCATGCAAAATCACCACCGAGGCCACGCTCATTCCGCCTCACACATATTATAGCATCGCCGCGTCGTTGCGTGAGGCCAAATAGTGTCATTGACGGGGCAGCCATCTTCTAACGAGCCTCCCCTGGTCAAGCACACCATCTCATGCGCTCGGCAGCCCGCGTCAGCCCTCGTGCGTGGCAAGCCTCCCATGAGCCATGACCCTTACCGGCAAGCAGCGACAGGTAGGAGACGCCCTCCACCGCGCCCAGGAGCCCGGACGGCCCCGCCGGCAGGCCGCTGCCGGTGGTGGCCTTGGTGTAAATGGACCAGCCAATGATGCCCAAAACCAACAGGTAGCTGACGCCCTCAGCAGCGCCCAGAGCGCCACCCGGGCCCGGAGGCAGGCCGCTGCCGGTCGTCTTGAGCGTCCACTCCGACCTGCCGGTCCAAAGAGCCAATAGGGGATGCCGCGGGAGGGAATTTCATCTGCATCGTCATTCGGGTGAATCTTCGGTTTTATCTCGTAGGGCTCGAGTATATGTTCCTTCACGAGGACCCGCGGATAAGTCCCAGGAAAGCGTCAGGCGGAACAGAGCAGCAGCATGCTGTGAGGGCAGCAGGGGGGTCACATGGCTGGCAGTCATCGCCGTATCCCGCGGCAAAGCCTGGATCACCCACGGTGGCTGCAGGCGAGCCCCAGCACCGTGTGTGCGGGAGTGTTCCCTCAGGCCGGAGTATGGACACGCAACTTCCCCACAGGCGGCCCTACCAGAGCATAATAGCGTTCGCGGGCAGTCCCAGAGCAATGGCAGCCAGTCCAACGGTGCCCACGTCCGAGTCGGAGCCGGAGGCCTTGGCGGACACGACTGGCCGGGAGGCACGCAGCCCCGTGCTGCGCACGGGCTGCACGCCGAATGCTGCGATCGTGGGCAGTACATCAATATTAAATTTGCAGAAGATAAGGGCCGGTTCGGGCCTTGCCCGGTGCAGGCAAGTGATGCAAGCGATGCAGCAAGTATACGCTCTCGCCAGTCCGTCCACTTCCTGTGTTACATTGCATAAAGCCTACACATAGTATCTTACCTTGGCGCCTGGGCAGAGCCGCTGCTCGGGTCGAGGACTTCATCATGGACGTGGCCATGTTCGGCAACGTTCAACACCGTCAAATGGCAGGATTTTGCTGGGAACTAGCAGCACCCGCGCAGGCCCATCGGGTCGGCCTGGTGGGTGCTCGTCCCTGGTTTCAGAGCGCTGAGTTGCACGCAAAGCGCCACGGGTTTCCAGCGAAATGCTTGACTGCAGAGAATGCCCCATGTTCAACGCAGCATACCGCATGCATCTATATATCCTATACATGCAGCGTCGGCCTGCCTGGCCATAGCGTGCATTTATGTAGGCCTTCTGTACGTTTGGCGGGGAAGTCTGCCTCGGAACCACCCCGAAACAATCAAGCGGCGCTTCCTGAGCACGGGACTAGCGTGTTGCGTAGTGTGGCTGCCCCTGTATTTCTGGGCACGGCATGTGTACAAGGTGCGACTGCAAGTCGAGGGGGGTCCTGTCGACAGCAACCACAGCCCCTTCGTGAGACGCGTTGGAGTCCAGTGGGACAGTTCCTCCTTTGCTGTACCTGTGTGTGTCGTGCTCTCAGTGTCGTACCTTCCTCCCGGAACCCCTACATCCTGCAGACAGAAACTCCGGTGCATCACCTGCTAGGCCTGCGGCTCGAGGGCCTCTCCCGCGCCGTCATCGACTCTCTCTACCTCTGTGTCACGCTTTTTGCGGGGCCACTGGTCTACTACGTGTACAGCTTTGAGCCCCCGAGCGCCCTGCAACATCGACCACCCCAACAGCGTAGCGCCGCCGCTGCAGCTGCCACGACCTGCGGCTCTTTCCCCTCGCAACACAAAGATGACGCGAGCAGTGGCTCGGGATGCAGCGGCTTCTCCCCTGCTGCGACCCATGGCGCTGAGCCCTGCCAGCGGCGTCCTGGGGCCGCGGCTGTCAGGGATCCGGCAGTCGGCGCCACCTGCACCGGTCAGGAGTGGCAGGCGTCAGGTGCTGCGGTGATGGCGGCAGATGGGCACGGTGCCGCTGGCGGCTGGCTCAGACGGGTGCTGTGGCCGTGGCTATGGGAGCAATTTGGGGACCTCCAGCGCTGGCGAAATCTGGTGGCCGCGCCCCTGACAGAAGAGTTTGCGTTCCGAGCGTGCATGGCGCCGCTCCTCGTGCTTGAGGTGCGGCTCACAAGCAGGGGGCCACATCCGGGCCTGAGACGGCGAAGAGCGCTCATGGTTGCAGCGCTACCTGCACGGAACGGCACTGGACGATCCCTGCGGGAGCGCAAACCCAATAAGGTCGCTCTGTCTGGGGCGCCCGCGCCATCATGCTGCACACATGTCAAGAGGCGGGGATGAACGTCGGCTGGTTGGGACGCGCCCGCCCCGCTACGAGGTGCTTGGCAGCCACCGCCGGCCCCGTCAGGCGGGCCTGCCTGACATGCGCCCTACCTTGCCGCGCGTCTTGGCGTCTCGGCGTCCACAAACCGCGCTAGGGGGCCCTCCGCGGTGTCTTTGTCCGAAGGCCCGCTGCCCTGAGATCCCTCCGCTCCACAGCCGGCTCGCTGCCCTGTCTGCCTGACTGCTGCACTGGATGCCGCAGGGCGTCGGCAACATGAGGGTAGTGCTCTTGACCCCGCTCTTCTTCGGGGCGGCCCACCTCCACCACGTGGTGGAGCTGGTGCAGCACCAGCGGATGCCCCTAGGCAGCGCCCTCGCCATGGTGAGCTGGGAAACGCCCGTAACGCCTTAGCAGCCGACGAGGGCCCAGTTAGGCCGGTGCCTGGCACATTCGCCCATGGTCCTAGTAACTGATGATACGGAACTGGTGCTTGTTTGAACCTCGCAACTGATCACGGAAGGCTGTTGCGGCTCGCGGTGCCGATTCTCGCGCGAGAAACAGCTTGCTCGGCATTGCTGAGCAGGCAAGGTTGTGAGCAGCTTGGTGGGTAATGCGTTTCGGAGTGGACGGAGACAGATATGCGCGCGGGCGTGCAGCAGTGGCGCACACACCCCACGCTCGCAATGGACTCCGCATTGGGGCTGTCTCCGTTGGTCCACCGGTTCGGCTGGTTCGGCTGCTACAGGCCCTGCCCACGCGACGCCAGATGCGGCCTGTAGTTCTTGCAATATCCTGCGCTATTGGTTTGTTGAGCATATGCTCCTCCCGGTACCCACCCCCTGCGTTGCATGACGCGATGTCGCTGTGCAGGCGGGCTTTCAGATGCTGTACACATGCGTGTTTGGTTGGCTCGCCACCTACCTCTTCCTGCGGACCGGCCACCTGGCAGCGCCCGTCGTGGCGCACATGTTCTGCAACTGGGCGGGCTTCCCGCCCTTTGGCGAGATGGCGGAACACCCCCGCAGCGTCGTGCTCTTCGTCACCACGCTGGGCGGCGTGGCGGCGTTCGGGCTTGCGCTAAACCGGATGACCAAGCCCGAGCGGTTTGGGCAGGACTTCTTCCTGGGCTGGTGATCCTTGTCGGGGCGGTTGCGGTGGGTGGACTGTGTCGCAGTGTCCCGACCATTCGCTTCTTCGCTCCCAACGGTGTGCACGTGGCACGAGGGGCAGATGCGTGCACCTTGGCATTTGCGGTGTGCCCGTGGGTCGCAGCGGCTGTACTTTCGGTTCCCATTAGTTCTCCCATTGGGCGCGTCTATGGGGATGAACGAAGCCGGCGTGTCACACGGCATCACGTACAGATTGCGTTTCTGCATTTGCCTCAGGCCTGCCGGGGCTCTGCCCCCGGCAAGTTTCTGGCGCGGGTACACGTCATTTGGTCCGGGCTAGTCCGGGGTCCATTCCATCATTTCCCTTAACAGCCGCTCAAACCTTTCCAGCGGTTAATGCCAAGAGGAAGGGTAGAGGTTGGGACTGGTGCACAAACGCTGCTGGCGTTGATTCGTTCCGGGGTTTTCGCTAGCCTTCGAGGGCCCCATAAATGTTTCCGGTGGGCGGCGATCAGACACCGGGCAGTTCACACGCCACCCCGGCGAAACCTACACTTCTTAAACCTGACACTGCCAAGATTGCATCGTTGCAGTGCGTGAGTGCAATATGCCACGTGATGCCCAAATGGGTGGTCTCTGCTATGGCTCAAGAGTTTTACGCTGGCTTCTGGCTCATGCGATGGCTGCCGTTCAGGCGCCAAAACCCAGCCACGGCACCGTTCCCAGACAGCCACGATTGCATACAAGGCTGAGACCCACGTAATCTATGCCCACGGAAAAGGCCTGTACCATGTTGCGCCCGCCCCTGTCCTTCCTGCTTGCCATTGACTTGGGCAGGTGCCGGCTGTAAACCCGCTGTAACGCGCAGCGCCACCGTCATCGGCTCAGGTCCGTGTGGTCTACAGCTGCGCATAAAATAAACACGACGTCAGCAACATTGCCTGAATACCGTCCGTCTTGAACTAGTCACAGTCGATGCATGAAGGCTTTATGGGGCTGGTTGCAGGGCAATAACAGTGATGGTTGCGTGTGTCTCTGTCGTCCATTTCTGATTGTTGTACTGTGGAGTGACGCGGCCCAGCGCTGAGGATGACCCTGGGCCGCGTCACTCCACAGTACAACACTGATCTGTATTACGCCAACCGGCGGTCCGGGGTTGCGTGCTGGGAGCCCCGAGACTAGTAACCGCTGGCTGCCGATCGACTGGATACATCGTCGACCGCACCGCTCGCCGGGCCCTCTCCAACCACACATCGTCACGAAACTATACCGGTGGCCCACACCGGGAGGGCCCGTCTGCTCGTCTACCTCGCCTGCCATGCCCTGCACTCGGCGCCCTGCTGGAAACATCACACCCCCGGGTGTGTATGACCGTAGAGGCTGCCTTCCCTGTTTGTGTTTCCTTTTTCGTATGACAATTGCTCTGCACCGAATATGGAGGACAATGGGCTGACAAAAGGCAGTAAGTCCCCTCAACTTACAAATCAACAACTCCTTCCACCCAGGAGTTCGTGGTGCGACGTAACAGGGTGTTGCCGATTGCGGATGCTGCGGCCAGCCCGTACCATCTAGTGTGCATCTGCTGTAGTTAGGGCAGGGGTTCGGTGTTCTCATCACGGGAGGGCTGCGTGTCCCTCCCGTTGTCTGCGCCCTTTCTCGCCTCTCCGCCTGTAACCTTTCCACAGAAAAAAATCTAAGCCGCATTAGGCAAGCAACTTGCCGTCCTGGTTCCGCGACGACGAACTGGCGATGCCGTTGATCCTATACTCGCAAGCCAAAGAGTCTCCGGCGTACAGGGCTCTTGCCAAGAGGGCATATAACATGTTCCCAGTGGCCCCATAACCGCCCTTGGCGCCCGTTGGAAAATTCCCACGCGACATCCACTCCCACCCCCCGCATGGACTCAACCACCTTCCACCATTCTCTCCCGCCTTTGACGGCAACACATCGAGAAATAGTGCGCCGCAGCAGCCCGTCCCAGCCCCAGGCTCAGCACCTTCTCTTGCGCCCTCTAAAGCCTCTGCCACGCTGTCTCAAGCGTTCGATGGGAAGACGTGGTAGAAGTGGTACAGCTCCTCATCGACCTCGTATGCCCCCACCTCTGTGTCGCAAACGCCGCACAGCACGCGGCGGTACTTGGCCGACGGCTTGGCGCGCTTTGGCCGCCGCCCGCCATGTGCCCCGCCAGCCGGCCCCGATGACCCGCCGGAGGGGTCGAACTCCGCCCCGCCCGCCCCTCCTTCCCCGCCATCCTCTTCCACTTTACAGTTCATCACGAACATGGCGCGGAACTGGTTGTGGTACTTTTCGTGGCGTTGGCAGTCAATTGAGAGAGTGGTGAAGCAGCCGGGGCAGGACAGCACGGCGTCAGAGATGCGGCCCTGGCGTTGGCGCTCCACCCACGCAGCGTCCTTGTCGTCTGCACGTGAGTTGAGGCACAAAGCATTAAGGGAATGTTGGAATGCGAGGGATACATTCACTTGCACTGCACAAAGGTCAGTGGAGAGCGAGATGTGGTGAAGTGCCAGCGGTAATGTTCACACACTGTGGTTAAAAAGAGAACTGTGGTGCGCTCCACACGACCCCACACGATAATTGCAAAACCGTCATAGCCATTCGGTGCTGATGCTTCTCGGTCGCACCTGCCCGTGTTACGCACCTGCTGTTTCATCGTATAAGGGGTCCGGCTCCTGCCGCGGGGCATCCTCGCCATCGCTGTCGTCTCCGGACCCGCTTTCGCCCATACCCGTGTCCGATTGTACGGGCGGGTGCGCGTTGGCGCGGTTGCGGCCTTGACGTGGCAGCTTTTCAGCAGACGGCCCCGAAGCCCGCGCCTTGTCGCATCCTGTGTCGTATACTCCAGCGGCGCCATCGGCGGTCGCGTTGCTCGGAGGGGTTGCGCCCGGTGCCGAGGCTGCCGTTGCCGACATGGCCCGAAAACTTCCTAGCACCCGAAGTCCAGTAGGAATCAGATGCGCCGCCGCCGGCTGCGTTCAGGCTGGGTCGCTGGGAGGAGCGACTTGAACGACAACGGAACTTACTACTGCTAACCGCTCGCGCCCCTCCTGTCGCGTCAGTAGTTGTCAATTGCTATCGATCAAGCCGGTAGCTTCAACGGCTGGATCAGCCTCCAGGCGTCGACTCGTAATGCTATGGCTTCTTTGGGTCTTTGGTTCCCTCCAAAGCTACATACTTGCGGTACTTAACAGCAGGGTGCAAGATGACTATATGGTAGGGCCTCGCCGTGGACGCCTCTTTAGGCGGTTGGATGCTGCTTCGCTTTGCAGACTGGCTAGCAGAAGAGGCAGGGCCGCGGCCTTCCTTTGGTATACTGATACTGGGGACCTTGCAGGACGAAATCTTCCACGGACCGCAGACCCGGGAGTACTGCAGGGGCCACTTCACGGCGTGGCACCCCAAAATTACGACCTTCCCCGGCCTGTACTACATAGGGACGCTCCATGGATGGGCTCGATGGGCCGTGCAGTCAGTCTTCGGGCACATTACCCTTGTGAGTCAAAAGTACGGGGGATTGGGGCCGGCGGGCAAGTTCGTCCCCTTACCCCGAGTGCCGGGCGGTCCCGGGGCCTTGTCGTGTGGGCATGGGCGTCGCCCCATTTCAGCGTGATTAGCTCGATTTCTCCTCGGCATCGAATGGTCGCCAAAGCCCTGGGTGCCAAGGCGGCGACTACTGGCGCGGTCAATGCTGCGCCGCCACTCCTACGCCATCCGGAACTCAATCGAGGCAGCCTGGCCTCCTCCCGCAAAGCTCTCTGCGCCCCCCGCACCCCTCGGCACCTTGCTACCCGGAGCAGGAAGCCGCCTGCTCCACACCCTACCTGCGCTCCCTGAACGTCGTCCTCTCGGCCGCCTGCCTGCTGGCGCTGCGGGCCATCCTGCGCACCCACCATCGACCCACCAGTGGCAGCAGGAAAGCCAGGTCGCCACCCGCTCCAGGAGGCATTAGGCAGCATCCGCCGACAGCATCCGTAGCAACGGCTGCAAGGGGAAGCACGGAGCAGCGGAACGGTAGTGATGGTGGCGCCTCGGGCGGCTCCTACTCGAGCACGCTGCACGCGCTGGCGCTGGCGCTGTACCCCCTGCACTGGTTCTTCTCCTTCCTGTACTACACGGATGTGGCTTCTCTGTTGTTCCTGCTGATCTGCCATCTCCTGGCAAGTATTCCGGAAAGGAGAGCGGGCGATCAGCGGGCGGGGCGGAACGCGCTGCGCAGCCTTGTCCCATGGCGGAGAGGCAGCGGGCACGCTGGGTGGCGATGCTAGGCGGCGGGGCCCCAATGCCACATCAGGCGCATGGCAGGTTAATCGTGCGGACACTTTGCCCGCTGTATGCCATAGCGCCGTTAATCCCTTGTTCGGGGGTCGATGGCCCACAATTACTTGTTCAGGATAGCTCATCTTATCACCTCGTGGCTGCGCACGCTTGTGGGATAGGTGCCCTGCTTGGTGGTCTTGGAGTCCCTGGCCCACCACCACCATGCGGTGGCACACACGCCTCGTGTCACGCAGGCCGCCAGGCGGCGCTACGGGCTGTCCGCACTCGCGGGCATCGCTGCGGTGCTGTGCCGCCAGACAAACGCGGTCTGGGCCGCGTTCGTGCTGGGCGAGTCGGCGCTGGCCGAGATTGGTATGGACAGGGCGCAGGGTCGGGCCCTGGAGGGTGCGGCAGACGAGGCGCCTGTGGCTGCCGGCGGCGGCAGCGGCGAGGGCTTGGTCCCAGAGCTCCGGCTTGCGCTCGGCAGGCTGTGGTGCCGCCGTTGGCCGCTGACGCGCGCGCTCTGGCCGCTGCTGCTGCCACCGGCCGGCTTTGCGACCTTCCTCGTCGCGAACGGCGGGTCTGTCGTACTGGGTGACAAGGAATCCCACGTGCCCGTACGGCACGGGGCCCAGCTGCTGTACTTCGGGGCCTGGTCTGCACTTATGCTGTGGCCGCAGCTGCTACCGGAGGCCGGCCGGCTTGGCCGCGCCGTGCTGCGGCGGCCGCTGGCGACGGCGTTGTTGGCGGCGGGCGCGGTGTCCGCGGCGGCGGCAGTGGCACATGTATCGACGCTGGTGCACCCCTTTATGCTTGCGGACAACAGGTGCGTCTTGTGTGTGTGTTGAAAAGGAAAACGCATACGACGAGCGTAAGCGCGAAAGTGATGGCGTCGGTGTAGGACCCAGCTCCCGAGGCAGTCGAAGGGGCGATGTCCCTGCATGTTAGTTCGGCGGCGACCACCACCGTAGCCCCCGATGCGGCCCAGAATTCTCTCTGGGGTGACCCTATGCAATGCCGTGATGGGATGCGCTTAGTCTACTCTACGTGCGTCGCATGCGGGCTGGTGCATGTCTCCCGGCTCCCCGCCCACCCAGCCCCCCGACCCGCTGACTTGTGTGTGTGTGTGGTTTACTTTGCGTCGGTTGAGGCAACCCTGCGTTGTCCCAGCCGCATCTTGCAGGCTCCCTTGGGCCAACCCATCTTCAGTGCCTTGTGATAGCACCCCACGCATGCTCCCCAGCCATGCATTAACGTGGACTCTTCTCGTGCCTTTGGCCTCTCGCGTGCCTTCGACCTGCCGTGCACTGTCCGCCTGCAGGCACTACGTTTTCTACCTGTGGCGCCGCGCGA
The DNA here is from genome assembly GCA_001584585.1 of Gonium pectorale. Taxonomy (NCBI): domain Eukaryota; kingdom Viridiplantae; phylum Chlorophyta; class Chlorophyceae; order Chlamydomonadales; family Volvocaceae; genus Gonium; species Gonium pectorale. The sequence continues at coordinate 2,537,332 of LSYV01000004.1, read as the reverse complement.
TGAACCGCACACCTACGGCCAAGTACGCCCTGGCGCCCGCCTACGCAGCCGCCTGGGCGCTTCTGCTGTCGGCGCTCCTGCGGCGCATGTCGCGGTTGTGGGTGCTGGGCTTCTGCGCCTGCCTGACCGTGCAGCTGCTGCCGGCCTGGCTGCTCGAGCCCCGGTGAGCGCGAAGCGCAGGGACGGGGCCTCGGCAGGGTGCGTGTGGGTTCGACGTTTCTGTCGCCAGCCGGGACCGGAGGCCTTGGTGGCGGCATGCGGTGACACTGGAGGGGGGGGAGAGGGCCCAGTGCAGCTTGGTCGGAGGGGCGCATGAGGCTCGGGTAGATGAGGGCCCAAAGATCTGTGTACAAGTGCGCATGCCAGCTTGCGCTGAAATAAACTCTCACTGGTGACGCTGTACGGTGAGCACGTTGTACGGCGAGCGTGTCACGAGCCTGTTCATGTACCTCTTAGCGTGTTTGGTCGCAACGGTCAATCCTCCCGTGTGCAATCTGTTTGTTACAAGATAGGTGGCAACTGAGGTGACGTCAACTGCTCTGCGCTGGCACGCTCCTACCCACCCTACCCATAGTCCGTGTGTTTGGGGCGCAGTGGCAACAAAGGTGTCTGCGCAGAGCAGCTGGTGGCACCTATCCATGGGGTACCATCACCTCTTTGATCTTGCTTGTCACATTGCCCACGTCATTGCGCAACGTCATTGCCTGCCTCTCTCCCGATCCGTGCACACCCTTACCTACCCCAGATACTTCACTCCGGGCTTCTACATGCTGGCGCTCCGCCTGGCGCCGCCCAACGAGCTGCAGGCGGGCGCCACTCTGGTCACGTACTGCCAGATCAACGCCCTCACAATGTACCTCTTCCTCTTCCGGCCCTTCCGCTGGGTTGACGGCAGCGTGGCACGCTTCCTGTGGTGAAGCGTGGTGTGGTGGTAAGCAAAGCACTGCTAATGAGTCTTGAGACGGTCGGCGGGGTGGTTAGGGCGCGACGGTGCCTGCGGGTCCTAGCGGCGGTGTGTGATATGTGGTGGAGTTGCCTGGGCGCTGGGTCGTAACGTGTTTCGGAGTAGATTGGAGTGGCCAAGGCTTGGTGATAAACGTGAGTCTGCCCACCAAGACCTCCGGCAGCAGAGTGCTGGCGGTGTGCATGCACGGTACTCTTTTACGGTTTGGCAGCAACCCAGGTCCATGGCTCTTCACCGTCGACGAATCGTTTATAGGTCGGCCTTGGTTCTCATTGGTTCAGTACGGAAGATGATCAGGGGGTAAGGCCTGGGCTTCAGAGCTGTCCTACCTTACACGTTGAGCTCCCGTGTCCCGTGTCGATGGTCCTATCAGGTACTTCGGCACCCTATAGGATGATGCCCGCCACACATGTACGGCCTCCTCCAGGGCGTACTTGCCACCTGGGGTCCACGCCAGGCCTTTCTCGGCTTCAAACGAAACACCTGCACCGCATCTATTGTCAGACCGACTCGCTCATTCACTTCGTAGGCATCCTGCAGTTATGGCGCTAGGCTCTACCGTAGCGCTCATGCCCGCACCACCGGTCACGAAGGCCAGCACACAGACACGGCTCTATACGGCTCACAGTTAAATATCCGTCTGCACCTGTCAACCATGCAATTCAGCTGTGTAACTGGCACCAGTACTGCAACCTCCCCTCCCCCAGCACACCAGTTCAGCAGTTTGGCAGTGATGTCGTCATACTGTCACACATATCCTATACACAATGCGTAAACCACAGCACGAGGACCTGCTGCAGTATGAATTAGAGGAGCCTTCATCTTGAGCTCCATGCCCCAACATGCCCCAGCCGCCCACCCAGCGCTGTGCACTCCTTGGTGAAGAAGGCCACGTTCATGCGTGCAGTAGCATAGCAACTCCGGTCTGTATCATTCACAACCTGTGCAGTTCCAAGTGCAATGCCCGGCGAGCACACTCGGCTGCGCCGTCCTCCTCCTCTCAGAGGCCCCGCCGAGCGACGCCTTCAGAATGGAACCGTCACGCCCAAAACCACCTTCCCATACCATGACCATGGCGGCCGCAAGCAATGAGATTGCTCCCTTACCTAAGATCTGTTGCAGGGCTCTATCACCCATCCGATACTGTCCCGCTATCCATAGCCAATCAGCCACTTAGCCGGTCCACAAGCCCGCCCGTCAAGCAGGCTGCTCGCTATGCCTGGAACGGCCCCGCGGGGCCGCAGGTCCTCAGTCCCGGCGAGCTCCGGGCATGGACAGGCCGGTCTCCACGTTGCCCCCTGGACGCCGCCAGGGGTCCAGGTCCTCCAGGCATAGGCTCCCGACCAATGAGCCTGGGGCAAACGGGGACTCCGGCGTCGGGTCCAGCTCCTCGCCACGACGCCTCATACAGCTGCGATTTCGCCAGCAGCCAGCGCAAAGGCCAGTCAGGCAGGCAAAACAGCGGGAACGGCAGCCTGGACCGCCCGCCCGCATGCCGGAGTGCATCACGCGAGGTGCACTCCAGCCCGCCAGCCGTGCCAGGCCAGCCGCGTAGCTGCGAGTCTACGCAAAGTGTATCCCCGCTGCGTTGAATAGCGCCAGCATATTAAGAAACTCCTCCTGGCTCATCTTGCTGCTGCGGTTCGTGTCCAGTCCGTTGTCGGTCAGCACCTGGGGAGCGGCGGCAAGCACGCAGCGGCACTGCTCGGTGGGGGCGGTGATGAAGGGCTGTGTAGGGCTGGGGGTCCTGCCGCTCGCTGTATAGGGCCGCAGCGTTGCGAAGTGCTTACGATAACGGCAAGTCCAATAACGAGCTGGTATAGTCTCCTACGGCGGTACTGCGCACCGGCCCGCGCGGAAGCGCCCGCAATCGTAATATCTGCCTATCCTCCCTCCATTTCCTCCCTCCATTTCCTCCGTCCATTTCCTCCCTCCATTTCCTCCGTCCATTCCCTCCTACGCCATCGGAATGCTTGCTTCCTCCCTCCTTGACTCCTCGCTGCCATCCTTCGCTGCGCGGGCGCACCTTCATGACAAGCTCCTTGAACTCGGGGCTGACGCGGCTGCCGCCCCTGCGTCGCCCCCCCGCCGCGCCGCCGCCGGCCTTCGAGGCCGGGCCCCCGTCCACCGTCATGGCGTCGTCATCGTCGTCGTCCGCACCGTCGTGGTCCATAGCAACGTCATCGTCGCCGGCGGCGGTGCCCAGGCTCTGGATGCCGACGGCAGCGTCGGCGCCGGCAGCGCCGCCGCCGTTGCCTTGGAGCGCCTGGTACGTCCGGTAGTTGGCTTCGAGGGCCTGGAGCGTGTTGGCCTGGCGGAAGATGGCGCCTGCACGGCGGTGGCGGTAGAGGCTGAGCATCCCAGAGTTGTTCCCGTGAGCTGACATGCGTACCATACAACCGCAGCTGCATGCAATCAGGCGCGAATGGATACGGTATGCCGCCATAGGAGTGATGCCGCCGTGCTCCGAAGATGGTGCACTGCGTGGCCTTCACCGGGGCGACGGCCTTCACCTCGCGCGGAGCGGGCTTTGGCGTGTGGCTCACTAGGACCTCACCTAACGTCTTGTTCTTCCGGCTGAAGCACAGGCGCACCAGGCCGTCCCACTCCATGAAGTTGACTGGCGGCGGCGGGTGGCGCGGCTCGATGCGCACCACCGACGAGTCCACCTTGGGGGGCGGCCGGAAGTTGTTCTTCCCGACCTGTTGGCGCGCACGGGAGGGCGGTGATGGGATTAAGAGGTACGGGCGGGTCTAGGCGGTTGTGCGGTAGGGGTTTGAGGACACGGCGCTGACGAGAGCATGCAGGCATCCGGAAGCACTCTCCCAACCAGCTACCAAGCAAATCGCTCCTTTTCTCCCGCGAGGTCCCATGTGAGAGGGTGGCGAGGCGTGAAGACGCGAGTGCCGGAGGGCACCGGGCGCGCCAGGCGACGGGCGACGAGCCGCGGGCGCCCCGTCCGCGCGCGCTGCCCCTCCCTCCTCCGCCTGTGCCGCGCGCTGACCCTCTCATCAGCGCCCCGCCCCGCCCCGCCCCGGCCAGTCCCACGCGTGCGCACGCGCACGTGCCTTGAGCAGGTGGCTGACCCGCGCCAGCAGCTGCGTGTTGACGGCGAGGCGGCTGTACAGCGGGTCGGCCGGCTTGGCCACCAGGCGCATGGCGAACTCGTGCTGGTACATGATGACGGCGGCGCGGAAAGCGGGCCGGTGCGCCAGCAGCTTAAAGGTGAGGGGCGAGGAGATGTTGTACGGAATGTTGGCCACGCACAGGTCAAAGTACGGCAGCTCCACGCGCATGAAGTCGCCGTGGATGATCTGGGAGGCGGGGAGGGCGTGGGGTGGGGAGGGAGCAGGTGTGGGGCAAGACTTACAATTGGCGGGGACGGTGGGCGGAAAGTCGCTGGGCAAAGCCGTTTGAGGGCCATTCGGTACCGCGTCTACTGTCCGCACCCACGAAGCCGTAGAATGGGGAAGCCATGTGTGAAGGCGAGAGGCGGAGCCAAGCCGTGCTTTCATTTTAAGCGTTCCAGCGCTCAAGCCAGTTGCCCTGACTCCGGACCCCCCCACCAGCCACTGCAGAGAGCGGACAGCAGGGCTGGATGGCCATAGCCCACTCCGTCCACACCTGCAGGTTATTTGCGTACGGCGTCCCCTGCACACGCCGCTGCAGTTCGAGAACCTGCGATACGCGTACAAACGACGATGGGTATGACCGACGCGGTTGGGTTTGCATGTAAAGAAGCGCACGGTGGGATGCGCCCGAGCAGCGCCAGTTCAAGTGGCAAGGGCAAGAACCGGACGCGCCAGCACAGCAACAGCGTGCCCCCACGTGGCGTGCCAAGCTTCTGGCGGTGATACAGTCCCTGGTCCCATCTCCAGCATGCGCACCCTCTTCCTGCATGGCGCGAGAAGCCTGCGACCGCTGCAAGCCTACCCGTGGCACTGCGGCTGGCACGCCCATACCCTACGGACCCACCATGCGCGGGTCGAGCTCGATGGCAATGACCTTTTTCGCCTTTTCCAGCAGCTTCACCGTGAGGTTACCAGTGCCGGGGCCAATTTCGAGCACCACATCCGTTGACTTCACGCCCGCCTTGTCGACAATGGCTTGCACTACCAGCGGGTTCTTGAGAATATGCTGGCCTTTGCTCTTATGAAACTCGAGACCTGCACTTGCAGGGGGAAGCAATTGCGTGTGCTGCCCCTCAGCAAGACGCCGCCGTCGCGCCGATTCATAGGAACCCCAGCTGCACAGCGCCAACTGACCTGACACGCCCGTGTTTGCTCCCTTGCGATTGGTCTTCTTTTGCACGCCACCCGCCACGCGAAGCCCGTCGCCCTTTCCCTTGCTCGACATGCTGATATGCCAACTCGTGAGCAGGCTACAAACTGGCAAGCGGCATCATAACATGGGATAGGGGTAACTGTGCTAATCGTAAAGAGGGGTCAGTAAAGTCTTTAATATGAAGCCAAGCCACGGCGTCTTGAGTGTCTGTAGTTTAGACCGTGTGAGGAAGCAATTGATGTCGGTGTCATATGCACGAAGCGTCATGGCTTCGCTTCTCATCAGCTCCAGAACCAACGCGCGCGCTCCTCGCCGGGCTCTCTAGGCTCTCTAGACCGGGCTCGCTAGGGTTACACACCATGTCGCCATTATTTCTGGCCCTTATTGCCGTGGCCGTGCTGGCCGTGGTATTCCTGTTTGTGCTGCGCGCGAGGTCATCGCCGGCCCCGCCCGCGCCAGAGAAGTACCAGCTAGGCGATGTCACAGTGGAGACGCTCAGACTCTACAACGGGTATGATTGGAGCAAGCCCCCGCTGGTGGCCGTCAAGGGCAAGGTCTACGACGTGAGCAACAAGTATGAGCTCTACGGGCCCGGTGAGCGCGACCCGCTGTGTTGCACGGTGGGGGGCACGCCCACGTTGGCTAGTGATAGGCATAACGCTCGGGTGCTGAGACCCAGGGTTGTCAAAACCCGGCACGACGGGCACGCGGGTGGGTGGCTGCATCTGGGATACACTGCAAGCGGCCCGAGTTTACACCAACACCAAAAATACCTCGGGGACGGTATGCTGCAGACTTGATGGGCGATCCCATGGCCATAGCCCAAACGGAGGGCCAAACAGAACGGGTGGGGTATCGCATGCGCAGCACGGAGCGCCCGCATGACCAGGGCTGCCAACTATGCATGACCCCAGGCATTGGAGGAACCCGCTGAACGGCCCCTATCACCGGTGCTGCCCGCGCCGGCCGGCTTGGGACGCAGGCAAGCCCAAGAATGCTTACGCGGGGCGCGAGGTGGCCCGGGCGCTAGCGTTGGACTCCCTGGAGGAGAAGGACCTGGGCGCTGACCTGGAGGGCCTCACGCCCGAGCAGCTGCAGCGGCTGGAAGAGGCGGTTGCGGAGTTCGAGCGGACACATGACCACGTGGGACAGGTGCGGGCCCCGGGGGCGGCCAGGGGGCGGATCAGGGGGAGGCGGTCACGGGGCGGACACGCTTACCCACGATGGGGTACTTGGCACGGCGGAGCCGCCGCATGGCGACTGCGCCCAGTGCGTGGGGCGGGAAGAAGCGCAGGGACTGTCAGGAATGTGCGCGACCGGGATGGGCTGGGCGGCAGCGCTGGGCGGGTGCGCGGGGATTGGAACCAGCACTCAAGGTGTGGACCGGATGTGCCGGGGACATGCTGGCGTATCATGGGTGAGCAGCCAGTTGCGGCGGTGTCGGAAGCAAAGGGCACCAACACGCGCATGTGCATGTTGAGCTCGCGTAAGGGTAAAGCGGCTAGGCGGCCGGCACGGGGCTGCTGGCGCGGGGCGGGGTGCGGACGGGCAGACTGCGGACGTGCGGGGCGCTGTTGCGGCCTTGCTTGCGCCCTGCTGGCTTGCTCACGCCCCCGCGTGCCGCCTTCTCTCGCCGCCAGGTAGTGCCCCTGCGGGAGTTCACGGCGGCCCAGCTGGGCCTACACGACGGCTCCGACCCGTCGTTGCCGCTGTACCTGTCCATCAAGGGAGTGGTGTACGACATCACAAAGGGCAAGCAGTACTACGGGCCGGACGGTAAGGGGTTAAAGAAGGTGCTGAAAGAAGGGATAGTTGCCTTTCCCTCGCTTTGCGTTGCATACACTGTCATAGATTTGAAGTCTAGAGGAGCACAGATTCCGTGCGCCATCGTCTGTGGCCGGCCTTGGCGTATGCACGGCAGCGCGCGCGGGGAATGGGGTTTGCCGCCGCCGTCGCCGTAACAGGAGCCGCCATTGCATGTGCTCCTCTCCGCGGAGCAGGCATCTACCCTTTTGCTGGCAAGGAGGTGGCGCGCGCGTTCGCGCTCTTCTCCACGGAGCTGTCGGACTGTAACGACAACCTGGAGGGCCTGTCGTACGCCGAGATGGACAACCTGCGCGATTGGATTGGCAAGTTTAACTACAAGTACCCCATCGTTGGCAAGCTTGTGGGCTAAAGGGCCACGCCGCCAGCTGCCTTGCGCTCAGGGGCGTGCTGCGCTGCTCGTCAAGAATTTTGCTCGGTCTAGGTAGCGGGGTTCATGCGGCAGGTTTGCTGCTCGCAGTCGTTGTGCGCTTGTTGGGGCCCGTTGCAGCGCGGGTTCGCAGGGTGGGCCCGCAAGTGTTGCAATGCGCGTTGCGCTGGTTGACGTTGACATATGGCATTGAATGGGGATACTTAGGGCAAAGATGCGGCGCTTGCCATTGAGCACACGTTGTGAATGTTGGTCGGCCGGAGTGGCAGGACTGGGCAAATGTATCAGCAGAGTCTATCCATGATCCTTCTCAAGTCTGCTGCATGCAGCTCTTGGAGTATGAGCGCTGGTTTCTATCTAACCATACCAAATGACAAGAACAGATGGGATGGGCAGAGAGCAGTTGCCGCTGTGGATACCGGACTGAGAGGTGTGCAGCAGAGGGCGCCGTGGGTGCTTGGGAATGAGACTCAGTGTAACAGACGAAGTTGGGTGTGGACGGAAGTGATCCACGTTGTGTCCCGATCCGTACAGTTGCCACACATGATGGAGACGGAATGCGCGACGGGGTTCTTTCCAAATCTACGCAGAAGCAAGCAAGCATGGGTTGTGTCGGGCGGGGCTTGCGTGGACTGGAGGGGTTGGGGCTCTTCCTAGACGGGGCTGGGTCGAGTAGGTTGTCATCAAGGCGGGTCGCGTGACTGGGAGGCATCCTCTGCAGAGCAGCCGATCTGTCGAAGGGCCCCCCAGCAAGGTGCAAGGGCGGGAGCTTAGTGCGAAGTTATGTGCAGTAGTGGGTGTGGTTCAAGGCCGCACCATTGTTAGGTTGGGGGGCAAAGCTGTGCGCGCCGGGGCGGTGCACGTGTACGGCTGTGCTACATGTACGGCGGTATGGCTCGCCCCTGTCAACCACGCCCGCCGCATGATTTTCTTCGGTGCCGCTTCTGTGTGCCTACTCATTACAGGATGCTGGCCAACAAGTTGCGCACCCGGCAGACGGCTGGCATCGCCAGCGCTGGCGCTGCCCAGGCGGTCCCGCGCGTTGCTGCGGCATCTACCAGGAATCACACTTTCAATGCCACACCATTCACTGGGACCAACATCAGGGTGGGTGGTTATCAGCTTTATCGAGTTTTCCTAGGGCCACGATTTGCCAGATTCTTTTCTTCAAAGCAAATATTAATATGCATAGATGCGGCATGGACTCAAAGATCTTCGCGATTGCCGCCTTGTGGACTTCATCGTCGCGGAGGCATTCTCTTGTCACAGTTCATACATCGTCGTTGCTGACATTCTTTTTTAAACGCAGGTTGCACCTGTCTCCTCAGCTGGCCATTGCAGCTCCGGGCGTGTCGCCTGCCGCGTGCATGCAAGCACTGCACCAGTGGACGACTACCGGCAGCGCGCCCCGAAGGACGTGCGCGTGCTCGTCGTCGGACCCACTGGCTACATCGGCAAGTTCGTGGTGAAGGAGCTGGTTCAGCGTGGCTACAACGTCGTTGCCTTTGCTCGCGAGCAGGCGGGCATCAAGGGCAAGATGGGCAAGGAGGACACGCTGAAGGTCGGGGGAAGGGCAGGGGGGCCCAAATGGGCGCCCGGCGGTTCCGGGACTGAACCATTTCTCCTCCGCACCTCGACCTGGACTTAGCTTCGTGGGAGCCGCAAGTCGCACCGCGCCTCCAAAGCAATCCTCCATCCCTCGAGCACCTCCGCTTCCAAGCCCACGAACCACGGCATCGTGTATCTCTCCAGTTACCCCTTTGCGGTGTGGCGCACGCTCGTTTATCGCCTTCCCGTCGCAACGAATCATCACGGTCCGTCCCATGTCTCTGCCCTCGTGCGGCAGGAGTTCCCGGGCGCCGACGTCCGGTTCGGCAGCGTGCTGGACCAGGACTCCCTGCGTAAGGTGGCGTTCAAGGAGCCGGTGGACGTGGTGGTCAGCTGCCTGGCCAGCCGCACCGGTAAGCGGCCGCGGCCTTACTGGAAACTGCCAGAGACGGGCAACGAGCAACGAGGGCAAAGCGTTGGGGCTACCAAGGTGGAGGGGCTGGCACTGGGGCACGAGCAGCAGCCTGGGTTCGCCGCGTAGCTCAAACAGGGGTGAACGCCAGGGCCGCAAGCGCTCGAGATTGGTACCCGTCGGGTAACAGCGCGCGCCTCAGCGGGCGAGGGATCTGCCGAACTCTCCGCGCGTGCTTCAAGCGTCGCGCTCGGCGACGATCGTGTTGTAATGTGCATTGACACGAAGGCATGGATGCGCGTGAAGGCGTAGCTTCGTGTACGGGCCGGGGGCTCGTGCGGCCCTATCGGGTTCATGACTTGTGGTCCAAGACAAGTGGGGTTTGTCCCCAGACACATTACGCATTGGGGCGTCTGCGCCAGGTACACGGTGTACGATGTTCATGGAGTGGCTAGCCCTGCTTAATGTCAGGGCGCCGCCCACCTCAGGGAACGAATGGCGTTGCGCCATTAGCCCTCCCAACCAGTGAAGCATGCTCGCCCCGCCGACCTTGCTGCTGTGCCGCCCTGCGAGGTAGATACATATACGACGACTGGCTCCCACCCACTGGTGCCACCCAGTCGGGGTGCCGTGCGGCGGTACCACAACTTTACTAACCACCTCTGCCTCGGCTGGGGCTGTCTTTGCCATGCTGCCCTTGCTCGTCCGCCTCGCTCGCCTGCAGGCGGCAAGAAGGACTCGTGGCTGATTGACTACACTGCCACGAAGAACACGCTGGACGTGGCGCGTGAGTGCGGCGCCAAGCACTTCGTGCTGCTGTCCGCCATCTGCGTGCAGAAGCCACTGCTGGAGTTCCAGAAGGCCAAGCTCAAGTTCGAGGCGGACCTGCAGGTAAGAGGGGCAAGGGTCATTAGAGGCCGGCAGGAGAAGGAGCGTGGCCTCACGGTGACAAGGAGCCCTCCCCCACATGTTTTATACTTTTATTGCTTGTTTTGCCTGCTGTTGCTGCCTTGCTGCCCGTACTCCTCGCAGTAATTTCCCGGTGGCAGGCTTAGACCCCCAGTGTCGGGGGTATCGTCGAACCTCTCTCCCCCCTTTCCGAGGGGCCGAGCGCCAGATGGGTTCAACTACTGAGCCCCTCCTCCCAGGGACTGGGCCGGCCCGCCCGTCGGCTGCGCCAGGGTGATCAGGGCGCCAGTAGCGCCAGGGTGGTCAGGGCGTCATGTTGATGCTCTTTGCTGTGCTGCAGGCTGCAGGCAACATCACATACTCGATCGTGCGGCCTACAGCCTTCTTCAAGAGCATTGCGGGTCAGGTGAGGCGTAACGCTGCGTGCGGGAAGTATCAGGTCTCAGGCATGCGGTAAAGTAGGCCCCATCTGGGCATGGCGCTTGAGCTGTCGAGCTTGTACGCGTCCCCACACTCGCAAACCGCGCCGCGCCCCCATCCCATAGATCGACATTGTCAAGAAAGGCAACCCCTACGTGATGTTCGGGGACGGCAACCTGGCGGCCTGTAAGCCGATCAGCGAGCCCGACCTGGCGTCCTTCATCGCAGATTGCGTGACTGAGACCGACAAGGTCAACAAGGTGAGCGCAAGTGTCCAACCCGAGGGGTCACGTGGATCCATTGTGAGGGGTTCCGCATCGCAGCTAGTCGGCAGCCCCTGCTGCAGGTAGATAAAGCACACGTCGGTCATGCGCGCTGCGACACATCAACCTGCTGGTTTGCAGGTGCTGCCCATCGGCGGTCCGGGCCGCGCCTACACGGCCAAGCAGCAGGCGGACCTGCTGTTCCAAATCACGGGCCTGCCGCCCAAGTACTTCCCCGTGCCTGTCGCGCTCATGGACGGCATGATCTCCATCTTCGACTGGCTGGCCGGCATCTTCCCAGCGCTCGAGGTGGGTCGGCGCCCTGACTTTATGGACATTCTCGACCTGCCAACAGAGCCGCGTAGCGCGCTGGGCGCATCAGTAAGATCGCAAGCCCGGATTACTGGAAAACTGTCCATGGACCTATCCCAGCTCTTGCCCGGCACCTGGTAGGCTGCTGATGGCCTGCGAGCAGAGCCGCGTAGCGCGCTGGGCGCATCAGTAAGATCGCAAGCCCGTATTACTGGAAGACTGTTCATGGACCCATCCCAGCTCTTGCCCGGCACCTGGTAGGCTGCTGATAGCTGCTCCGACCTAGCTGCGCAAACAGGATGGCAACTCCATGGGCCCTGTCGCTGCACATACCGGTAGTGCGAGCCGCTTCGTGGGTGGGCGGACAGAGGAAGCTCTTCAGTCCCTGCAAACGGCAAACAGACGATGCGCGAGCTGACCGTCTTCATCGGCGGTTGCCCGGTGCAGGACTCGGCGGAGTTTGCACGCATTGGCAAGTACTACGCCACGGAGTCTATGCTTGTGTACGACGACAAGACGGGTGTGTACCTGGAGGACGCCACGCCCGGGTACGGCAAGGAGACGCTGGAGGAGTTCTTCACGTGAGTACCGCAGCTGGAGTGGGGGCGGCTGAAGAGATCAAGGGCGGGATCACCGGGATAGGGCACACAAGCTGCTCCTCAAACGTCCGCTGTCATCGCTCTCATCGCTGCAATGTATGCCGCTACCCATGCCAATCAATTGCTTCCCTTTGCCCTGAATGCCCTTGCGCGAGAGACCCCAAGCGAGGAATTTTCGATTCGCCGCGTCCCGCGTACCCGCGTCCCACAGGCGCGCCGTGAAGGAGGGCCTCAAGGGCCAGGAGCTCGGAGACCAGGCCGTGTTTGGCCAGCAGTGAGCCGTCGCGCCGGCGTAAGCGGGCCAAGCCACGAAGATGACTGCGTCGCAGCCTGAGTGCTGCTGCCTGTCGGTTGTGCGGCACTGAGAGAGGGGCGGCACACCCCGCTGCGTGTGCCGCGGGATGGGCACAACTTGCGCCGTGCGATCGGATACCGGGACTGATGAGGGAGCGCCCATGCATCCAGCATGTCTTTGCTGATGGCTGTATGAGTCCCATTGGCGACTCCTGCTTGCACTAGTCGACCTTGATCCGGACCGAGGGCCGAGCGCGCGCGTGGAATGTCCTCCTTAGTGCGGCTTTCCGCAGTGCGTGCCGAGTGTTCTCCTTAGTTTGCCTTTCCGGGATTCGTGAGAGCTAAGCGCAGGATGTGTTGCCAGTTGATGGCATTTTTGGAGCTACCATTCCTGAGGGCAAGGCTTCCACGCAGTGCGCGTGGGGCTCACCTCTTCTCCATTCGATTTTATCAAGGACAAAGCCGGTCATTCGACATTCTCCGCAACGTGTGTGCTTGCGTTTGGGTTATGGAGGATGTGAGCGGCATGCTGAAAGGGGTTAGCGACGCATATGGAGAGCGGTAGAGAAAAGTGTATCTGCGGTTGCTAGCGCAAAACAGTCTTGGCGATGCTGTCTGCGGAACGGAATGGGCTGTGGGGTGAACCTGTGCTGTGTTCATTAGAGAGGCGAGTTTACGCGGCCCGCCTGGTTCACAGCGGCGCCATCATATCACCGACTTGGCGGAACCCAGTCTTCCACCAGGGGGCCTGTGTCTCTCAATCCCAGGATGAGCAAAGAATCAAACACACCATGAATGAAGTGGGTGGATGGCCCCGGCAAATCCACCACCTCCAGTATTCGGCGATCCTCCCCGCAACCGGAAGTAAGCAAGTGGGATAGACATCGACTGTGCCCCGGACGCTGAGAGACCCGTCCTGCCGCAGCCACACTATCCCATCCCTTTCATTTTTGATGGGAGCCCCAGCCCACCGACGTTCCGCTGCAGAGGGCAAAGCCTTACCAGATAGGCTGCATGCACCACTGCAACAGCATAAGACGTGCTGATGTGGGACGAAAACTTACGTGCATCCTTTCATCATTCCAGGTCTGTACATAGCCGGGTGGGCGCACGACGGCATAGTAACCGCTGAGCGCCGTCGGACCGGTCGCCTTGACGACCACACCACCGTGGCTCGACCTTGGCAACTAGCGGTCCACCAGATGAAGGCACGGGGTGAAGGTCGACAATCCGGGTAAGCTGGTAATAAGCCGGTTATTTTGGGGCCGGGGCAAGCGTTACATGTCTTGCTCTGTACCCTTGTCTGTACCCGCCCACAACAAATTTCTTGTAGAAGCCGAAACAGGGAGGCTACCCCTACGGTCATACAAACCCGAAGGTGTGACGTTTCCAGTAGGGCGCCGGAAACCGAACAAGGCAGGCGGACGAGATAGGCAGACAGGCCCCTCCCGGGAAAAGCAGCAGCGCCCACCCTACTGGAAACGTCGCGCCTTCGGGTGTTGAAAAGGAACAACGCATACGACGAGCGTAAGCGCGAAAGTGATGATGTCGTTGTAGGACCCAGTTCCCAGCCTTCGGGTGTGTATGGCCGTAGAGGCGGGCTCCCTCTTTCTTTGCAGCTTTCTCTTTTTTGTGCACGCATGGTGTGCCGCGTCCGCTGTAGGCTTTCTAGCATCAACTCTTTCCACTTTCTACTCCCCCATGAATGCCTCAGCATCTCGGTCGCATTCCGTCCCCAACCCGACCTGCGTCCTGGCGAGACACATAGCCCGTGGTAGGCAATGGACATTGGTCATCCACCACCTCAAGGCACC
>LSYV01000004.1:2482891-2501145 GCA_001584585.1 Gonium pectorale | reverse complement strand
CCGCATCGCCTTGCCTGCCACGCCGTCCATCTCAGTCCTCCCGTAGCGGTGGGCGGGGAGGGGGCGGGAGGGGTGGGGAGGGGCGTGGGCGGGTTTTAGGAGCGGAGCCACCACCCCGTCCGTTCCCCTTTGCCCCCGCCCCGCCACCGCCACATCGCCCCGCTGTCATCACCTCGACGTCCCGAATCGCAGTGCTGTAAGCGGACGGAACGAAGACAAAGGCAGTTGGCGTTAGGTTGCAGGCAGGCAATCCCAAGGGGAGCTCTGCCGGGCCAGCAACCGTCTAACCGCCCAACCGCGAACTCAATAGAAACAGGCATGTAAACAACGAACAGCAATGCTAAAAGCAAAAGAAACGACGAGTAAAAGCTGAAACAAAGTACACATCCGAACCGAAAAATGACGACCATAACACGACCGATCGACCCACCCAGGTTCGATTCGTCACATTTTGCGCTCCGAAACCGAGAAGGTACGGCACTTACCGCGGAAGTGAGGACGCCATTCGGCGAGAGCCAAGACCTCCGCTTCTGCTAAAAGCAGAAGCTACGGCTATGTTCTTCTCGCTCTCCCTGCCTGCTATTTTTCCTCCTGCTCACTTGGATTTATATATCCTAAGTGTGGGCATGTCGATTTGTGTGTGCTTCATGCCGCTCTTGGTCGGGACACGGGGACAGGTCCAGGATGGCGCATGGTAAGTGACTCGACACATTTGCCTAGTTGAAAAAAGAGAAACCTGCAGAGAAAGAGGGAGCCCGCCTCTACGACCATACACGCCCGAAGGCGCAACGTTTCCAATAGGGCGGGCGGGTACAGAGCAAGACATGTGACGTTCGTCCCGCCCCCCAAAAGACCGGCCACCTTAAGATCCCTAAAGAACCCTTTGCCTTGCCGTTCATCGAGCCTCGGTGAGCGGGCTCTTACCTTTGGCGTTCCACGTCTGCGCGTTCCGTCCCTCAGCTCCCACCCCGGTCACAGGATGCTCGAACCGTTTTTCTTGCGCTTTGGCGTCACCTCTTCCGACCCCTCTCCCTTCTTCACTACCGTATCCCTCGTTCACCACTATTACGGGAGGACCACAAGCTACACTCACCCTCCCCCAGGCCCGCTCTTGCCTGCTCGGCCTTCCCAACCCTGCTATACCCTGCTGAAGCCCGTGCCTTCCCCGGTCGCAGCCTTGCCGCCCTCACCTGCCACCGCTTTTCGATCCTGCCCCACCCGTGCACTCCGCCCCGTCAGGACAGGGCCCGTCCTGCCCTGCGGGCACAAATGGAAGCTGCTAGAAGCACATCGCGGACTCAGCTGTCACCTCCTGCTTCTGAGTGGTGCAGTCCAGGAAGAGGGAGGGGGAAGGTCGGGGTGGCAACCACCCCTACCACTTCTCCTAAATTCACCTTCAGGAACGGGAATTCCCCTTAGCCGCGATGAAGGACCCTGCGTAGCTATCTGGGGGCCCCCCGCCGCCCGCTGGCCCTGGGCAAAAGGCAGTCCGTGGCCGAACGGCTGCTCAGCTGCCAGGCTGCCTGGTCCTCCTGGGGACGTGGGGCTGACTCGGATCCGCGCCTGCGGTTGCTGCGCGGTTGTTGCGCTGTGCAGGTTGCGTTGTCATCCGCGCAGCAACAGGTCGTCAGCACCTAAACGCAGCTATAGGTGCTCAATGTGTCTGTTGTCAGTGTGGCTTTGTCAGGTGCCCGGGTCAACCAGTAAAGCGAGTGGGCTAGGGTTTATCAAAGTACGAGACCCGAGAGACTAAAGGTAAGAGCTCCCCAAACTGTCCACTGCAATTCCAACAGGCAGACTCCCTGCTGGAGGTATAGCCGCCATGCAGACGCAACCACTGGCCCGCCTCGGGCTTGGGCCGGTAAGCACTTCCGCTTAGTGGCGTCTCGAAGTTGGCAGCTGGGTTCCGACGAATGCTTTCGCTCCTAAACGTACCTAGCTCTGATTGTTGTAGCGTGATGTGGCGATTGACGGGAGGCGGCGTTGCATTGCAGGTCCGGCTCGGCTGTAGGGAGCGGCAGAATGCCGCCCTGTCCTACTCGTCAATTGCGGGCGCCGAAAAGGTGAGTTTTGGTATTAGCGGAGGCGGGGATCGTTGCTGTTGCTGACGGCGATTGGGTCGCAGGTGCCGATGAGCAAGTTTGAGCCGAACGAGTTTGTCAATGATCGCTACAAGGCGATCGAGGACCGCCTGAAGGTAATTTATTGCCCGGTCGGCCTCCTCGACGCGGCCGCCCTCTTCACGTGTGTTGATGATTCTTCCGTCACATTTCTGCACAGGTCGTCCGCAAGCGGCTGAACAAGCCAATGACGCTGGCCGAGAAGGTATGCAACGCTCCTATCACGGATTATCTGTTCCGCCACGAGTTGCTGTTGACGCATGGTGGGGGCCGTCGCCGCAGATCGTCTACGGTCACCTCGATGACCCCGAGAGCGCTGAGATGAAGCGTGGCGTGTCGTACCTGAGGTTGCGCCCAGGTATACCAGATTCGAAGCGCAGGGCCTCTTTTACCCCCTGCCTACCCCTACCCTTCACCACCCGCGCCCTGGCACACCCCGGACATGCACGCTTCAGCCACGCAAGGCACCTCTCACGGCTGCACATGGAGCTCGCTCCGCTCTTACTCATGCAATGCCCAGCGGCGTACGCCTCCGCGTCCGTCCGCGCAGCTCATGCTTGCCCGCTCTGGCTTGCCTTGGTGCCCCTTCCCCCGCAGACCGCGTGGCGATGCAGGACGCCACTGCGCAGATGGCCATGCTGCAGTTCATTTCATCGGGCCTGCCCAAGACCCTGGTGCCCTCCACCATTCACTGCGATCACCTGATTGAGGGCACCACGTCGCCGCAGCCGGATCGGTGAGGACATGGCAGCGCCTCCCTTCGTCCACTTTTTATTTCGACATCCGTTAGCATCGTCAGAGGGAGGGCACTTGGTCCGAGCCGGTCAGAGGGAGGGCACTTCGTCCGAGCCGGAGCGCAAGCACAACAGCACAGCAGCGTACGAGTCCTGTTAGAAGGATGCCTCCGCACCTGTGTTTGCCCTTGTTTTCCAGGGAGGGCAAGTACGGCGGCGAGGCGGATCTGAGCCATGCGGTGAAGACCAACAAGGAGGTGTACGACTTCCTGGCCACTGCCGGATCAAAGTACGGCGTGGGCTTCTGGCGCCCCGGCTCGGGCATTATCCACCAGGTGCGGCGCCATGGTGGCGCGGCATGCGGCGAGCTGTGTGCCATGATCGGCGCGACCCGCAGGAGGCGTTAGGCCGGTGCAGCCATCACGGCAGTCCGTTGGACCTGATTGACGTGGCACTGCGAAAGTGTGTTCCACATGATGGCCGAGCGAGTGGCCGTGTCTTCGTCTCCGGAATCTAGCGGCGGGTTGTTCTGGAGCGAAACTTCAACGTTGCTCTCTTGTGCGGGTTGAGATTCGTGGTCTGGCCAGTTCCTGTCGCGACTGGGGGCAATCAACGTGGGCCGCAGGGAGCGGTTTACGCATGCGAATGCACTGGGCTGCATCTACGGCAGAGGCGGAGATAATTCTGACCTTGGCTAGGTGTGGGCAGATTACGAATTTCCATGCAGTTGCGAAGTGGCATGGATCGGCGCGGCACTGTTCTCCGAGGGAGGCCGTGGACAAGGGGGCTGCATAAGGCGGGGGGTGGGGTGCACACGGCCGAGGGTGAGAGGGAGGAAGTAACGAAGCCGAGGGGAATCGAGCATTATGCTACGTGATTCGGTATCACCTGCTGCAGCCCGCGCGTGCACGCGCTGCCACAGCCGCGCCCTGGCCCCTGCCTCTCCCCAGCTCTTTGCCCACCCCACACCCTCGCGCACATGTTGCTGCCCTCCCATCTCTGTCCCTGACTCTTTTCCCTCGCGCATGACCATCCCCTTCCTCCGCTCCATCCCCGTCCCGCAGATTGTCCTGGAGAACTATGCCCTGCCGGGCCTGATGATGATCGGCACGGACTCGCACACGCCCAACGCCGGCGGCCTGGGCATGTGCGCAGTGGGCGTGGGCGGCGCGGACGCGGTGGACGTTATGGCGGGCCTGCCGTGGGAGCTCAAGGCGCCCAAGGTGATCGGCGTCAAGCTGACGGGCAAGATGTCCCGATGGACGTCGCCCAAGGATGTCATCCTCAAGGTGTGTGTGGTGGGGGGGGGGAGGCCGGGTACTGTAGAAGGGAAACGGGTCGCGTCGCGGGCGGGGGGATGAGGGAGCGCGTGGGGAGGCTGCACGAGACATAGCGTTGGTGGCCCCGCCCCGGATGCACGCGCGTCTTGGCATTGCGGCTGTGACTGCCTGCCGGGAGGCACGCCTTCGCAGTCTGCCAACTCGGGGGCAGCGCTTTCGTGGGGTTTGAGAATGGCGAGGGAAGACTGTCCCCGTCGCGGTTTCGCCTCGAGCAGCGGTCTGCTGAAGCACAAGGGAACGGGGCTCCTCGGGTCAGGACAACGGGCGCAGTGCGGACGCGCGTGTTCCTGGTCTTGACAACTTGGTTTCCTGGCGCGTGTTTGCTGCAGGTGGCCGGCATCCTGACAGTCAAGGGTGGCACGGGCGCCATCGTGGAGTACTTTGGCCCGGGCGTGGACAACATGAGCTGCACGGGCATGGCGACGGTGTGCAACATGGGCGCCGAGATTGGTGCCACCACCTCGGTGTTCCCCTTCAACAAGCGCATGCATGACTACCTGGTGGCCACCGGCCGCGGCAGCGCCGCCTCGCTCGCGGACTCGTTCAAGTGAGCTGCGCACAGCGACCCAGTGGCATCGCAAATAGCTCGCTGGGAATCGCAATGTGCCGTTTGCTGTGCCTGGGCCTTGGCCGTTATGAGCGCGTCAGTAGGCGTCGAGCAGAAGCGCACTTGGACTGGGGCTCACATTCCGGGTATGGTATCCCAGATGAGTGCTCGTTGCGAGCGCCTATGCAGTAACGGGTGGAACGCGGCCTGAAGTGGCCAAGTCAACACCAGCATTGGCCAGCCAAACACCTCGCGTCATGCGCTTTCCTGACCCGTCGTCGCACGCCCCTCTGCCCCGCTGTAGGGACAACCTCCGCGCGGACGAGGGCGCCGAGTACGACCAGCTGATTGAGATCAACCTGAGCGAGCTGGAGCCGCACGTGAACGGCCCCTTCACGCCCGACCTGGCGCACCCGCTGTCCAAGTTCGCCGAGGAGCTGCGCAAGAACGGCTGGCCCACGGAGCTCAAGGCCGGCCTCATCGGCTCGTGCACCAACTCGTCGTACGAGGACATGGCGCGCGCCGCCTCGGTGGCTCGCCAGGCGCTGCAGGCCGGTGGGTGGGCGTCGCAAGGGAGGGCGGGAGAGAGGGCGGGGCGGGCGGGCGGAGCCGCTGGTGGTACACGCGTGAGGGCTGCGGGTGCAGTGGGCGTCGTTCGTGGGGTGCGGTGGCAAAGCAGATTGTGTTCGGTAGCCTTGTTACGTAAAGCTGTATTACCGTCGACTAGCAATCGGCACGATCGGCGATTTCACAACTGTGGCTTGCGCTCCCCCCCCCCCCGCAGTTGTCCCGGAGGCTGCCATTCCCCATTGACGGTGTTCATGTTATGCCCTGCCCCCACCCGCAGGCATCAAGGCCAAGGTTCCGTTCACGATCTCGCCGGGCAGCGAGCAGATCCGCGCCACCATTGCCCGCGACGGCATCATGGAGGTGTTTGACAAGATCGGTGGCACCGTGCTCTCTAACAGCTGCGGCCCCTGCATCGGCCAGTGGAAGCGCACGGACGTGAAGAAGGGCGATGCCAACAGCATCATCACTTCCTTTAACCGGTGGGTAGCCTGCTCGCGGGTGCACCTTTCGAGAGCTCCGGGGCGATCGGCCACTGTCGGAGGGAAAGCTTGACACATTGGTAATGTTGCATGAACGGAGAGAAATAAACGTACCTGGCCTTCTAAAACACGCGCTTGTGATGGGGTATGGAATCCCGGTCCGCCTGTCAGGCGGTTCAGCGCCCTGCGGTGGGAACAGGGACTGCGCTTGGAACCAGTTTGCAGTAAGAGGCTCCCTCTTCGTTCACCTTCGCGCAAGGGCTCCCTCTTTGCTCACCTTCGCAAGATGTGTGCGCCAGAGCGTCATGCGCACGGTCATGGACCTCCTTATTGGCATGGCCCTCCATACTGTCTAGAAGCCTCTCGCCCAACGCACCGCGCGGCTGCGGACCCCTCCTGTCGTCACCGTCCTAGACGCACACTTTATCGCGCACTTTGCCCCAGACTGCACTGTGCCCCAGACTGAGTAGAGCGCCCCTCTTAGAGCGCCTCTGGTCGCGCTTCGCTGGTCATACCACGTGCAGCATATGGCATAAAGGAACGAGTTTGAGGGGACTCTGCGGCCTGCATGCGGCGCAGTGGCGGTTTTATCCGCGCCGTCTCGGCAGCGCGGTGACGTTTTGTGTTTGACGTCCTACGCCTTCCCGCCCCACCGCCGCAGCAACTTCGCGGCGCGCAACGACGGCAACCCCGCCACGCACTGTTTCGTGGCGTCGCCGGAGCTGGTGACTGCCTTTGCCATTGCGGGTGACCTGACCTTCAACCCCGAGAAGGACACCCTGGTTGGCTCTGGTGAGTGCTGGAATGCGGCTATGGCACTTGTGTTCCACTAGACTGTACAGCAACCGCTACTATGGAGAGAAGGCTTGTGGCACCGCTGCCCAATTCGTGTATGTCTGTGTTGAAACACCTAGGTCGTTGACATGTATGATGCAAAAAAAACTGAAGGGGTCAGGAAAGCGGTGCGCCGCGGCTTCGATGAAAAGTGTGCCACCGTATAGCCGAACCGCCGCCGCTCCGCCCGCACCGTCCGAAACCCGTGCGCAGCCGAACCGCAAGATGTCTGAATGTCCTGCGTGCCTAACTCCGAAATCCATTCATTCTTCTCAGCTCGTGGTGACCACCGAGCCCTCTCGATAGCCGCCGCGTTCATTCCGAGCTCTCCATGTTGACTCCTGTCTTTGGTTACCTCTACCCCTTTGCAGAGGGCCAGGAGATCAAGCTGCAGGCGCCCAACGGCGACGAGCTGCCCTCGCGCGGCTTCGACAGCGGCGCTGAGGTGTACCAGGCGCCGCCCTCGTCGATGGACGAGCGTGGCAAGCTGAGCGTCAAGGTGGACCCCGCCTCGCAGCGCCTGCAGCTGCTGTCGCCCTTCAAGCCCTGGAGCGGCGATGACATCAAGGACGCGGCCGTGCTCATCAAGGTGGGCTGGAGCACTGCGGGGAAGTGGGGCCCGTTTGCGGAAAACAGTCCCTGGTGTAGCAACGAGACGTGTGTGGCTAGCTGGCCTGTCGTTGCCTCCTTCCGCGCTGGCCTGCGTGCCTGTGTGCAGGAGCCGTGCAAATGACGTCTGGAACCCACTTCATCCGCTGCCACTATGGTTGCCCGTGCCTCTTCCCTTGCCGCGCCTCTTTCCTTCGTACCGCCGATCGCTCCCTACGTGCATTGCCTCGCAGGCCAAGGGCAAGTGCACGACGGACCACATCTCCATGGCCGGCCCCTGGCTCAAGTACCGCGGCCACCTGGACAACATCTCGAACAACCTGCTCATCGGCGCCATCAACATTGAGAACGGCAAGCCCAACGCCGTTAAGAACGTGCTCACCGGCGAGGAGGGCCCCGTGCCCGCCACGGCCCGGTAAGCAGTTGGATGGCCGGCAGGGGTAGCGAAGATGGCATCGTCGGGAAGCGGAAAGGAC
The DNA here is from genome assembly GCA_001584585.1 of Gonium pectorale. Taxonomy (NCBI): domain Eukaryota; kingdom Viridiplantae; phylum Chlorophyta; class Chlorophyceae; order Chlamydomonadales; family Volvocaceae; genus Gonium; species Gonium pectorale. Next base: position 2,493,436 of record LSYV01000004.1, on the reverse strand, counting down.
CTACCGTATATGAGTTCGATGACACTGCAAGATCCTTGTAGCTGCATCATGGCAAGAGACGTCGCCGTCGATCCTTGTGGCCCGCTCCGTTGCACTACTGCCGATGCCCCTCCACAGTGACTACAAGGCGAAGGGCCTGCCGTGGGTGGTGATTGGCGACGAGAACTACGGCGAGGGCAGCAGCCGCGAGCACGCCGCGCTGGAGCCGCGCCACCTGGGCGGTGTGGCCATCATTGTCAAGTCGTTTGCCCGCATCCACGAGACCAACCTTAAGAAGCAGGGTAAGCGCGACGTTTCTCGTCGTGTGGGCCACCGGAGTGGCGAGCTGAACGGGCTCGAACGCGCATGCCCGTTGCGGCCCCTGCCTGGTTATGTCTCTCCTCACCGCATCACTGCCATCCTACAGCGCATCCTGTGTGCTGCCCGCCATGCTTTGCGCAGGTATGCTGCCGCTGACGTTCGCCAACCCGGCCGACTACGACAAGATTGACCCCACTGACCGCATCTCCATCCTGGGGCTGAAGACCTTCGCGCCCGGCGTGCCCCTGACGCTGGAGGGCAAGAAGAAGGACGGCAGCACCTATCAGATTCAGGTGAACCACACCTTCAACGACAACCAGATCAACTGGTTCAAGCACGGCTCGGCTCTCAACGCCATGGCCGCGGCTTTCAAGTCCGGCAAGATGTAAAAGGCGCCCTACCCATGGTGTGGCATTCAGAGTTGTGCGCGTGGGTGCGCATGGCGCGGGTTTGCTGATCTTGCAGGGTTGTTGACTTCACGGACGCACAGGGCCGTTAATCCTCTTTGGGCCTCGGTTACGGTTGGGTGTGCTGCAACGGGTGTGAGGGAACCCTGGGGCCTTGCGCCGGGCACTAGCCGCCCAGTGACGGCGAGGCGCAAGGTGCTTCGAAACTACTTGGTAAGAGCCGGGCCGGAGGCGGGTGCATAGATGTTGGAACGTTTGTGCAGCCGTGTCCGTTTGTGCATTACGGCATGTGCGTGTGTGTGTCCGGGAACAACAATAATTGTCGCAGTCTCAGGTGATGGCTCTTGACACCCTCCGCCGCGGCAAGGCTTATCGCTGCTGACCGTGTTGCTGTTCACTGGGTTGACGCCCGCGCGCGCGGGTTCACCCGCCGTCGCTGCTTCGGAATTTTTTTCATCTTTCAGTGTTCTAGGTGTTTCGCGGGGTAGGTCGAATGCGTGAGTGGCCCAGGAGCTGGGGAAAGTGTCATGGTCGAGGCCATGGATGCCAGGTGGTTGGATGCGGACAGGCCCTGGATGTAATGTTGGTGTACGGCACGCTAACCCTCGTGCACCAAGCGCATGCGGTAGCGTCTCAGATGCATCTGCCGCGCACATGAGATTCTGAACACCGTGCCCGAAATTGTACGGCAAGGGGGCCGCTTGGGGACTGATACCGCAGCCTTACACATGTGGCATGTGCTTGAACGCAGGAATTCAGTCGTTGAAATCGTAGGCTAGCTTCATACGCACACGGCGTGGAGCTGCAGTACCTGCGCCACCGGGTACAGGGCGTCGGCGAAATATCAGTCATGCTCATCATAAATAATCTGTATGAACGCTATACTGTAGCTGCTCCTGGACATCTTCACTGTAATCGATGAGCCCGCTCTATGGTCCCTGCAGGATTCCTGCCGGCTTCAGGCTGTAGCTGACGCCACCGGAGATGGGCGGGTAGCAAGTCAATACTCACGTGCGGTAATGTGACGGGTCCTCTTGCTTTCGCCTCTAGGTTTTGGGGCTTGGACTACTTGCTACTGAGCCTCAACTGAGTTACACAGCCATCAATTCGTGGGGCGCTGGCGTGTGTTGGTTGCTTGTGCTGCTGGAATGGGGCGAGAGAAGGCAAGGCCGCGAGAGCGCAGGGTTGAGCAGCTTGACTGCACAGCGGGGCTTGTTTAGGAACGGACCTGTCCTTGGGCAGGATGCCAAGTCGTTGGGTTGCACAATTGTTGCACACAGGAAGCCCTATACCCACTCTACTGCACACTGCCCAACCACGTTGTGCATTCTAAACTACACTGGGGAGGGCCATTGCCTAGCGTGTTGCGCTTCGCGTCAAGCATCCCCTGCGGTACACACAGAGCGCGGATGATGCGGGCCGAGCCCTTCCTTGCGCTTGCACTGTTGCACACCCCAGCCCGGTCACGACGGCTTTGGATTCCACGGCTACGCTGTGCTTCCCAGATTCGCTCCAACTACTGTTGTAAGACGCCCTGAATATTCATCGCCAGAGCGAATGCAGGCGCATCGCCGACCTTGGGCCATGTGCAAGTGTTCATCACACCCTCGGGTGTGTATGTCCGTAGAGGCTGCCTTCCCCGTTTCTGGTTCTCTTTTTTGTTCGCACCCCACATTTCGCACAAGCGCACAAGCTGTACCGGTAGAAACCAAGCTTTTTCATGGCCTTATCGACCGGAATGTGCTTGTAGCCCGCGCGGAAGCAGTGCAAGCGTCGGTCGCGGATGCTGAAGCGTGAAGGAGTTCCCCAAAACCCACACATATCATTGACAGGGCTCGCTGCGCGGCCCATACCGGCGGGCGATCATACCGGCGGGCGATCATAAGCCAATAGTCCAAGGCGAGGGGGCGGAGTACGGGGACGCGGGAAACACGGGAGGAGGGCGTCTATCCTAATCCATGGGCCGAAGGGGAGGGAGCGGCGCAGGAAACACGGGGGGAAGGGCGTATTTCGCAACCCATGTGCCCAACGCTAGGGAGCGGGGCATGGCAGCGCGGGGAACACGGGGGTTACGTCTGTCGCAATACATGGCCTTAAGTGAGGGAGCGGGGCATGGCGGTGCGAAACCGCGGTGACATGGCGGCCTTTGTAGCCCAAGGACACCTGTCGCAGCTGCTGGCGACGCCATACCGGACGGTCTGACAATGAACCCGGACGATGACGATGAAGAAGGCAGGGAGGAGCGCGTCCTGGGCTGCTTCCCCTGCTTCGGCAAGCTGTGGCGCTTGCAGGTGCTGACGCAGCAGCCTCTTTTATTACAGGCGGAGAGGCGAGAAAGGGTGCAGCCGTTGCTGCGGCGGTGCTGCGGCGGAGATGCGCCTGCTGAGGGGCCGGGCGGTCTGGTAGGGCCGCCGGCGACGTCCTGAATGTGTGGCAATCGGCACCGTGCCTGCTGGCGCGGCGGTTGACGAGGCATGGGCGGGTGGTGCTAGGCGTGGGGATGGCGACTGCACAGAGCCACATGCGATGGCGGTGATGATGGGTTCCAGACTGCAGCACCGATACCAGCCCGCGGGATTGGGGACCGAGCCACAACCAGCGCCCGTTCAGCCCTTGCAACGGGGGCCAAGCCTCTTCCATTCCACCAGCTATGGCTGTAGGACCGGGCACTTCTCCGGACAGGCGGCTGTGGCATGAGCGCACGCTGGCGTCTCCACCGTGGAGCGGGGCAGTACAAATTCGAGGGAGAAGGGCATGGGGCACCTCCCCTTCCTTCCAGCTGCCCCCACGGCCAAATCCTCACCATTGGCCCGTGGATTACGATGGATACCTAGCGCCGCCGCCATGCCCCGCCCCACGTCTTATGCCCATAAATGACGATGGACGCCTTGCCCTCACGGTTTCCGCGCCCTCATGCCCCGCCCTGCGCCTCATGCCAATGGGTAACAAAAAAACCATGGTAGAGGCCCTCCTCCCAAGTTCCCCACGCCACCGTCATGCCCCACCCCACGCCTGATGGGTTACAATAGAAGCCCTGCCCCCGTGTTCCCCGGCCCGCCCCCCCGCCTTCGGCCCATGAGTTTGGATAGAAAAAAAAGAAACCCGCAGAGATAGACTCCCTCCCCCCGTGTTCCCTGCGTTCTCCCTCTTTCTGTGCAGGTTTCCCTTTTTTCCTGCGCCGCTCCCTTGCCTTTGGCCCATGGGATACGTCCTGGCTCTCTGAGCGTAGTGAGGAGAGCTCAGCTTATTTCGAGGAAACTGCCTATTGCGTGTAAGCAGGGTGTGTAGGTGTCACAAGTCGTACGGCAGGCCAGTACGACAGGGTGGTTCGGTCCGCTCTGTCTCACGGCAGCGCGCCGACACAGTTATCTGCCGTTTGTGCTGTTCGTTCCTTACTGGGATGTTGAAATGAAACGACGCATATGGGGGGTGTCCCTTTGCCGGGGCGGTGCCCCGTATCTTCCCGCCCACCCACATGTGCGCTGCTGGTTCCGCGCTGTATGCGGGACTGCCTTGTCATGGACGCTTTGGGGGGTCTGTTTGGGGAGCACCATCGCGTTTACGTATCTTTTCGGCTGCAATCACTGGGACTGCTAGCACTTCCGGCCGCTAGTGCAACATAAACATGGGGCGTTAAGTGGGAGGCGGGGTTCGGCAGGGAGCGGCCCGGGTCATAGGTTGGCTCCCTGCGGGTTGCATCAGAATCCAGACTGAACCTTTGCGGCATCGTATCTGCTGTAACGCAGCACGACAGTGATGAGCAATAAGACGACGCGCTCCCCCCGTGCTTTCTGCGCTGCCATGCCCTGCTCCCGCGCCTTGGGCCTCTGAGTTACGACAGACGCCCAATCCCGCTCCCGCGGGTTCTTAGGTAGCTTCGGTTACGATCTAAACCCCGCCGCTATGTGCTGCGTAACAAGCCCCTGTCAATTATCTGTCCTACTTTTCACGACTTGCATACTCTGGCTATCTAAGAGCCTATGCCTGGCTATGCTTCCCCGTTTCTGGTTCTCTTTTTTTAAGATGTTCCGAGCCTGCGGAACAGCGAAGCGCGTCGTGAGGTCAGCCGCCCGTGAGCACCAGTATCCCTTTTATGATCTTGTCCAATTATAGGACAAAGGAAAATAAGAGAAAATGACAATAAAACAAAGTAACAATAGCAACGGTCACGGTTATCTGTCCCACGGACCCGCGCTGTGTTTTGGTCCACTTTAGGCTAGCCAGAGCTTCAGATCAGTACACAAACTGAGCTTCAAGAACATCTATTACTCTGGGGCTGGCAAATAGCCCTAACTGCACCAGTCACACCAGTCATAGGTCGTAAACTCACACGAGCCGAGCGCACTTCAGGCATATAACCCTCCTAATGCATCAAATCAATGTAAGCTCCTTACCTTGTAAAAGGCGACCAGCACCATTGACGGTTCTCACACCTGGGGTCAGCGCCTGATGTAAGAATTGAGGTCACACGTATTTTAACATATTTGTTCATAGCAATTAAGTTGCATACGAGGTACTCCAGTACTGGGTAGTCGGGCTCTGAGTACTCTCTGGGACGTACGCCTCTTCAGCCTTCACCTGAACCACGCATACCAGACAGAAGTATCTACTTAAAAATACCTGGGTCAGTATTCTCCTTTCCTCACTACTTCCTCCTTGCACCTTGTTTCGTGGTTAGTTTTTGAATAGCTGGCGCGCGCCTGGTTATAGGTGGAGGAAGCGCAAACCTTTTGCAGGTAGGCTAGAGGCATGAGCGAGAGCGTGTTTGGGCCCCGTTTGCCGCATAGAGGATACCATGACCGCATTTCCTGGTGCGTCACGCTCCCTACTTTGCTCAACACAGCGCCATTTGCGTTTAATAGTTGCGTGAACTGGGAGAACAACACGGCTGGGCCAGGGTGGTAGGCCAGCCCGTCTTCCGGGACGCTTGCCCGTCTTCGACCGCTGTGCCTTCTACATAGCATTTCATCTGAAGCTGTGTACAACATTGGGCGCCCCAGGAAACGGGCAGCCGCGTTACGGCCGGCCAGGTCGGCCTTCTCGCGTACTGCCATTTCGCACACACGCAACATTCCAGGCCATGGACTCGCCCTATCAGGTGCAGTCTTCAAGAATGTCCGAAAGTAGGGACGGCGACACGGAGGAGCACAATGGGGCGTCGAGTGAGCTCAAGGTCGAGCTCGGGGCCGCTTGCGACCGGTACACTCCTGGCTGCCCTGGCCAAATCAAGCTTGAGCGTAAGTTACTGCCCTTGCTCCTCCAATGCTAAGTCTATGTATGACTCACCTCCATTCCCCGGACACTTGCCCTCCAGGGTTTCGCACGCCCCACCGCATCATCCTCAAAAAGTATGACAACGACAATGGTGAGTTATTCTTTCAGCATAGTTACCATGGCGTTGGGCAAGGGGATGCATGCGTGGGCTCCGCGGTATGTTTTGCACGGTCTAAGCCTATACGTGCCACAAACTCCGCAGACGGTCGCATCGACGCAACCGAGATTCAATCGGTGGTGGACGCACTCATGACTGAGCAGTTCCGGTCCAAGGCCTTCAAGATCGGCCTCATTATCCTCACCCTCTTCACGATCGTGCTGCTTGGCGCCCTGTTCGGGCTAACCTGGGCAGTGGTGGCTGCTCTGAAGGACACCCAGGTGGGGCCTCGTACCCATGCGAGGCATCCCCCATACACGTTGCCAAAGTGTTGTCATGACTGAAATCGCTGACTAGCATACCCGTGTGCTGACGTATCCATGCTTTCCACTACACGTAAACACTGACTTTGCTTCCTGGCGCCAATTGCAGGTCGATGGCGAACTTCTGGTTACCAACGACAAGGCGCGGATGCCCGTCATGCTCGCAAACCTGGAGATGACGGTTGGCGGCGGCAAGCTCCTGACGCGTGACTCAATGTCACCCGTCACCACCAGTGTGGTGCAGTCCCGTGGCGGTGTCAACGTTAACACGACCTTCGACAAGCTTCTTTCCATGCAGTCCCTCGTGGTAGGTCATTTGTATCTAATGAGCTCGCAGAAAGAGTGGCACCGCGCACTGTCACAGCCGTTGGCACGAACCAACGTTAGCCTAGATCGTGCCGGCCAAGACTGCTGGAAACCTTGGACCCAAGCTGCCGCATAACCTTTGTTTGCTGGTGCTGGCCCCAAATTGATTTCTGCCATGTTCCCCTGCAGTTCGCCAAGACCGATGGAACGAGCTACACTCTGAGCATCCTTGGGGTCGCGCGCATCCCCCGCGAGAACGCGTCTGATGGCGCTATCCTTAGGTTCCAGACGGATGCCGGCACTGTTTACCTGGAGGACGGTGTGTGGTCCGTTAGCAACATCACAGGACCGCTGCTGGAGAACCTATTCACTCAGATCGACGGCCGTGGGCGTAGGCTCCAGACGGCGCCGCCCAACACATGTGAGAGCAAAGGCATACCGGGCATAGAGCGCTGCGTTCTAGGTTCTGTCTTCTGGTCCCGTCAGGTTACCTGCTTTGCGTTTTGCTGACTGCCTGTGGCGTTTGGGTACTGCCCAAATCCTTTCGCTAAACCCACATGATGCTGCTCGCGTACTGCCCATTGCAGACGTGATCTGCGAGGCGGGAGAGTGTGGCGATCCCATTCCATGCGGCATATCGGGCTATAGCGCGTGCCCGCCATCGCCCAGCACGGCGAGCACAGCGGCCCCGCCGCCTCCGTCAGGAACGACCAACACCGGCGCAGGCACTAGCCAGACCTGCTTGAGTCTGTCTGTACCGGTCACCAAGTGCAGGGATGGCGCCATCTCCTGCTACGGCTGGGGGGGTTTCCCGTCAGCTGCTCAGAGGGACGCGTACCTGAAGCAGCCCGGTTGCACGTCTCAGTGCGCTTTATACTCGAGCTGGCTCATTGACAGCACCGCAGCCGGCGACGGGTACATCCAGGGATGCTACACAAACACCGGAACGTCCAGGCGCTTTTGCTGCCCTTGAAGTCCGCAATCGGAGGTTGTGACCAGGGAACACATTGGGTCAGTGGGATGCAAAAAATCGACAACCTTGCAAAGATGATCATGCGACGCCGGCAGGATTTTTGCGTATGTATGCTGTTTGCCTTCGCCTGCTGTTGTTTTGAGGTAAAGCTGAATGGCGAAGTCCGCGTAAGCGCTGAGTGTTGCCACGTGGGGTTTGTGCTGGTGTTGCGGCTTGCGAGTATGCGCCTCTCGATAGGGGAGAAAGACGTCGCGATTTGCCTCGGAGGGTCCCGTGCTTCATGCGCATCAATAAAGGGGGTGTACATCAGATGTCAGCCTGTGCTGAAAATGCATGGGCTGAACCCAAGGTGGGGTCTGACCTGGTACAAGCAAGGCTGTTGTTCTTTGCTTAAGGGTTAGTATCTTAGCGCGTGTCTAGTTGCTTAGGGGCTGCTATCTTCTGCTATTCATTCCGCTCGTGGCCGTCGTATGTATGTACCCAAAATGTAACTGAAGCGTAAGATGTAACTGCTGAGATCCGCAGTGGCTTTGATGGACCTGTGGACAAAGAGCAACGGCAGCTATGAGGCCATGTCTTCCCTGTCCTCTGTGCACAGGGCAGATGTGCCATGTTCCGGAGGGGGGGGTACACAGGGCCCGCTGCCCTGGGCATCCGCCATGTTTGCGTACAGCATTATGTTGCCCCGACCGCCCCCAAGGCCTCTCAGGAGGCACCGGACTGGCTGTGGCGAGACTCTTGTGTTATGCCAAGCGAAGCCGCTGAGAAAGATATGCGGGTAGGTAGCGGCCTCCTAGAAGCGCGCATTACGGTTTCGACCATGCTGCGCTGTGCGGAACAAGCGGGCAAGCGGCGTTCCAACGGGCGGCGGCGGTTAGGGCAGGGTTTCGGTGGTTTCATCACGGTGTGTCTGTCCCTTCCGTCGCCTGTGCCCTTTCTCGCCTCGCATCCTGTAAGCTTTCCCACAGAAACAAATGCCCTGAGAGCCGCACTTTGGCTTGTTGCAAGTAGGGCAAACCATACAGCCAGTGGGCCGACAAACAGACAGACTTCGTTACAGTACCCCCGACGCTGGGGGACCCGGCCTGCCACCGGGAAATTACTGCGAAAGTACGGGCAGCAAGGCAGCACCAGCAGACAAACCAAGCAATGAAACAGTGGCCGAGTGCTTAACCCAATCCAGGGGGCCGGCGGCCCCCTGGAGCGGTAGTCGGCGTGCCATTAGGATAGTGAGAGATTGAGCCATTTGGCATGAAATTAATGCGGCCCTGAGTGCGGGTTCGAAGCCCACCCAATTTTGATAGCGGTGCTGCGGTCCGCGCTCCAGGGAGGAGCGGTGCTCCAGGGGGGAGTGGGGTGAGAGCGTTCGGGCCACTAGGGCAAAGCAAACAGGGGAGCTCTTAAGTACAGGGTAACGTGGCGACTGGTGAGGGAAGGGGAGCAGTATAGGATTGGGGTGCGGGGCAGGAGTAGGGGAGAAGAAACATAAACAGGAAAGGAATCCTCTACAGTCGTACTCACCCGTGGGGTATGATGTTTCCAGTAGGACGCCGAGTACAGGGTAGAGGGGACGGATTAGGGAAGAGGGGGGATGTCAGGGGGAAGGGAGGGCGGGAAACGGGGCTAGATTGCATGGGCATTGCGGCGTGGGTTTGGGCTGCGCAGGCGACAGTACCGGTAGGGCCGGACGGGGCTGCACGGGTAACGGCGGTGCGGGGCTGGGCGGCTCAGGCAACGGCGTTGCCGGGAGGAAGAGGTATACAAAATGTATCAAGTGTAATGATTGTGGGGTATTGCTGTCCGCTGCTATGAACCCTGGCCCGTCTGCTCGTATACCTCGCTCGCCATGCCCTGTACTCGGCGCCATGCTGGAAACATCACATCGTTTCTGGTTCTCTGTTTTTCACACTCTCGGGTGTGTATGTCCGTAGAGGCTGCCTTTCCCGTTTCTGGTTCTCTTTTTCTGGAAGATGCAACGAAAGCTTGCCTTGAAGCTCCTGGCGCCATGCGGGCAGCCGGGCGCGCTGCAAAATGTGCATGACTGAGTCTGCTGAATTTGGCTCTGCTGATGGGAACGGCAGCGCCAGCGGTGGCAGCGAAAGGTGGCGCGCAAGACCGGGTCGTTGGCCCTATTGCCCAGCTGACGCCTGTCGTGCCCCCTTCACCGCTGGCTCCTCGCCAAGTGCAGCACGCATGGAGGCCTGTCTCAACCCGATGACGCTAACCACAGCGCGGCCCCGCGCGCGCAACGGTGGGCCCTGAAGTGATCCACAGGGAGTCGTACCAGGTGGCACGGGCCATCACGTTCAGATGACGTGGGTCCCGGGCAGCAGCTCTGGTCATGTGACATGACGGTCGCCCAAGCACAGGGCAGGGTGCGAGGCGGTACTAGTGGCTGATCGGCCGCAATTAAGGATAGAAATAACAACTGACGCGCCCCCAAGAGTTTTAACTATTCTCCCATATGACACGCGAAGCGAAACAATGTTTGCGTCTGACAAGCCGCGAGGCGAAGTTTTTGCCTCAATTGACACTCTGTATGAATGTAACCCGGTCATAGATTACAGGTTACAGGTTACAGGTTACACGTCCGTCAAAGCCGGGGGGGGCCATGGACGAAATGCGAGTGGTGGGGTGGGGTAAAGGATCATGATTGCCGTCTCTACCCCGCTTCAGCGCCTGGCGCCGAAGTATGGCGTGCCTAGTATCCCAGACAGCCTGCAAATAGGCTGCCACCTCAGCAGGTGGGGCCTCCTTCATAATCGTAATCATGTCCCGGCGCTTGAACTGCAATGCGCCTTCAAATTAGGTCGCGAAGGTGCTCATAGCACGGGCACTCGCAAAACACAATGCAGCTCGTCCTCC
>LSYV01000004.1:2455994-2479127 GCA_001584585.1 Gonium pectorale | reverse complement strand
CCGGCCAACCAGCTTACTCGATGTGTTGAACTTCACCTGGTGATCCGTTACTTGTCCAGGTGGAGCTGCGGTGTGCGGGCGAGACCATGGCTTCTGCGCTGATGGCCGCCGCGGCGGGTGGGCTGGGGACTGCGTAGCTGCCTGCGTAAATCCAGAGCCCGAAGGATTCTGGCCCGCTGCCTGGACCGTGTTCGCCATGTCGGGCGGCAGGTGGTCTTGCCCTTTGGCGTTGGATGGCATAGTGCTCTGTCGGAGTGTCTCAGACGCGCTGCTTCTATTCTCCAGCCCCTGCCGAACGTATCGGCCTCAATTATTCTTCGCCTAGTCGGTAGCGGACCTATCCTGTCCGTCCCCAGCCGAAGGGCTTTTGCCATGGAATGGGGCAGGTGGGCGGGTAAATCCACTATCGGCGACCGCCTTACAGTATTTACCCACCATATTTACGTACGACGCGAGCCAAGTAACTCTGTGTAGCGTGCTCGGATGCCTATGTTTCCAAACCGTACGACACCCCAGTGCCGAGCATAGCAATAGTTTACATGCTGTACTTATGTACCGCTGAGCGCCGTCGGACCGGTGACCGCGACAACAAGAACACCGCAGCTCAACCTTGACAAGTAGCGCTCCATCAGGTGAAGTTCGACAAACCGGGTAAGCTGGTTGGCCGGTCCTTTGGGGGCGGGACGACGTCACATGTCTTGCTCTGTACCCGCCCGCCCTATTGGAAACGTTGCGCCTTCGGGCGTGTAGGGCCGTAGAGGCGGGCTCCCTCTTCTCTGCAGGTTTCTCTTTTTTTACTCATGAGTAGCTGAAGTATGGCCATGCGGCCGTCAGCGCTAGGACTACATACCTACCCTCTCGTCTTATACAAGGCTGCCAAACCCACTCCAATGTCACACCAGGATATGAAACTAGGCTTTGAAGGACCGCTGGCGCATCCACTCCCCCCCACCACACACACAGCTGCAACACCGCCACTGAGGTTTGGAGCTGCAAAACTCTATCCCTACGCCTATCTCGCTCACTGGCAGGTCGGCGCTCCCTATCCGGACTAGGCATGCATCAGCCAAAGAGATCTGGGTCCCGTCCGCAAACCTGCTGGAAGGGCCCTTGCGATGCCCTAGGCGCGGTCTTGGCGCGAAGGGATGAGGAGTCCGTGGCGGCGTCCTCGACGCTCGGCAGGCTCCGTTTCCTCTTCCTGGGGGCCTCTGACCACGTCGTCCTACGCCTCTTGCGTGCGTGCGTGCAGGGCTCAGGGGGATACAAGCAAAGCTTGGCAATATGCATACCTGCGGCGTGTTACAGTAATGATCACTTTTTTGTTCTGTGGTCACTGTCTTGGCAAAGCAAGCTCTCTACCGTGCTGAAGGCTACGGGTGGCAACGATGTCAAGCGCGCCAAGACGCGTAACCTGTGTTCCCACGTCCCAAGGGCGCGCACAGGTACGGTACGATGCCGGTACACCCAGGCACGTCGGGCCCCCTAATCGATTACGCAATACTCAACGGCCCGACCTCCCAACGCCACACACGGATGGGCCAATGTCCTGGAGCATAATGCTGGCTTCCGCCGTGTGTCGGCGGGCATGTGCCATCACCATGACAAACCGGCCTGCTGTAAACACAACGGGAACATGACTAACATGGCATGGCACGCACAGCATGTACGACAAAACACGCCGTGCCACGCATCCTGACAAACACATAGTATGGCGTGACACCAACCTACATCCGCGTCGTCTCAACTCCCAGCGCACCCAGCACCTTCCGCCGGCAGCGGTACCGGAATCGATCCCACTCATGTCACGTCTGCAACTTACTTGTGTCAGCTTGCGCCAGTCCGGGTGCCATGAAGTGACCTCCGCATAACCACGCAGCGGTGCCGCCCGCGGCATGCTCTCCATTCGCTAATCTGCTGGCGCGTCAGACGTATCATCATCAGGCTCCCTAGAATTCATCGCGCCAAGCCCCACCGGACACGCTCGCAAACAGCTGCGCCCTTCCCCTCCTTATAATCCAGCGCGGCGGGCGCCAACACAGCAACTCCGACTTCTCTCCGTTTAAGGCTGGACATCTGGCCCTCACTGCTCCTGGAGGGAGTCCTTTGATTTACATTACACCGGCAGCTGTGTCTTCTGGCACTCAGGGCACCCAGCCGGTGGCTGTGCGCTCTCGGGTCTAGTAGCCGCTGGCTGCCGATGGACTGGTAACCAAATTGAATACCAGGCCCGCCGGCTCTGCTGTCTCCGCATCTTACCATCTTCTGCTCTGCTCGTATACCTCGCCCGCCATGCCCTGTACTCGGCGCCCTGCTGGAAACATCACACCCTCGGGTGTGTATGTCCGTAGAGGCTGCCTTCCCCGTTTCTGGTTCTCGTTTTTTACCATCTTCAGTAACCTCGTAGCTGCCCCACACCGGAAGGGTCGTCTCCGTGGCATGCCACGCAATGTACCCGGCGCCCTATTGACAACGTCGCACCTTCGGGTGTGACATGTTACGGTGGCCTTCCCTGTTTCTGTTTCGCTTTTTTCACCCCTTCCTCCCTGCATTAGCCGGGGACGCAGCTGCAGCCCCGCCCGTGCGCACGTCAGGTGGTCCCCGCGCTCGTCCCGGGCGCCGCCGTTTTCGCGATGAGTGGCGGTTTGCAGCGCGGGTAGCCCTAGGGTGCACCTCGCCGTCGCCCGCGCGGCCTTCGGGATGCCGCGCTACTTGCACGCGGCAAGAGGGTGCTCCGGCGCGCTCTTGGTCCGCCATATGCTCAGATGCCGGCGGAGTCCCACGGGAGGGCTGGCGACCCACCAAGCCATCCGGCTTCGTGCGGGCAGTCATGAGGAACCGGTCGTCTATGCTGGAGAGTGGCCGCTTGTGCATGCCATAAGGTTGGGCCCCCCTTTCTTTGCAGCTTTGTACTTTTTTCCTGGGTGCCTAGAAGTCACTTGGAACCCAGGACGGCCCAGCAACGCACAAACGTGTTCTAGCTAATATGGAACGCGCGACGCGAGTGGGTATGGTGTGAGCGGCATAACACCTGTATACCGTATGTGATGCAAGCAAGGCAATCTTCTTCTCTGCAGCCTCATGTAGTCATGTTATGTGTGTCTGCGAGGTCTGCGAGGTCTGCGTGTCTGCGTCGCCGGACAACACAAGGGCCTCTTCCGTTCGAGCCTGCGTGTTGCGGGCGTAGAGCGTGCGTCCCCGTGCTTTCTGTGAACTTGGCTGATAAAGCAGACAGAAGGGCGGTGTGGAACATGTGGCGATGGCACCATGGCGAAAGGCACGGGAAGCTCTGACACCTACTTACACCCGCGTCGCAGCTTAGCGCTCATTTGGTACATGCAAGTAGTAGTAGAGGCGGGCTCCCTCTTTCTTTGCAGATTCCTCTTTCTTAGTACAGGGTCAGAATTGCCTCTGTCCTTTTGGTCCTTTGCACCGTGTGTCGGCGCCCCGTCGAAGATGCCCATCAACTCACAAAGACTGGACATATGTCCACTATGACCGGGCCTGAATCTAGAAGCGTCAGCCGGCTGGCTTGTGGCTCGAATCTTGGTACCTTACCTCCACCCGGTAAGGTCTCACGGGGCTCCGCCCTTTTCCAAGCTTCAAGAAGCTTTTCCCCTACTTGTTCACCACATGATCCCGAATTGTTTGCAGCTCCGCGAATCCCTTTTCATGGCAGGTTGCCTAGAAGTAACTTGGAGCTCAGGACAGCCCAACTTTGGCGCACACACCTGTCGATCGTCTACTGTGTAAGCAGGGCAATCTCCTTCTCTGCAGCCTTCTACTGTGTGTCTGCATTGCGGCACCTGCGGGACACAGAGTAGCACGAGCGGTACAAACAGGCCAAGGGGTCTCTTCCTTCGAAGCCTGCGAGCAGCAGACGTAGGGCGTGCATTCCGTGCCGCTTCTGATCTTGACTAAGCCGGAAAAGGGCGGAATGGAACGTGTGGCCATGCCACTGGGCGAAAGGCATAGGAAGCTCTCACTCCTCCCTAGACCCTCGTCGAATCTTAGCGCTCAATTGGCACATGCATGTTTCAGTACATAAGAGCTGCAGTGTCCTTGGTCCTCTGCACGACGGTATGTCGGCGCCCTCGCGAAGATGCCCCTTAAGCCACAAATACGGGACATATGTCCACTATGTTCGGGCCTGAATCTGAATGTGGCGGTCGGCCGGCTTGTGGCGCGAATGTTGGTACCTTACCTCGCCGACCTAAACCGCCCGTACGAGGTGGCCAAAACTGGTGCCGAATGCAGAGCAGGCGCATTTAACTAATCATCTTTAACCATTGTACGCTCTCGCAGCGCCCGCTGGGCCACATAGAGTACGGTGTCTGAGGGAAGTCACAGAGAGAGTACCTGGCATCCGCGCCCACATTGTTTTCATTTCTTAGCATTAGCCCAAACTACGGTCACGTGGGTGCTTCTCGGTTGAGCCCCAAGGCTGCCGGTGAGCCGCGCGGAGAGCAAGTGGCCCAGTGCGAAGTGTACCTACTAGCTTATAATCTTCTAGCATAGTTGTCATATAGAAAGTAGTAACAACGAGTTCAGAAGACAACGGCAACTCGAAACGCAACGACCCGCTAAACTACTCGGCGTGATGGCAACATCTCACCGAGTAACATTTTTCAAGCAACTGGTACCACTTCTCCTTGGACTCGCGGTTCTGGGGACATCAGAGCTACTCCCTGCGCAGCAAGCTGTCGGATGTCAGCTGTGCCCCTTGGAGGCGCAACCCGTATGTGCCAACGGTGTGCTGACGGTACAGAACGCCTGCTTTGCAGCGTGCCAGGGTCTGACAACCATCACCCAAGGGGCATGCGACGGTGAGCCCCAGATATTGCTTGAGCCCTGTGACCTCTGCCCACTATTCGATCGCACCCACTGCAGACATCCTGTTCGTAAGGGCGACCGACAGTACGTCAGGTGGGCGACCTGCCCGGCAGCGACAAAAGTGAAGCGCGAGCTGCTAAACCATCTTGTGGGTCGCCGCAAATTTCACAGGGGCCTCGACACTCGGAGTCCGGCCCTCCCGGGAGACTCTAAACCGCTTCCGGGAGGAGGGGTACATGTACATGGGACATGCCGGCGACATGGGTTTCGCAGGCGTTCCGAGCCCCAAAGAGCAGGAACGACGCAGGAGGGCTCGTCGTTCCCTAGGAGAAGGAGCAAGGTGCGCCACAAAGTTTCAGGCCTGCTTGTGGGGGGGGGGGGAGTAGGGGCATGTTTGCAGCTTGAGCGTTTTAGGGCTGGTCACTCTAGTGCAGCACATCATGGGATCATGCTTCTTGGACGTACAAGCATACCGTGATCGCAATACAGCTGCCCCTTTGCCTCTCATGTCCTTACAGTGAGTCCTTCGATGGTGGAGGGTCGGGTGCACCTGTGTACCGGTCTTTCCGTCTGTACCATGACGGCTCTCTGTACGCCGAGGCGGAGCCATGGGCTTCGGAGGAGGCACCTGCACCCGGAAAGGATGGATCCCGAAATGACGCCGGGCAGCGGCGATGGCTGGTTGGCGAGGAGGGCTTCCATGGGGGGCGCGCGGCTCGCTCACTTCAGCAAGCGGACGGGCGGTACCCAGCAACAAGCACACAGTACTGGCCCAATAACGCCATTGCCCAAATGTACTTTACGACCAGCGGGACGGCGGCCGAAGGTTGCTCGGGCACCTGGGTGTCCGGGTACGACATCCTGACGGCGGCGCACTGCCTGACGGACTGGGGCGTACGGCAACCTTTCAGTGACTACCGGGTATGTGCTGGTGCAGTGCAGGAGCAAGAATGTAGGCGCGTCCGGTCTGGCTGTGCCTCTCGAACGGCTGACGCACCGTAAAGCCTTGACTGTATGCCAAGCTTAGCGGCTGCCAGCTGAAATTGCTTGCCCGTCCGCTGTACCGCAGATACGACCAGCTATGAACGGCTCGAGCACACCGTACGGCACGTACACGGCACTGTATTCATCTTGGTACCGTGCTGAATACTCTGCGGGTAATGCGCCATCTAGCGTCAACTACTTTGACATTGGCATGATACGTGTCACAACGCTGAGTCCGGATTCCAGCCTGCCGTACCACTCATACATGGGCTACAAATACAACTGCGCTGCGGTGAGTGCCATACCAGGCAGCCTGCATGTCTATGACCCTGTGTTTCGCACGGCTTATGTGCCCAGCTGACGAAAATCTCAAGCCTCCCGTACACCTGCTTTGCCTGTCCACAGAAATTATACAGCGCCACTACTTGTGGCTACCCTATTGACAAGGCCGAACCGCCCTATGCCACGTACCTGAACCTGGCGGATTGGTACCAATGGTGCTGTGATTTCTCCTTCGGCGGCTCAACCTGCCAACCTGGCGCCATGGTATGTCTTCGGCTGCGCACCTGGCACGTGGGTCTTGGCAGTTGAGGTAACTTGCCGCACACGGGTTGGCGCAGGTCTCCGCGTGGTGCAACGTCGTGGGGGGCCAGTCGGGGGGCCCCGTCATGGACCTTGCGGACTCCAGCATCATCGGCGTGCTCACCGGAGAACCCACTGGCAGCACGACGACCTCCATCTGGGTGCCAATTACCGCTCAGCATTACAGGGCCATCGAGCGTTGGCGGTACAGCGGGGGAAACCCCATGCCCACTGCGCCATCCCAGGCCCCCCCGCCGCCGCCCTTCAATGCACTCCGCTATACGTGTGAGTCTTGGTGGTCTTGACTACCGTTGACGCTGCAGCCGTACTGTTTCTGCTGAACGACATGGTGGATTCCCACTGCAGGCTCGTCCACCGGGACTGTGCGACTGGTGGCGTCGCCACCAGGAGAGAGCCGCCAGGGGAGGGTCGAGCTCTGCTTGACCGACCCGTCAGGCGCTCGTAAGCTGCTTCTTGCTGCGCTCGTTTTGTTACCCTACCAACTGATTAGTCTCCCGTGTTGGCTCGTAGAATGGTGGAGCAGCGTCTGTTCGAGGACATGGGGCTACGCGGAGGCCGAGGTGGCTTGCAGGGAGCTAGGTCTCAGCGGCCCGGCTGTCCCCAGCAACAGCTTTTTCGGTCCCCAGGGCGGCGACCAAAAGTACTTCTGGGTAAGGTTCGCTTTCCTACACACGTGCATCCCTCCCGTCATCCCGCGTGACGCATTCGTTAACACTCGCTAGTCAACACTGCACCGCACGCATGCGCTCTTGCAGAGGGTAGGCATTGCCTGCCGGTTTTGGCACGGCTCTGATCCGCAACCCTTGTATTGCGTTGTCAAAGAGTCAAGGTGTTCCGGCAATGCAGCAAGCCCAGTACTAGTCAGCTTGAAGGTGCAAGTGCCCAATGCACTGCGCCAGTGGGTTGTTTGAGCATTCCAGCCTCCCTTTCTGCCGCACTGCTAGTAAAGGTGACGTGTTTGTCCGTTTGGCCGTCAAATTCGGCCTTGGTACGGTCTCTTCCCGTCCGCAGGTGACCAACGTCACTTGTACCGGCCAGGAGTCAAAGCTGACAGACTGTTCTCGGAACGCGTGGGGTAATCTGGACCAGTGTTTGAGCTCCGAGGTCGCTGGCGTGATTTGCGGCTTTGCCGACGCAACAGGCAGCGGAAGTACGCCTGGCAGTATCAACACCGCTTACGAGTACGCAACCTACACATGTGGGTGGGCCTTCACATGTCACGCCGCTTTCAGACTCTGAAATCCATAAGTGTAAGTGATCTGACCCGTCCCACTTGTCCATCCCGCCCAGGCGACACTGACTGGCAGCTTCGTTTGAGCGGCGTCTCCCAGGGGCGCCTGGAGCTCTGTTTGAACGGCACCTGGGGCAGGTAGATCTTGTTGCGCATGGCATCCTGCACTTGTTTTCGACCCTTAATGTTGTCAGAGCTGACCTGCATCTGCTTGCCGTACAATCACAGCGTCTGCGACGACCAATGGGATGACCTGGATGCCCGTGTTGCTTGCCGCAAACTCGGATTTAGCAACGGCGCGGCATCCAACGGCAGCAGTACGGAGAACGGCCCGACAGGCATGCGGATATGGCTGTCCAAATTGAATTGCACGTAAGGAGGCCGTGTGCTATCTGCTATGTGAGGTGTGAGGGCCACGCCGGCGCTTGGCTAAGCCTCGTTGGTGCTTGCAGGGGCGACGAAGCCGACCTCTCCACATGTGCGCGGGGAGGTCCTGTAGGTGCATCCCAGTGCACCCACGCGATGGACGCAGGTGTCGTATGCTCCAACTCCGCCCTGGCACCTGCCATCCCCTACTCCCAACCGACATGTGCGTAAGCCAGTATGCCAAGGGCTGGCGTTGCCTGCACACGTGAACTCAAGGTCGCGCTTGATGGCGCTTGCAATGGCGTTGCTGCAGGTGACGAGGCGGGAGCAGTACGTCTTGTGGCCGTGGGTGACGTGTCGGCGCCGGGAGGTGCCAACACCTCAGGCCGTGTCGAAATTTGCTACAAGCAGCGTTGGGGCTCAATTTGCGCCGACGCGTCCTGGAGTTTCGAAGACGCCAAGGTCGTATGCAGGTTGGTGTTGCAGCACTGATGGGATAACCCTTGTCTTTTCTCTCGTGACGCTCGTAGGTGCACGATCCACTTGCTCACGAGTGTCCATGGTCCTCAGGTCCCTTGGGTACCAGTATTTTTATCGCTCAACGACTACGGCAACGGACGGAGAGCCGGTGTGGGCGCAGGGCGTGCAGTGCGACGGAACCGAGAACAATTTCGCTCGGTGCCTGTCGTGGGGGTTGGATTATCTCGGCAGCTGCCCCGGCGGGCTCCGAGCTGCCGTTGCGTGCTCAAACAATCCGATGGCGGTACCTCCTCCGCCGGTCAGCCCATACGCGTGTAAGCTACACGTGTTACGCTGCTGACATCTGGGACATGGTTCGTGTTGACAGTGTTGGCTATTCCTGTAGGTGCTGCTCCTGGAGCCGTGCGGCTTGCTGGCACGGGCTCGTACAATGACACCGTTGGAGGGGTAGCAGGCGGGCGTGTCGAGTACTGCTACAACGGCCTTTGGGGAACAATCTGCCAGGTATGTCAACAACCGTAATGCTGGAGCCAGCACTGGTGTCGTGGTCGTTTGAGCTTATTATGTGATGGAAACCGGGCCGACCTCCTCGTAGGACACATGGGCGCCTCCTGAAGCGCGCGTCATATGCCGCTCCCTCGGATACGAGTACGGCAATACTGGCGGGAACGGGACATTCGGCATCGCCAGCGTGGACCAGCCAGTGTGGCTCTCTTTCCTGGACTGCGCTGGCAATGAGACGTCGCTCCAGCAGTGTTATAAATTCACGGTGCTGAGCGGCACCAACGTGGAACTTTCGGGCTATGTTGGGTATCTGCAGAACACCGAGTACGGCAGCAATGCATGTGTCCGCCATCTGGCTGACCTAACAGTAAGGTACAGAGTTGGAGGACCGTTTGCACCGAAGCAATCGCCAAGGCTCCTTGTTAACCCATCACGTACCTGGGGTTGCGCCGCAGGTGCTCCAAGCAGCGCCTTCCGCCGCCGTCTGCACCGCCGCCCTTCCCACCGCCGCCACGTCCGCTGCCGTCACCACCGCCGTCACCTGCGCCACCGCCACCTGTTGCGGATGAATGTAGGGAGTGGGTCTGCGGATGACGCATGTGTTTACACTTCGCCGGGTGCTGGCCGCCTTTCCCGAGCAACCCGCAGCGTGGCAATCCTGCATTGCATGTCAACTTGACGCTGCCCGATCTGGCGTCTCATCGCGCAGGCGGGGTTGACGGAGCTCTGCGGCTTGCCACGGTTTCAGGGGCTGTATACAACGCCAGCGGTGGCCAGGACGTAACAGGTCTCCTGCAAGTTTGCTACAACCAGCAGTACGGCGTGGTTTGCAACCACCGCTTCGGCCCGGAAGACGCGCATGTGGCTTGTCGGCAGCTCGGATTTGCTGGCGGGTCCGTCGTCGCCCCCTCCGACGCCCTAAGCCAGGCATGGACCACAAACCGGCGCGGCTCCCCTTGGATCGACGGGTTGTTGTGTAACGGCACCGAGACCGCGCTCACGGACTGCATCTTTCCCGGTTGGGGGCAACTGCTTGGGTTTTGCGCCGACGCGTCTTCGACCGATACAGCGGTGGCATGCTCAACCACCGCAAATTCGTCACCGCCGCCTTCACCTCCCTCGCCCACTTCACCGACATCGGAGTTTGCCTGCCCTTCGACCGGATCCCTTCGTCTCCTCGACGCGAGCGGGGTGGAAATTGCTTTATCAGGCCTTGCCGCGGTAAGTGGTAGCGCACTCAGCTCGTTCCCTAGAGCTGGCTCATCGATGGCCCATCATGAAAGTTCAATCCGTTGCATGCAGGCGACGGGTGCCCTCCAAATCTGCTTGGATGGCTCATGGGCATCCGTGTGCCAGGTATGAAATGTGCGCACTACCCGTGCGGTTGCTGGCCCGGAAGGGTCATGTTAGACACGCGTACTTGCAAGCGGGCCACGGGACAGGTGCACGCCGTGGGACGTGTGAGCCTTCGCCCATTGTCATGTGCTTTAGGGAGGAGCAGTCACTGTAGGATGGGTCGGCCAGGATGCTATGATAATTGGCGAATGCAAGGCGTAAACTGACTTCCCGGCTTACTTGCCATGACACGCATCAGCTGCACGCACGGCGTGCTATGGTAACATTAACCCTCGGCCTCATGGTCACCACGCAGGCCGGATGGACCTTGGCCGATGCGCACGTTGCGTGCCGGGCACTGGGGTTCGCATACGCCCACGCCAACTACAATTGGGCGCAGCTGCAGGCCCTGGGATGGAGCAACAGCACAGCCGTGCAGCCTCCCGCCCTGCCGCTTGGAGCTAGCCAGCTTGCCTGCTTCGGCTACGAGCGCTCGCTGCTGCAGTGCGAGTACGTACAGACGGACGCGACCTGCGTCGCCGGCCAAAGCATAGCGGGCCTCAAGTGCAGCGTGAGCCCGGCGGCGCCACAGCCACCGTCGCCAGCCCCGAGGACCCCGCCGCCATCCCCTGATCCGTCGTCTCCGCCTCCACCGTCTCCGCCAGCGAACCCGCCGGCGCCCTACTGGGAATCTTCCACGTGTTCTGAGCCGGGCGCAATGCGCCTCATGGACGGCCCGGGCCCTGCTGCTGGGCGCCTGGAGGTCTGCTACAATGGTAGGTTTGCTGAAGGCCGGACGCAACCTTGGATGACTCGAATGCTGCTGACACGCCTGGGTTGATACGTGTACAGGCATCTGGGGCGCAGTGTGTAACGCCAACTGGGACGACACACTCACGAACATGGCATGCCGTCAGATCCTCGGCACACCGTCAGCATATGGCACAGCGGTCACCTCTGTCGGCGGCGTTGGTATTTTCCCCCGGTTTCAGCCCGCCCCGGCTACTGCCGTGCGGTGGCTAGACGCCAGCTTCTTCCGTGGCCTCTGCTACGGCAATGAGACACGCCTGGCCGAGTGCGTGCCTCCGGAGGCGTGGGGCAGGCGCAGTAGTTCCTGTGCGACCACCTGGGACCTAGGCCTAGTGTGCTGGCCGTCCCAGAGCCAAGTAGTTGCCACGCCTGTACTGACCAGGCCACCGTACGACTGCAGCAGCGACCGTGAAGTGCGGCTTGTGAATGGCAGCTCGCCTGGAATGGGCCGTGTCGAGGTAAGGTGCTGGGACAACTTTGTGACCAGCATGTCCAGTGTGCCTTTCAAGGGAGCCTGGGACCCATGGCGATCCTCAACCGCTGGTAGTTTCCCGCTTGATGCTGGGGTTCAACGCGAGACTTATAACGTTATTAGTTCTCGTGGCAGGTGTGACGGCGTGTGGGGAGTGCAGATCGACTGCCGCTTCCTCCCACGCTCATTGATCCCACATATTGCTGCCCCTCTCCTGCGGCGGGTACACGGCTGATGCAAGCACACCATCCTGGGCACTATGTGACGCTGACCCTTGGCTACTTGCTCCGCCGCAGGTGTGCCGCAACGGCCAATGGGGTGCCGTCTGCGCTGGCGGATGGAATAATACCGTGGCGGCTGCAGTGTGCCGTGGCCTCGGCTACACGGGCGGTTACGTGAACAACATCCTTGGAAGCACTGCCGGGGTGCTGTGCAGCAACAGCGTCAACTGCCGACCTTTGTTGTATGGCGGCCCGGGGCAGAACCAATCCATTTGGGTTTGGAGCACGTCGTGTCCACCGGATGCCAGCTCGTTGTGGGACTGTGCGCTCACGACCGTCATGCCCGCCTCGGGTGCTTTCTTGAACCCGGCTACGGGCGCATGTCTCGCACAAGCCCGTGTGGTTTGCGTCCATACCGCCTTCCTACCGCCACCACCTTCGCCACCTCCGTCGCCTCCAGCACTCCCGCCGCCGTCGCCTAGTCCCCCCTCACCTCCGCCGTCGCCTTCACCTCCAAGGCAACCGCCTAGTCCTGAGCCTCCGTCACCTCTTCCACCGAGCCCGCATCCACAGCCGCCCCCTCTCCTACCACCACCTGCCAGCCCCCGCCCATCGCAACCTCCGAGCCCCACACCGCCGGAGCCCGTCCCCAGCCCTCCGCCCCAGCCACCGGCGCCTTCACCACCACCGCCGCTTCAGCCACAAGGGCCTTTACCTCCAAGCCCACCATCGCCGCCCCGCCCCGCCGCCACCAAGCCCTCCCCCCCGCCGCCGCAACCGCCACCGCCACCCCCGCCGCCGCCCTTCGTGGTCCCCACCTCCGCCTCCACCACCGCCGCCCCCTGAGTCTCCACCGCCACCACCGCCGCCCCCGCCGCTGTCTCCGCCGCCACCTCCACAGCCGGCTCCAGCATCCCCGCCGCCTTTGAGCCCGCCGCCACAGGTGGCTCTCTCTCCATCGGCACCCTCACCTTCCGTACCCCCGTCACAGCCCCTGGTGCCCAACGTGCGAAGGCCTAGTCCCCGGCCGCCGTCTCCACTTCCCCCACGATCCCCG
Organism: Gonium pectorale; assembly: GCA_001584585.1. Lineage (NCBI taxonomy): Eukaryota > Viridiplantae > Chlorophyta > Chlorophyceae > Chlamydomonadales > Volvocaceae > Gonium > Gonium pectorale. The sequence continues at coordinate 2,466,234 of LSYV01000004.1, read as the reverse complement.
GAGCCCACAAAGTCTCCTGTCCCCTCTCCTCCAGCTCCGTCCACCGGTCGGCCGCCTCTTCCAAGGCCATTCCCGTCACCTTTGGCGCCTTCGCCTTCCCAGCCCCCTCCTATGTTGCAGCCCCCTCCCGTACCACGGAACTCCAGCGACCAGGCACCCTCTCCTCCCTCGCCGGCACCAGCGTATCCAGGGTCCAGCCCACCTGCTGGCGCCTCCCCTTCTCCGCCAGCAAGCACGCCGCCTATACACCCTCCGAAGTCCCCGAAACGCCCGAGGCGGCCGCCGCCGGACCCGCCATCTCCACGCCGCCGCCGACCGCCGCCGCCGCCGCCGTCACCGCCACCTCCACGGAGAGGGCGGAAGTCGCCGCCGCCTAAGGCTTAGATATGGCAGGCCAGACTGCATCCTTGAAGTAGCGGGTAGCCTTACACCTTGCTCTTCATGTGAGCACTAGCAACGTCCTAAGTGTGGTGGAAGCGCTCCGTCGCCTCCACAGGCCCCAAGGGCGTCCTCCCTAGGAGACACTGATCAGTTACGCAGCTATACGGCAGAGCTTAGCGCTTGCACTACAGAGTTAATGACGACAGGCATAATGCATTGCGCGTGAGGGAGTTGGGATGGCGTCAACATACATACACGTTTCACAAGGACGTCTCTTCATACGGAGTAATACCACATCAATTCCCCCCATTGCCGAAATGGGGTGCACTGACGGGCTCCACAAGCTGCAACGCTCGGGGCACGGAAACCCTGTCGTGTGTTTCCTCTTTCCCGCTATTCTGACTGGACTGTACGTATAAGGATGCTGTGATATGCTCCCTGTCCCGTTACGCGGACCCCGTAACGTTGACACTACGATGCTGACACCTCACCGCAGCGTACAAGTTCTTCTTAGAGTCCCCAATATAAGTGGTTTCTTGTACATGCTTTCATTTTGGACCTTAGCAGTGTGCATGATGACACGTAGTGGTGTGTTATCATCCATGGCAGCAAGGGGCTACTTTGCGCAGCCCGCTTTTGGTGCATTTATGTGCTTATTGCGCGGTGCGCACCATTTGGTCTTCGGCAGAATTGGGGAAGGAGGCATCGGTTTGGCCTGCGTATGACCCTTTTTGGTATGTAATGCAGAGGATAGTGTCTTGCCGTATAGAAAATCCACCCCAGCCCTGCTGCTGTTCGTCGAACCGACCTCACGCCCCCAGGACGCCCGTTATCCTTTGTGCCCTTTTAAATGTATGCCTCCCTACGGACCTCCTATATGTCCCCTGAAGTTGTGTCAACACAGCTTAGTCAAGGGAGCCCTTCCTCCATGCGTTCATACACCCCGACAGCACCATCAACCTCAGGTGTCATGGCGCCAGATCCACTTCGGCTGCCAGAAAAGGCATGTCTAGGTGCAGGGCTATGAAGCGCGGTATGCTGTGGTTGCGGAGTGGCGGCAGTGGTGCAGTGGGTGGCCGAGGACGCATGCCACGACAGATCGATGCTTTGTATGCGACAGAATTCAATGATTGCATGAGTAAGGGCATCTGTAAGCCCTGTTCTTTGGTGGTCGCCCGACTGGAGGGGCGACGCTGGATGACGATGGCGGCGTACGGCAGCTGGCACCTCTGGCAGGGCCCTCCTTGTCCGGGAGGTGCACAATCCTTGTGGAGGAGCATAGACCGTGGCCATGATGCGCTTGTAGCGTAGGCCTCGTAGCGTGTGTGGGGATATGTACGGACCGTACAGAGGCGTAATAGGGCATCCCTTCGTCCAACCGCTTCATCGGCATTGACATTCCAAATTGAAGGAGTCCTACGTCCTCGGCCTGCTCGAACACGTAACGGAACTCGTCTGTACGCAAGCCTTTTCCAAACATGGCTGAGGGGGATTAGCTAAGGGTCTAAAATGAAAAGGATATATTCTGTGCTGCTGGCGCTGTGTGCGTTAGGTAGCGCAGCTGCGTTGTTTGAGGACCAGGCGGGCACCTACGACTGGTATCAGCAGCACGTCGGCTTGATTTCGAAAGCTGTCTTCCATCCGAGCAAGCCGCGAGTCTGTTTGACGACGGAGCAGGATGTGGTCGGCTGCTTGAACCTGCGCGACGGCAGCATTGCGTGGCGCAAGCTGCTGAGCAACGGCGGGAGCGACAGGAGCTCACGAGCATCGATCCTCACTTCGCAAGCTGTCGTCTCGACTGCAGGCGGGTTTCTTCGCTACTTCGATCTGGAGGGCAACCTCAAGTGGCAGCGCGCGCTGCCCCGCGCTGACGGCCCTTTGGCTCTGCTCCAAGTTGCCAATCAAGGAGCGGGCTCAGGGGACAACGTCCTTGTGCTGCAAGGCGCCCGCTTGCAGGTCTGACAAGCACACGGCGGTGTCGGCGTGCCCACCAGGGATGTTGGCATCGCACGGTTTTGGGCGCGGGGGCTTTTGGGGGCATGTACGATAAATCCGATAGCCCGGTGTTTGTAACTCGTGTGGTGCAAGCGCGCCCACCAGCACCTGACAGATGTAAACTTCGCGTCCAGGTGTTTGACAGCAGTGGAGCCGAGGTCTCCAAGGCAGACGGTCTTGAGGAGACCAACAAAACCAACGTGGTGGGCTTGGCGACGGGGAGGACAGCCTATGTCATGGCCTACGATGCAGGGTAAGGGCGTGCACGGTTTGGTATATTTGTCGATGTTTAGAGCCTTAATGCATCATCAGATTTTCCTGCTGTTCCCCTCTCCAGGTCAACGGCCTTAACTGTGGTGGAAGCGCAGGACCTGGCTAGCGGGCCGGGCAAAGCCAAAGCGTCGCGGTCACCGCTGGCCCTCTCAGGGGCTGCGGCTGCCTCTGCTAAAAGCTTTGCGGCGCTCTCCTCAGATTACGCGAGCGTATGTGTGGTGCTCTTGGACGGTGAGCGCATTCCCGACGGATTGAGGGAACGGCACACAGCGAAAGCGGCAGGCCAAATGTAGGGCATGGGAGTATTCAGTCCGCATGTAAGCGGCAACGGCGATAAGCCCTTTACGGCCTACGTCGTCCGTCCCTTTCATGCACTTGGTTGGGCGCTGCGGTGCCTTTCCCTAAGTGGCTGTTCCTATGGGGTACATGCAAAGCTTGCCGCAGCCAGTACCATGCGAAGGGATGAGGCGTCCTCGTGTTGCCGCTGTGCCGACCACCTTCATAATTCTGGTTTGCCGCTGAGACTGACACCATGTTACACTATCAGCCTCGGTTCTGTGGCGTGCAGGCGCTACCAGCTGCAAACCGCTCTCAGACGTTGCCCCGTCGCTACCGTCCCTGCGCAAGGGCAAGTTGCTGGCCACTTCCACTGGTTACGCCGTGGCCAGCGCCGATCCAGGTGTGCATGGGCTACAGGGCTGCGAACAAGTGCGCTTGCCTCTTTCCTCCTTCATCCATTTGTGTGGGGATTGCAGGTGCCGCAGGCGCCGCCTTGCTCACAGTTGATGACGAGGGCAATCTATCTCGGCTCTGCGACCTCCCGTCGGCCTCCGCCATCTCGAAGGAAATAGCCGTTGACGGAGACTATGCGGTCGGCGTCGCTGAGCTGGTGGGCCAAGGTAAATGCTGGGTGGATCGCTTGATCCCGATAGGCACCCGGGAAGCAAACACGGACTATTGACTGCGCGCTCACGCCAGCCTAGCGCCAAAAGTGATCAATGGACACGCAGGAGATATGCGGCTGGTTGTTCTGTCAACGGTCACCGGTAAAGTGCTCCACGAGGAGGTGTTCCCGGCAGTATCCGTAGCTGGGAGGGTGCTGGGCGAGGCTCAAGCTTCAATCCCCTCCAGCATCGCGCTTGGGTCATTCCGAAAAAAGGACAAGGGCCTGGGCTTCAGGTGCGTTTGAGCAGACGTGCGCTATATGTGGCCCTGCGAACTTGAGCGGCGTCGGACCTGGATGCCAACACGAAGCGGACAAGCACATTCCACATTGTATTCACTGAGGCAAGGTCGCACCGTCGGAGATAGGCATTCCGGGCATCGCCCGCCCCATGCATGCGGCATGTAGTGGGGAAGCATGACCTTATCTGCAGGGGAGGCTGGTAGATTAGACATGCAAACGGGCATGGGAAGGCGAGGAGGGCGGCCATACTACTCCCCAGGATAGCAACGGTGACATGGCGTGAGCCGCAATTGTATGAGATAGGAACATGAATGCAGTCGTCGCACTGTTGTCCTCCAGTCTCGAAACCGTACTTGCTTCGGCCTGAACGCAGGGCGGTCGTCGCATTCACCAACGGCATTACGGCACTGCTGCAGCAGGGCGTTGTTGTTTGGGCGCGCGATGAGAGCCTTGCGGTGATCACAGGATCGTTGTTTGTGGACCTGCCTGCAAGAAGCACGAACGGCACGGCTCTCGGAGCCCAGGAAGTTGACTTGAACACACGCTTCCGGTAAGTGCCCCGGGCTTACATGGTTGTAACAGCAGCGGTGCCAGAGGCGTCCTCTCCCCTGGGCGATGTGTGGAGACGTTGCAGCTACGGAATCCATATTCTTCAACATTCAATATTTATCTGTGCCTGTCGTTGCACCTTATCTTGTTGGCAGGAGGTGTAAGCCTGCTGCGCTTTGTGGCTGCATTACTCCATCGCCCACCATCTGTACGGCGTGATTGGCTCTCAGGTGTTAACGCTGGACCATTCACAGGTACCAATTGCTGGGAGCCAAGATTCAACTGAGGCTCAACACACCTGACGAAGCAGCAGCTTACCTGCAGCTGCGGGGAATGCTCTCAGACAAGAATACCCCCGTGCGCGATGTCAACGGCTTCCGCAAGATCCTCCTGACGCTAACGGCCACCGGTGGGTGGAATAGCAATCCAAAGTAGTCGATTGTCATGGCGCGCAGTTTGTGATATGAAAGAAACCTGCACAGAAAGAGGGAGCCCGCCTTTACGGCCATACACGCCCGAAGGCGCGACGTTTCCAATAGGGTGGGCGGGTACTGAGCAAGACACGTGACGTTCGTCCCGCCCCCCAAAGACCGCCTTGTTGTGCCAAAAGGAAGCAAACGCAGTCTTGGGAGAGCGGGATGATAAGCACGTGTTTTAACGTGTGTTAGTCTTTTCGAGCCATGCTCAAGTAGGGCTTTTGATATGCAGCGCTTATAATGTTGCCCTGTTCTGCAGGGAGGGTGACCGCTCTGCACAGCGGCGACGGGCGGGTGCTCTGGTCTCGGATATTTCCAGCGGACGCAGCGCCTACTCGAATCCTCGCGTGGCGTGGATACCACGATATTCAACATGCGCCGGAGGTGCTCCTTCTTCGAGAGGTGCTGCCGGGTCCCTACGCCATCGTCCTCAATGCGCATACGGGCGAGCAGCTGCTGCAGGTCCAGCTGTCGTACGGGATACGGGAAGTGGTTCCTGTGCGCCATCCCCTGCACGAGGGCTCTGCCTTCCAAAGCCTATACCTGTTTGTTGTAGAGGATGAAGCGACGACGCCGTCTGTCCATCTCTTCCCCAACACCGCGGCGAGCCGGCATCACTTTCGGTCCTCGCAGCGGGTGTCCTATCTGATTAACCGCCCCTCGGGCTTGGGCTCCAGTACATTGCTTGGTTTCAGGCTGCAGCTGCAGCAGGACGGCGATGATGATATGCACGTCAGCAGCGCATGGCAGTTGGTTCTTCCAGGCGCGGTCTTGTCCACAGCCGTTGCCGATCCGACTGAACCCATCCAGTCTTCTGTCAAGGTGTGACTGAACTAAATGCATTGCAGAGTGGTTGCCGCATCGCTCATCTGGGTTACTCGCAGGTGCTTTCCGACCGGACCATCAAGTACAAGTACTTAAACCCAAACCTGTTGTTCGTGGCGACGGGGCTGCTAGCGGGATCTGACGCAGAAGATCTGTCTGCGGAAGTGACCATTCATCTGATTGACTTGGTGACGGGGCGCATTTTACACCGCCAGTCGCATGCAGGGGCGCAGGGCCCTGTTACCGCCGTGCTGACAGAGAACACTATCCTTTACTTCTACCGAGACGTCGAGTCGGGCAGGTGGGTTGTGGCGCTGAGCCAACAGTGCCTTCAGGGATCATCACAATATTGTCTCAAACAAATGCAAGCCCGCGCAGTGGTTACGACTTACCAATTGAATTCCTGGGTCACTTGCCTAACCACCATTCCTGTTACGCACTGCAGGCACGTCGCCTGCTCCATGGAGCTGTACGACGCCACTCCGGGCCGCGAGTTCAGCGTCTTGGACTATCTGTTCAATCCCAACAGCACGCAGCCGGTTTCCTCGTTCAACCCCTCGCCCGTGGAGGTCCTGACTCAATCCTTCTTTACACGGGTCGTTCCCTTGGCAGCGGCTGTCACCCGCACCGAGCAGGGCATCACGTCCAAGCAAGTGCTGCTGGTGACAAACACGGACCAGGTAGGGCAATAGCATTCCCGCGTCAGCAGGCGTGCATGTATGGACAAGTCGTCTCATGAGGTTACCGCGTTCTACTTGCAGGTTTATGCTATGGACCGGCGGTTTGTTGATCCGCGGCGCCCAAAGAAGCAAAAGCTGACCCAGGAAGAGATGGAAGAGGGTCTGGTGCCGTATCAGGTACGCCATGGTCACCCGATGACATCGGCGCAATGCGCATGCATTTGTGTAACGTAGCACCTGGATGACTTTTTGTAGTATTCATATGTTGGGTGACGAATTTCTGTCTCGTGAGAAAGCAAGATATAAGAATGAAGGGCACACGTACCCGTCAAAAGCCTGTGCGGCCATGGATAGATAATGTGTGAAAGCGGCACTAACCGGCTAAGCTGTCTTTGCAGGACACGCTCCCGCTGTCGCCCCTCAGCTTCGCCACTCTAGACAAGCAGGTGATGGGAATTCGGGCGGTGAACGTGGAAGCGACACGGCTGGAGTCCACCTGCCTCGTCTTCGTGTACGGAGTGGACCTGTATTTCACGCGCCTTGCGCCTGCAAAGGGCTTTGACTCGTTAGAGGACGATTTCAATTACGCATTGTTGCTTGCAGCGTTGCTGGGTCTCGTTGGTGGGTCTCTGATCATGGGGTACATGGCAAAGAAGAATTCGCTGAAGGAAAAGTGGAAATGAGAGGTTTGGGATGATGGCCACCGCAGCATCCATTACATGTCCCGGCTAATGCTGCGGCAATGCCGGCATCGGAGATGTAAGATGTATGTTGTCACGCAGCATGTTGTCATGAGGTACGGCCCCATTAGGCGATGATCTGGCCGGTCTATGGGGTTCGCTGGTCAGTCGCCCAGTACCTTGGTCGCCTAGCGTGGCGGGGGCCTGTCTGCCGCCGCTGGCGCTTCTGTCGTACGCAAGGGCTGTGGACAATACGCTGCGGTGCTCACCGTTGCTCGGGAAGACGTCCGCCGGGGCATCGGCTTGCGTGGAATCTCAAAGACGACGAGTGGGGCCTCAACTGCCGCCGCAAGGCGCGCAGCGGGTTTGTGCACCGTGCCAGTGCCATTGTTGTCCCTGGTGCCACGGCCAGTGCTGCAGAACGTAGGCACGAACGGGGTTCTGCGGATCTCGTGCTGCCACGCTGATTGGTGGTGGTTGGAGCTTCGTCAGGGCGCGACGTTAACTATGGGCAACGAGGGGCCCCTACCCGTGTCCTTAGGGGCTCGCCTCCCTGCCATTGACAGTATTTTCCATCGTCGCTTGGTTGATGATTCGGCGTTTAGGGTGCGGCGCTCGAGCTCTTGTGGCAACGCGCCAAGCTGTAGTGTTCGACTGTTCCCAGTTGAGACTCCTCTGATAGGATGGGCTATATCATGTCACGGTTGGCGCCGCGGCCCTCTATGCAAAGATGCGACGACGCAGATTTTTCTTTTTTCGACGACCGGCATTGAGGGCATGGCAGGTTGGCCGGGACTGGCCCATCTCCCCAACACCAAGGGCGTCCTCTGCCCACCACAGTCATCTTCTCCAGCTCAATGCCATGCATTATTGGGTAATAGGAGTGTGTCCTGTGCGCGACAGCATGCTCAAAACAGTTCTACGAAAAGCAAGCGAGCAAGATCATGGCCCGCTGAGCCGGCAGCCCGTGTGGACCCTTATCCCCGGCCCGACCCGACTGCCCTGCAATGACATAACGCTGGTGTGTTGGGCTAGACGCGAAACTGTGCAGACAGCATGAACGGCAGCAGCGCGTCCCGACGCCACACACATGTGGACACAGAGGGCCAAAAAGTAGAACCAGAAACGGGGAAGGCAGCGCGCGCGCGCCGCGTGCCACGCGCGCGCGCCGCATTTTCTCCTCCCTCCCCCTCCCCCGGGGCGTGCATGGTACTCATGAATCTACGCGAAATTGACGACCTGCTCGTGTCTCACGGGGCTCCGCCCTTCTCCAAACTTTCAAGCACGGTGGTGGGAGCACGCGCCCCTACCCAAGCACTGCTCTACCGCGAGTTGGCGCAGAGGCCGCTCCAATGCCACTGGGCTAAGCTCGTTTTGTAATTCTGGAACGGAATGGTAGAGCGCCCCGATACGCTGTGCCACCAGGCCTTCGTGGCAGACCTGAGGCTAGCGCTTGTCGGGGTTGTTAGGGTGACCGATTGCTGGTCAGCAGGGGCACTGCGCTTCCTTGCTGACGCGGGTATTCGGGGCCCTGAGGGCCTTACAGGCAGCGCGCGGATAACTCACTTCGCGTCGTTGCTCATACCCATTGGCCAAGCGTTAACTACCTTTGCTGACAGTCGGTATCTCGCAGGCCTTGCATTTCATCTTCGCAGGGTAACCCAAGGTACACTGAAGTCAACTCAGCACAGGGCAGATACTAGCAGGATGTAACGAACCCTAACCACCCGCCGATACGGCGTGTTACCGTATACCCGAATTTACTGAGTGGGACTAACGGAACCCACGGAATCTGCTACATCAAGGCACCCCATGTCTCCCGACAGCCCACAAGCCGCACTACGTTGGAACCACCACCGACCATCAAAGGCCGTAGTTCCTAGCTAATCGGGCCGTCATCTACCTTACGCCGCCGTCGTGACAGCAGGATCCAGCGCATCGCGCATGCTCACGCCACCCGCTGCCATCCCGTCATGCTTGTTGTCGGGTGCGAATTTAAGGAAGGCGGATGTCACGAAGGAGTGACAGGGTAGATGTGCACAACCCAAGAACCAGTACCGTACCATAGGGCTAGGGGGACCGGGTGCACGCGGGCCTGATGCGGGGAGGGGATGCGCGAGGGGATGTGGCTCCCTCGCTGCAGCGTTTCATTCTTGCGAGCCCAAGGCAGCGCCAGCGCTTACAGAACTTGCGCAGGTCGCTGGATTTTGATGGACCCGCAGAATTTGCGGCCACGGACGAACATAGGGGGCCGTGAGTTGCGGTGGTGCTGGTGGTGCTCAGCGGGCCAAAAGTGAGCTCGATGCTTCGTGCATTGGCGTTGGTCAGCAACCCTGATCATGCAACTGCTGTCTTAGCGGCGATACAGGCGGGCGCTCTGATTGAGATTTTTCGGTGCTGTGAAGCTTTTCTGACCTGAGCCTACCCCCGAAGGGATGGGGTGGTGTGCCTGCTGAGCACCCTTTCTTGCTGGTGGTGGCCAGATGCCCAGAAGTTTTTTTTCTGTGGAAAGGTTACAGGCGGAGAGGCGAGAAAGGGCGCAGACAACGGGAGGGGCATGCAGCCCTCCCGTGATGAGAACCACCGAAACCCTAACTACAGCGCACCACGGCGGCCAAGACCAAACACCGGCGGCACACACAAGAAGAGAAGGAACGCTGCACCTAAAGACCACAGAACAGGAAGGCAGAAAGACGAAAAGAAAGGAAAGGAGACGCTGACCACCAGGACAAGAGAGAAACAGACCGAAAGGACCCGTGGAGCACAGGCAGCAAACCACCCCCCTCCCCTAGCAGAAGCCCGCAACCCGAACCCGAACCCCCCCTGCGACTCGCCGAAAACGGAGAGGCAGGCGGCACCTGCCCCAACAAGGGCACCGTACCTTTAAGCAACCAGAAACGCAACGCTCCGCAACACCCACCACCAAAAACCCCACACCGAAACCCATACCCAACCACCAAACCCAGCGGGCACCCTGCAACGGAGCGCGAGGCCTGCAGGCGACCACCCCGCCACACCCCCGAAAACCATGCCCAACCACCAAACTCAGCGGGCCCCCTGCGACTGAGCGCAAGGCCCGCGGGCGACAACCCCGCCTCCCCCTCCTGCTGCAAATCGAAGGCCTTCTGAAGCTCCATAGCCGCCTCCGCCAATGCGCCGAGTGCCACCGCTGGCAGCACGGTGGTCTCCACCGCA
>LSYV01000004.1:2417060-2455673 GCA_001584585.1 Gonium pectorale | reverse complement strand
ACCGGGTCGTGGCGAGGCCCGGGAGGGTCTGGAGGCCCCCGTGAAGCCGCTGCCAAGTGGCGATAGCCGCGGGAGTCCAGGATGGCACCGTAGTCAACGCTGTCAGTGTCGCTGCTGCTGGAGACCACCATGTCGCTGGGTGACGGTCGGGGCGCCGGTGGTGCTCGTTGGCGCCCGGAGCCCCCCAACAGGAACCCCGACCGCAGCCCTGCAGTACTGTCACGGCCTGCTGTTGAGCGTTTGGGTGCCGGGGCTGCTGCGGATGCCTCCGCCTGCCGTCGCCCCCGCAGCGGTTCAACGTCCATGCGAGAAGGCCCTCCTGCCACGTGCCCCGGGCCACCTGCCGCCGCGACGGACGACCTCACAACCAAACCGGGCGGTGGGAGGGTGGTGGGTCCGGACGGTGACGGCGAGGACGGCGGCGGGAGCTGCTGCCCTTGCTTTGGCCGCTGCGACGCGGGGGGCTGGCGCTGCTGTTGCTGACGGGTCCGTGGCGGAGGTACCGCCTGCTGGGGGGCTGAACTCGCGGGGAGGGCTGCTGGCGCCTCCCAGGAGGCGGATCGCGCGGCTACCTTGCCTGCTGGCACAATGGCGGGCGGGGCCTGAGCTGAAGGTGCGGAGCACGGGGATGCCGATTGCACAGGAGCCTCAGGCGGAGACGGCGACGTCTGCCAGACGCCGGTACCAATACCGGCCCGTGGGGTGGGCGACCGAGCCACAGCCAGCGCCCGTGCCGCCCCTGCGACGGGGGATGACCCGCCGGCCTCCTCAACCACTCCAGCAGCTGCAGGGGTAGGACCGGGCCCTTCACTGGCAGGCGGCTGGAGGATGTCCGCAGCCCCAACCGCCGCCTCCACCGTGGAGCAGGGCGGCGGGGGCGGTGTGATGGAGACGTCGACGAGGGGCATGCAGCATGCGCATACCCACTCCCCGGCAGGAGGCCCCGACAGGCCCAGGCAGTCAGCGTGCCAGCCCGTGTTGCAGGCGTCGCAGAGAAGCATGGGCCTTGCTCCGCTGGACTGCCGCATGCCACAGAGCTCGCAGGCTGCACTGCGGCGGCCAGTGAAGCGTCCGGGGCAGATAGGCGGCTTGACAGCCTCGTCCCAGGGATCCAGGCGTGACACACGATGCCGCAGAAGTGCGCTGCATGACCAGCGGCATCTTGCTCCCCCATGTATGCCTCAGCACGATACTATTGATGAATTAGGGTTATGCGGCGTTCGCTGCTCAGGGTTCAGGACCTTCGGTTTCCTGCACGACAATCTAAGCGTGTGTTTCCTATGGGTCGTTGGGGAGACTCACTGAGTAGCTTCAGTGTGATGGGTCGCATACGGATCAACGGTGTATGTTACGTGGAGGAACAATAGCCTACAGCTGATGCGACAAGTTGTTAAGCGGATACGTGCGCTTGCCTGGGACATGCGCCCAAACTGAACGTTGCTTGAGAGCGGGCGGGTCCGCAGGAGATGAAGGCGCGAGCCTATATGTCGTGTGCGTAAGACAGAGAAACCTGCAGAGAAAGAGGGAGCCTGCCTCTACGGTCATACACGCCCGAAGGCGCGACGTTTCCAATAGGGCGGGCGGGTACAGAGCAAGACATGTGACGTTCGTCCCGCAGGGTCCCGCCCCCCAAAGACCGGCTTACCACCTTACCCGGTGCCTACGTCGGTGTGGCGATACCTGGTGCATGAAGGGAGCCGATTCCCGTGATTGCGCTTCTTTTAATGCGTTGGCACTTAACAGAACGTATCGTTCGTGCCGGTTCCCCCGGCGCGGGAACGATCCTGCGCAGGGACCATCCAGGGCATGTGCGTGTTCAGCGGGCATGTCCACTATGCAGCTATGTAACCTACCCTGCAGCCCTCGCCGCAAGAAAGGCAGCCAGTTGTGGGTGGTGGAACGCGCACATATGGCAGCGCTCGAATCCCAGTGCGGCACACCATGTCGAAGGGTCGAATTCAGGTTCGCCGGGTCGAATCCACACCACCCTCCCGGTCGAATCCCAACAGCCACCCACCTGGCCAAATTGCACCCGGAGCGCAACCTGAATACCAACCCCGTCGATCCTTGTGACATCACAAAACTGCAATCCTACCCCGGTGTCATCCCATAAAGCCCTTGCACAACAGGTCGCCGATTCTTGCATGGAACCGCCGCATTTGCGACCACGGACAATTTGGTCGGCAAATTTGGCAGGAGTTGGAGCTTTTGGAACGGAAGACCTCTGAAGCTGGTCTGCTTCAACGTCACGACACTATTGACTGACCCGCCGGCCATTCGCGCGCCATAGTTCTCTATGCCCCGGGCCATAACGTTCAATCCTGAGCCGTGATGCCCGATATCACAACTTGGGAGACCAGGGGTATGGGGGTGGCAAGACGAGCGTGCGGACGTGGCGAGGGTTGGAAGGGGTGAGGTCAAAGGACGACGGCGCTTGTGCGGCTTGCCACAGGCAAACCGGTCGTGCACCACCACAGCCAATGCGACTACGGATGCACAGTCGGCAACTTTGGCTTGAAGGAATGGAGCCGTTTGGACGTTTGGACGGACCAGCTCGGTCATGGCCCGTCGGCCCACCGCGCACCATAGCTTACACAGCCATCACGTTAACCACCTAGCGATAATGCTCGGCTCGGATATCACAACGTGGGCCCAGGGGGCAGGGGTGACCTGTATTCTTAAAGTGAGGTTTCTTGCCTTCGACGAGTGCTGTCCAGTGTCAAGGACGTGTTGAGGACGTGGGGTTGAAGGCTGTACACCAAGCCTTTACTTCCACACTCCTCCCCTTCATTTTATGATATATTTGCCTGCAGAACAAGGATGTTTTGCTCCTTTTGTTAGTGTCACACCGCTTAGGCTTTGCCGTTGGCCGTATGCCGGTCTCTCCGCCTCTCCGCCTCTGTATGATATGGACGTTACGCACACAATCATAGTATACCGCAGATATCAACATCCTTTGCATTAGCTGCAACCATGGCATCGACCTAGAGTCTCACTCTTGCGGCTGAACCCAGCCGAACGAGCATGAACAAATACTTTAGCCGGTTCTTTTTTCTGTTCGTGTTTTCCCCTGCTTTCGTGTGGACTTCAGCTGCCTCTGAGAATGTAGTGGAATCTGCAGCTTCCCGCACCTTTGGAGCTCGTTCGAGGGAGCTGACTGGTTCAAATGCAGTCTATGAGGTCGCAGACGCAGCTGAACTTGCGGCGAAGCTCGCCCTGGCGCAAGCTGACCCAACCCAGCGCGCGGAGTTTGTGCTTCCAGCTGAAATGACGCTCAGCACAACCCTCAACCTCACCATGGCGACGGTCCTGCGGAGCTCTGACCCTGCGCGAAAGTCCGTTCTGCGCTGCAGTCCTGAGTTGGCCACGCTAGTCGACTTCAGCGGCATCGAGCTCTTCATTTCAGGCTTGCAGATGCAGGACTGCGCGGGCCCGGGCATTCGGGTGGCTCGCTCCTCCTCTGCCAGCATTTCCATCGTGGACAGCGTGTTTCTGAACTTTGCTCGCGTCCTGGTAAGAGATGGGTTAGGAGGCTGCAAAACCCCACCAATGTCCCTGAGAATTATGCACTGCCGGTGCAGGAGCCCGGGCGCGTGAACATATCAGCGCCCGGCTCTCCCGCGCCCGTGTCTGAGTCCACCGCGGCCCTGGTACTACACGCCGTGGACTTCAGCGGGCAGCTCACAGTTCGCAGCACGGTGTTCGCGGACAACGCTTTCACGCTGCCTGAGGAGGCTGCCGCAACTTCCCGTCGCCTGACGGAGGCCAGCGGCAACGTGCCGCGTCCAGACAGCCAGGCGACGCTGCAGGATGCCGAGCGAGGTAGGGATGCTCGCAGGAGGCATCATAGAGACACTGCTAGCGGCGCTTGGGAGCTGCACGGGGAGCAGCCCCTGCTCTGGATGGGTGACGTGGCTGCCGCTGCGGCGTATTCGTGTTTGTCAGCGGTGGGTACAGCAGACCATGCCCGTATGCTCATTGTCTATCCGCATCTCAGGCGCGTCTGTGGGCCCTACGCTGTGGGAGCTCTTCAACGCTCTGCAGCGTCGCGAGCTGGCAGAGGACAGCCCGGGTTACTCAATGGATCTGTTGCAGAGGGCGAAGCTCATTCATCCTGGGGTCGAGGTAAGCGGACCAGGTTAGGGGCTTTGAGTTGACCAGTCCACAAGGCTAGGAGTCATGACACGGGACAAAAACCGGAGCCCTTAACATGCCGGGCTTACAAACGGGGCATGCATCCCTGCTTCGAGGCTATATTGCATTTTCCGAAACATTGCTGTATGCCGCACAGACTGGACCGTGGGCGGACGACCAGGAGGCGGTGATCGCGGTTACCTGCAGCGGCCAAACTCCGTGCACGGTCACCTTCGAGGACGTTACAATGTCTAACAATACAGGTAATTAGGTCACATTGAGCCTGACGCAGCAGGGTGGGTACGGTAGCATTGGCGGTATAGGGAGTCACGCGCTTACGGAAAGTCTGTGTCAGCCGTCTGCAAGCAGAATTTGCTGCATTCCCACGCAGGCGTGGCTACGAGCGGTCTCTACGTTATGTGCGATGGTGCAGCGTGGTGCAGTGTCACTTTGACGAACTGCTCTGTCACCGGCAACAAGCTCCTGTGGCAGCCAGCCACGGACCCCGCGAACCTGCCCAGCGGACTTGAGATCGGTTCGTATGAGTATGACGCCTACATGATGCCTAAACCGGTTGAGGGACCGGGTGTCGAACTGCTGCGGCTTATGGCTCCTTGGCTGACCTACATATATCCACTGATCACGTTCTACAGTCAGGACGTAAGTGCGAGGGGTCCCAGCATTTAAGAGGCGATTGCTGACGAGAGTATGTCATGTAATGCAGGCGGCGTTTCGATCGTCTCCAGGGCTGTTGGATCCGAGCAAGTACCCATCCGTTACCGGACGTACATTAGGCGCCATCGTGGTGCACCAACGGAACTCCCCGTCACCCGGTGTGGGTCCGTCGGAGCCTGTAATGATGACGGTACAAGTCACTGGTGGTGTTTTCAAGGACAATCACGGCTCTGCCATCATGAGCACGGCGACAGGTAGATTGGGGGTTTGGGTTGGGGCCCTGCGTCCGGGCGTACGTAGGATGGCGTAAGCTGCAAAGGGATCGCTAGACGCATGTTCGGCGCCTAGGATGCAAATCACTAGGCTGGCGCATGCCCACTGAGCGTGACCGCAGCTTATAGCACGCTGCTCTTGGTTGACATCCTTCATTTTCATGCAGATTTCATGGAGCTTGCCGGTGGCAATGGAGCATGGTCGGAGGGCGCTCCGCGGCACAGTGCGGACGTGTCACTGACCGGGGTGCGGCTGGAGGATCATATCAGTGGCTGGCCTGCTGTGTGGTTGCGGTGGCCAAGAAGCGTGGTCGTCAAGGAGTGCGAGGTATGTACCGCGTCATGTTGAGATTCCACCAATGTGTTTATTAGATAATTTTTCCGCTGTTGGGATCATCCTCGCAGGTGACGCGCAGTACCGGTGCCATGTGGTTCGACGAGGTCAGAGATGTGGCAAATATTACCGATTCTGCCTTTCACGGTAAGAACTGCGCAAGATGTTCCTAGCCCAACCCTTGCCGGCAAGTACCCCTTGCGCAATTGCGTATGTCAAGCTAATGCTGCAAGGTGCGTCCCACATTCATACCCCCCCCCCCAGGGAACGAGCTCAACCAGCTATGGTTGGACATCCTTGCTTTTGTAGCTGCAGCCCCTGGCGAGGGGGTCAATCGAGGGTTAGAGATTGGAGCTGGGGCATCGCATACTGTCAAAATTCAAATGACTCCTCTTGGAATCATTCCCAACAGTGTCAACGTCGCCAACTGTCGCTTTGAAGGTGAGTTTCCCAGCGGCTTGAATGTTTTTAGTGGAAGCACTGACTTTTTGCTTATGTTCAGGCAACCCTTCGTACGTCTCTGGTGTCTTGTACATCCACGCTTCGGATGACGCGCTGGCCTCCAGACTAAGGCTTCCTGGGGCTACGACCGTCACCGTTTCAAACGCAAACTTCACATCCAACACCTGCAGGTACGTGGTCAATGAAGTGAAGGTTGCACGGCGGAACTCTAACCCTCTGCGCATGCTCGCAGGCGGAGCCCTGAGACTTGCCTAACGGGCGAGCGGCCGCTGTACGTGCAGCACACCAGCAGCGTTGCGGTCGCAGATTGCAGGTAAGATTCAACGATGACGCCGAGCTTCAGCAGTTGCCTACAACGTGTGCGGTGATCCTCGTCCTCTCAGGTTTATCGATAATGACAACGGCGGTGTGTATTTTGAAATGCTGGTGACAGCCAGCGTCACGGACAGCACCTTTCAGGGCAACACCCTCACGTACGATCTGGGTGAAGGTGCTGCCGATAACTCATATGGTGAGTCATCAGTACGTAAGTTCGCCCCTTTCCATGGCGCAGTTCACGTTGTATGCGATGCTCCGTGCAGGTGGTGCTGGTCTTGTTGCGGTAAACGTCTCAACAGTCGCCATTTCCACAAGTAACTTCACAAACAACACTGCAGTCGTTGGTGGCGGGGCGGCGTACTTTCGAGTGCTCGACCAACTAACGGTTTCGGGCTGCAGGTAGTGCCGCTGCTCAGGGTCCGTGCCTTAAAGCGGGCATTGCAACGTGTGTTTTTTCGTACAGGTTTGAGAGCAACGCAGCAAAGACATTCGACGGCGGTGCGCTGTGGATTGACACTGCTATCTCAGCGCGTGTGTTGCGCAGTGCCTTCCTGGGCAACTCGGCCGGTAAGCGATCCTATAGCGCCTGGGGGCAAACATCTGTTTATGACACCTTGGAATTACGCAGGGCGTAACGGCGGAGCAATTTCAGCATCCAGCGTCGGCAACGTTGGTGGCTCATACATGGATGTTGCATATTGCGACATATACGACAATTTGGCGTTGCTTGGTCCTAACAACAAACGTGGCATAAAACTTCAGGACCGCGCTGGAGGAGGTTGGTACAATACGATTGCGCGGACGCTTTGGGAGCATGGCAGCTAGCTAGGAGCCATGATAGTGTGCAAGGCTGACGAAGGTTGCGCACCTAACTGATCGTTTAACCTCTTGTGTCTTCAGGCGCCATATTCAGCTACAACTCCCCATTGCAGCTTTCGTACTCTGTCATCAGCAGAAACAAGGTTAGCTAGCAACTCCAGTGCGAGGCCGTGTGGGCACCGGATGGGCATTGATTTTGAGTGGCACTGCTGTGCAGGTGTTGGGACATGCCGGCGGCGGTGTCCGCATTGTCGACAGCGAATTCCTCCAGTTGACTAACATGAACTTCACGGATAATGTTGCTCTTATGGGGGGAGCTGTTGCCACATCAAGGTATTTTCGTTCCCAGCTGCTGGCTCTTTCGCCACCGGTTAAGCGTAGCTGCCTTTCGTAGGTTGGCCATGACTTCATTATTCTCCTCGTGCATCTTTGCCAACAACACCGTCGCTGACCCTTGGGCTTGGCCTGACACCAACCCCGTGCTGAGGACACGTGATAGCCCATCGTTGTACCTGATTGAGCCGGGCTACGGCGGCGCTATATACGCATTCGCGTCTGAAATCGTTCTATTGAAGCATGCCGAGTTCAGGGGCAACAGCGCCAAGTTTGGTGGGTGATGTGCTCTGCGCCTCTTGTTTTCATCGGCTTCATCATGACCCGGTTTCGCCCTGTGCAGGAGGAGCCCTCGCAGTGTCCTCGTCGACCGCGTTCACCATAGCCGCCGTTGGCCCCTTGACACATACGGTCGCTGTAACACCTGAGGTCGCGCAGGCTGCTGGGATGGGAGCTGATGCCGGTTTTTCTCTACCCTACGTCGCCCTATTCGCGGATAACACTGCCTTGCTGGGCGGCGCTTTGTACCTCTTCGACATTGATTCAGTCCAGACCGTTGGGGACAAGTCCACGCTGAGTGTTGTTTTCGCACGGAACTTGGCAAATGGAGGAGCTGGCATGTATTTGGATGGGAACCGCGCGGTAAGAAAGCCAGCGGAACCCTGCAGGAAGGCCTTCAGCGCACTGCATGCTAATGGTGATTCTCCTTTCCTCTTTGCCTGGCCTCAGGTTATCATTAGCAACGCCCGTTTCGTGCTCAACAATGCTTCCGTCGCCCCTTTGCAAAGCAATTACACGGCCCTTTACGGCAGAGAAAAAGATTACGCCGCTGCCAAAGTGAAGCCTTGCTACAACGGCGGTGGCGGCGCCGTCTGTGCTGTCGGTCTGACTGGCAAGAACATCCAGGTAAGGGTTGCCGGCGGTCCCAGTTGCCGGTCGAATTCCGTGAGTGCCATATATGCTCGCTGCCGTGCACCATCCAGCGAAAGGAGGCTAAATTGTTGCTCCGAATGCCTGCAGATTAACTTCTCCGACATGGTCCTGAACATCGCCAAAGACGGCGGTGCCTTGTATCTTGCTGAGGGCATTGGTTGCGTGGAAGCCGCAGGTTGCTATAAGGTTAACCTGTCATTTGTAAACATGACTGGTGAGCTGCTGAGATGTGATGTCGAGGGGAATCGGGTTGGCGGTAGTGCTTAGGCCTTGTAAGTCTGAGCGTCTTTGGGCCTTTCATAATTGCCGAAACACTTGGGAGCCTCGCTGCAAGTGCTACTCCTCTCTTCTTTCCCCGTAGGCAACAAGGCGGCGAGCCGTGGCGGCGGCGTCTTTTGGATGCATGAAGGGCTGCTCAACGTTGCGACTTGTCCTAGCGACGTCAATATGACCTACTCGACCAACGGCACTGCTCTGCTCGACTCTACGGCGAACGTTGAGGGCTCCGTGCTGCCCTACGCCATCACCCTCACGCTGCCGGGTCGCAAGGGGCCAGCTTACTGGTATGGACAGCTCTCGGGTAGCAACCGCCTGAAGCTGCTATCCCCGGTCAACGGGCCCGTTATTGCGTCGACCAACGCTGTCCACATGGTGAACGGCACGCTGGTCATCACGGCAGGCTCTGTGTTCGTCAACAGCATGCAGCCCGGCGCTACGGTGGTGTCAGCTGAGGGCGTGCTGCTGACAGCGTTCGGAAGCACTCTCAGCGGCGGTGGTGTGCTGACGGCGCCGCCGGAGGGCGGTGTCGTATCGGTGGCACCGAATGACTTCATCCTCGAGGCTGGGGCGCCTGTAGTCGTGAACGGCTCGGTGATCAATGACAGCGCGTGGCAGGGTATCCCCTATACCAATCTGCCCTGTGCCAACTGGGTCAACACTGCTGAAACGGGAGATGACATTGCAACCACTCCGTACTACCTCTTGGTCAGTAAGGGACTTGGATTCTGTACTGCTTCAAAACCGCTTCCTACAGATTGGTCTGGCTGTTATTGAGCTCTTTAACTTTTGCGGATTGCAGGTCCCCCGCCGCATCGACTTTTATACCTCCAACACCGACATCAAAATCGCAGTTACTGTGCACGACTGGTATGGACACAACTGCACCGGCGACGAGACAACCCAACCGCTCGTCATTGTGACCGCTGCATCCACAGAGGTACGCACCGTGTACTGCACCGTTTGTGCCGTGTTCTGTTGCGTCGGGTATACTTCGTTCTATTTCAGCATCGATATCACTGGGGAAATAACGCGATTCCATTGCTTTGTTGCGCTTCGCGCAATGCTATATCATAGCCTAATTGAGGTGCGCCCTCATTCACAGCCTGCTCTCCTGAAGTGGCTCGGGTAGTTTTTATGCTAGGAGGTTCAGCTTCTATGAAGCTCCAAAACACATATTAACTCCTGCAGGTGTCAGGCGGTCTCGCAATCCCTGCTGTAAACGGCGTGGCTGAGTACTCAACTATGCGCCTGCGTGCCAAGGAGGGTCTCCACACGGTGGCGATGACCGGTCAGCTGTACGCGCCGCTGCGTGAGATGCTTGACGATCAGGTGCGACGATGGCCATCGTCTTCGTTCCACTTCCGTGTCGACTCCTTTAAAAAGCTCCGCCTCGTTGTAATTGGCCGATCCTTCCGTCTTGAGGCAGCATGATATGCTGTGTGCTCTGTGCATCTCGGCCATGCAGGTTCAAATCTACGTTCGCCCCTGCGCCATAAACGAATTCATCTCCCCCAAGAACCTGGACGAGTGCATACCCTGCGATTCGGGTGCTTACAATTTCAACGTCTCCGCGGTAAGTCTCACATTGTCATGGCAGTCTTGCCTTCATGCGCGATAATTGCACACTCATCGCTCTCCTGCTTATTATTGCACCTCTACCTGCAGGTCACGTGCCAGCAGTGCCCCGACAACGCGGTGTGCTCTTATCCTGATCCGTTTGCGTGCAAGACCGGTGACGATTGCGAGCCGCAAGGCTTCATGGTTCCGGAGGACGGATATTGGCACAGCAGCTTCTTCAGCGAGCAGGCAAGTACATAACCTGCCTGTTGAACTGCCGTGCTTCAGCTGCCCGCTGAGGCGGGTGACAGTTCAAGTCACGGCGCATGGAGGGCGTCAGTTGGGACTGAATGCACGGCCGGGTAACGCCCCACGCCAGCGATAAATGAGAACCCAAATCCCCCCCAGGTCATGGAGTGTCCCAACGAGTTGTCGTGCACAGTTGCGAACCGCTCCGACCAGCTTGCAGCAATACAACTGGAGATCTGGAAAGTAAGTGGCCGTACAGGCCGTAAACGTGCTGTAGCAAATTCGATAAGCTGCTTCCGTACCATCCATCGGCGGGCTCTTGCATGGGGCGGTTGCTTCGGGCAGGATTTTGATCCTAACGGCATATTCCTCGGCTCGTTGTAGGCGGCTCGGGAGATCCAGCTAAACACCTCGAACGCGGTTGCCGACAAGGCTGCACTTGAAGTCATCGCCAACATCGTTGCCAACATGCCAAGCCGTCGGCTCCTGCAAGTGAAGGCAATCAGCGATGAGCAAGATGTGGTCATGATTTTATTAGCATCAATTCAGTACCTGTGAGTCGGGTAATTCTCGGGGCTGCGCTTTGGGTTTGGTTCTGGTTGTGTCCTTAGCCATGGCCTTCCGCGACAAAGCCAGCTCGCAGCGAGTTGCTGCGCTTTGCGACGCCCCCAACAGAACTGCTAGTTGCGCTGTATTTATGCCCTGGCCTGCCTTGTGCGTACCTGCAGGCCCGCATACATGTTGACCCAGTGCTCTGAGGGCTATACTGGGACGCTCTGCGGCGAGTGCCTCCCCGGCTACGGCTGGAGCCGCGTGGCGACGTGCGTCAAGTGCCCGTCACGGGTAGGATTAGACAAGTCTTGCTCACGACAGGGCAGCCGCTATGAACTTGCTCCCGTGCTCCTGCTCACGTTCTCTGGGTACTGCGGCCCTAAACCTTCGAGGCGACTAGCCTATCTAATCTTGTGACGATGCCCTGACGCAGGTCCTCAACAACTTTTATTACGCCCTGGTGACCATCCTCACGCTCAGCGTCCTGGCTTTCACAATATACTCGAGCCTTAAGGAACAGCAGAAGGGAACGGGCGCGCTCATCGCGGGGCCCCGCCAAGGCCCCAGGCGTAACGTGACTTTCGCTCAGACGTACGACAATGCAGCGGCTGAAAACCCCCAGGGATCTGAGCAGGTGTACGACCCTGCCGTTGACGGCAGGGCCATTCTGCTGGGGTCCCCAGACGGCAACGAGGAGTATGTCCTGGTCGACCCGGCAGTGGCCTCTCAGCACCTTCACAGCGCTCCCAACACGCCGCGAGGGGAGTCGGATCAGCGCAGGCCCTTCACAACCGCTCTGGATGCCGCCATGCGCGCCCATTCCGTTTTGCTCGTTCCCTACAACGGTACCCTGCCCCCCGGCGCTCTCCGCTTTCCGAGCATGCCCTCCGGCCCCTGGGCCGGCGCCGTGCAAGATCCCGCGGGCAGCCCCTCACACGCCACCCCATCCGGCCCCGTGGGTGAGGGCAACGAGTCCGTCTGCAACCCCTTGTACGACCGTAACAGCAGAAGTGTCATCCAAGACGCGTCCTCCTCCATCCTGCCCGGGGTAAGATAGACTTCGGTTTGCAAAGTGTAGCTTTGGACCTCCCATGTTTCCATGGTGTTCGCATAGCTTCATCTGTTGCCAATCTCGCGTTGCCTGTTCGGTGCAGGTTCGTGAGGCTTCCATTGACGAGGACTTCCTGGCTGGCGGTGCGGACCACGCGCACGCCAATCCGCTATACGACCGGAACAGTCGCTTCAGCCGCGTCCTCAACTCGGTGTCTTCGCCTGAGGTGGGTGGCGGAAATAAGAAATATGTTTTTGTACCGCGGCGCCGCTTTTGAGAGGTGCCGGAGATCTCACGTGCTCCCACACCCGGCTGGTGACTGATCGATGCAGATTGAGCCGATGCCAAGCGACCCGGAGCCAGTGGGCGAGGCCACGGAGCACGCGCACGCCAACCCGCTGTACGACGGGAGCAATGGCCAGATCCACATGTCGGCACATATGTCCCCGCATATGTCTCCGCACGCACAGCGCATTGCGGTAAGCATGTTGCGTGCGCGTCTGTGATGTCCGCGCGACCCAAAGGTCGCTTCCTTGTCACGCTTCCTGGTCATCGTACACGACTGCTTGATCAGCGAGTATTGCATCGGGGTTCGAACGCTTTGCTGAACCTTTCACAACATGACCAGTACCCTCCTTGCTGGGACGAGGCTTTGCCGCGGCCCGCAAAGGTCTCATGCGGCAGGCATCTCATGACGTTCTAAGAGGGCGGGAGGCACGTGCGCAGCGCTTACGGCGAAAACGGCCTAATAACTGCTGCTAACTGGGTACTATTTGCCCTGCGAAGCAGGTTGACTCTGGCATTGGCTCAGGCTACGGCAACAGCGAGATGGAGCCGCAGATGGGCGTGCCCATGATGCAGTCGGTGCCCATGATGCAGGAGGTCCCGGAAGACGCGCCCATCCACCAACAGGTGGCGCCCACCCGCTCCATTGGCCGCGGCCAGGGTTCGCGCCGCCGCCACGATTCGTTGCGCAACCGGCGCGCGCACCAGTCCACCGTGGTAAAGATTTTCGTCAGCTACGTTCAGGTGCGGCAGGGCGCGCGGCGATCACGGTTACCGGGGCTCCATCGAGCTTCAATGCAATACGGTGTTGGCACCGTAGTGTGGTTGCGGGGAAGGCTGCCCAGTTATCGCGACCTCACATGTTCATGCAAACGGTCAACTGCATTACCATGGCCTGCTGCAGGTGCTCGCGCTGCTGCAGAACGTGCCCCTGGACATCCCACACGTGATGGACGTCTACTACCGCATCAACAACCAAGCAATCAGCTACCCGGGTGAGCAGGCGGCTGTGAGATATGGGCTGTTCTGCGAGATGGATGTCATGCCGTGTTGCGGCAGCAAGGATCCAGCGGGGAACGGGGACTGACTGGTGTGCGTTGAAGTGAAGAGCATGCGTATTCATGCTCCCGCTCTGGACCCGGTGCCATTGCCGCCTAAAGGTCTACTGGTGTCGCTGGACTGTTCGCTGCCTGAAAGCGGCGTCTCCAAGGCCTACGTGCGGATCATCCTCTCGGCACTGGCTCCTCTCTACATATTTGTGGGAGCAGTCATCTACTTCATTGTGTACGACATCATCGACTACTACATCATCATGCCGTAAGTTGGCCCAGACTAGGATCTTGTTGATCTTGCCTGTGCATGTGCTGGCAGACGGGGGGCGCGGCTCACTGCATTGCGGTGTTGCCTGGCTGGTTATTCAACCGGCAGTTTGCTTAGGTGCTTAGCGTGAGGTTGTCGTTTCCTGTGCACACTGTCCACAGATACAACCAGAAGCAGATCAACAACCCGAACAACAAGAAGAAAAAGAAGAAGAAAGGCCCGCTGCGCCACGACACGTTCAGGCTGTACCTGCAGGACTACATGCCCCGCCAGATGATCGTCACCTTTGTCACCATTTTCTTCTTCTTCTACCCCTCGGTCGTTCAGTCGCTCATGACCATCTTCAAGTGCAAGGAGGTCGACCTGCCCAGCGAGAATCCACTGGCGGTACGTCGGTACGGAGTCGGTGCGGGCTCTTGTGTAGTACTTATGTGCCTATGTGACGCGCAATTCTTGCACCCGTCTTGGAGGATTTACTTGCGCTTGGCAGCTAAATTGTCACGGAGCTCACCGACAGTGCTGTTACGCGAAACTCAATGGACCGCTGTGCCTCGTAGCATTTTTATCTGACGCATGGCTTGGTCTCTCCCCCACAGTCTGGCCTCGGCTTGGTGACGGACAGCGTGTGGTCCCAGGACTTCGGCCAGTCGTGTTACAAGGGCTCCCACATGGGCCTGGCCATGGGCCTGGGCGTGCCGGGTGTGGTGCTCATTGCCATTGGTAAGCCACATAGCCTCGCCAGCGACAGGGAGGAAGCATGCACTCACGCGCATTCCCACTTTGCCTGTCTGATGTCTTGCACGCACTTTCGCTTGATTCACGGGTTGTCTTTGCTTATGTTGCCAAGGGTTGGCGACGAGATCTGACTAAGCCGACGTCCAACCACAATTACCCCTTTGGCAGGCTGGCCCATCATCAGTGCCCTTCTCATGACTCACAAGTTGCCCGGCATGAAGCGGATTAAGTTCACTGAGAGCATGACCAGCTTCTTCCTGGCGGACTTCAAGAAAGAGTAAGTACCCTGATGCGGAAAAGGAAGCGTTAAGTAAGCGCGTCTGCCGCGGTGCGGCCGGGATCGCACCCAGCGCTCCCTTTCACTTCATTTACCCGCGTGTCTGGATCGTTGGCCCAGCCGATACATGTTACAAATTCCTCAATTGCCCTGCCCCTGTCCCATGCGCATATGGTTGCCTCACAGCTACGTGTGGTGGGAGAGCGTCGTGATGCTGCGCAAGCTTGCCATCGCGGCCATCGTCACTTTCGTGGACGGCTCCACCTCCGCCGGTGTCCAGCTGCTGCTGGTTGTCTGCATTATCGCGATGGCCATGGTGGGTTGTGCAGCTAACGATGGTGGCTGTTCACCCGTGTGGTTTTGCGGCATTGCTCCTGACGTGAATGCCTGTACTGGCGGACTTTTGTCCAACGCGGGTTCCCCGTATCACAGGGTGTGCACCTGATGTCCATGCCGTACGAGCATACATACACGAACAACCTGGAGCTCACCTCCCTGGCAACGCTGCTCTTCACCCTATACTTCTCGCTGTACTTCAGCTTCAGGTGCGTGGGAGTGACAACATGTTTCGGCAGGGTACTAAGCGCGTGATAAAGTGCACTCGGCGTTGATTGCGCGGCGCGCCTATGGACCGCTGAAGCTGCGCCCTATGCCGTGTTATGCCGGGATAGGCCTCTTGCGATGTGCGCAAGCATGTCTGTCCCTTCACCTCTCCTTGTACAGTGGCTCGATAACGGATGGTGGCCGCGTAGCCATCTCCATCATCATCCTCGTCATCAACATCTGCATGGTGCTAGTCTTCATCGGTTACATCGTCCAGGTGAGGCTATGGGTTCTGTCTGCATCTACCCGAGCGGCATGGGACCGCCGCCCATCAAACCCGGGTAAACGGGCTGTTCAGATGCTACGATTCGGCTTCGGCACAGAGGTCTTTTGTGGCTCTGTTGTTTGTAGCTGTTGTAAGTACGCATTATGGCGTTTCGACCGCAAGTTTTACGCTCGCACGTTTGCATTCAGGCGTACTGGCAAGCCATCCTCAAGGGCATTGGCTTCGCGGACCTTGACTTCGAGTCGCGGCGCAAACTAACAACCGCCGAGGTGAGGGTTCTTGGTTTCTCACCTGCAAACGCATCTCGGCTTCGTTTGCCTGGGTAATTCCTGTTTTGGACCTGGCTTGACGTCCATCTTTCCCTTGCATTCGCAGCTGCGGGAAAGGATCTCGGCGGCCCGAGGACTGGATGTGCAGGGCGGAGGCGCGCAAGAGGGCCACCACGGCTGGGACGACTTCCGGTGCGTCCGGTTTCAGCTTATTTGCATGCGTTCATCAGACCTACGGTATGCTTAACTCCTATTTGTTTCCCGCACAGGACAAGCTATGGCCTCCGGATGGTGAACGTTCTCACGACTGCAGTTTACGCTGGGACGCGTGTCGGGTCTACAACCAGCAAGATGATTATGCGGGTAGGAACCTATTCCAGTAACATCAGCAATCGGCATGCAAGCAGGGTTTCCTGCTCTGTTGTAGGCTAGTTGCTGCTTTCCAGGACTTCAGTGCTTGTACACGCATAGCGCATCGCCTCAACTGATCCCGATCACTGGGCCCCTGATCTTGCAGGTGCGCACCCTTGTGGGCAACGACCCGAATCATCTGCGGAACCTGCCCCATCGGGAGTCCTCGGTGTCGGGTGCAGAGGGCGAGGAGACCGATCGTGGGACTGGCTCCGCCGCGGAACAGTCCCAGGAGCGTGCTTCCAGCTCAGAGCTGGGCGCCTCCTCGCACCCGGACGCCGAGCGGCCAACGGCCAACGGCGTCTCCAAGGGCAAGGTGGAGAAGGGAGACGAGGCGGAGAGCAAGCCGATGGCAAACGGCGCCAACGGCACCAACCCGCGTTCCGGTGCGACGCTTGTAAAGCGGAATAGCGCGCCCAAGATGCGCACGCACACGCAGGACGAGAAGACAACACGGCCTCCCGCTCCGACCAAGAGCGCGTCGTCCTCTAATCTGGACTTCGGCAACCCACAGTTGCCCGCTCCACCTCGCGAGTCGCCGGCGACTTCTCAGCCCGGCGAGCTGGCCGAGGCGCAATCAGCGCCAAAGGCCGACTTGCTGCTGACAAAGGCGCAGTGGCAGCCGGAGGCGGTAAAGCCGCCGCAGGCTGCGGCGCAGGTGGTGCAGACGCCAGCGTCCGTGAAGGCAGCCCCGACGGCAGGCCCTGCCGTAGGAAGCTCGCCCGGTGGAGCCACCTCGCCACGGCCCGCGGTGTCGCCAAACGCACGGCAGCACCGGCTCGCAGTGGCGACTATGCCGTCCATGCGGCGCAACGAGCTGCAGGCGCCGCCAGCTGCGGAGGTAGACACCGAGAGGGCCGACTGAGCGCCCGGAATGAACACTGTTTCGCATTGCTTTTTTGGTGAGGGGCATGTGGGTTTCTGTGTGACCTTGAAACTGGGTTGCGGGGATGGGCCTGTGGAGAATTGGTTATGGCTGTATGTACTTAGTGAATAAGGCGGAGGGGAATATTGCTAGTATTTAGACTCAGCGCGCGCGTTGCTTGCACTTACCAACGTGTATCCTCTGCCCACCGATGATTTGCCCGGTGGTTTCATGCACATGGAAAAGTGCTGTCGTATCCCTCCGTCTCCTGCTGTATTGGTGGGAATTATTCCCGACGGGCCCCTTCTGCTGTTGCGGGACGGGGTGCTGTTTCGCGATTACTGTCGGCCTGGCTTGAATAGTGCGTGCATTTGTTCATGAGAAGCGTTGTGCATGCCCGGCCACACATATGCAGCCATGTGATTACATATGACTGCGAAGAAACTCTCGTCGCCGGCAACATCAAGGGGGTCTCAGCGCGTACTGGCTCACACTGTGAAGAACTACTGAGGCGTGTGATGCCTGTCTCCGCCTACAGCTGTGCGCTTTGACGCCATTTGGGTGTGCGTGTTCGGTATGGATTGCAATGAAGGATACCGCCCGCCCGCTTAACTGGGACTTCTGACCAAGTTGACGCGAATGTGCGCCATATTCTGAATTACTCTTCATTGGTTTGCAGTAAGTAACGTCATGTTTGTAAGCACAGATTGCTTAGATCTCGTCTCCTCTCGCCAGTGCAGATGGTTTGCACATACCAGGTTCGGGAAGTTCACATCCTGGCATGAGCTTTGTAACAGAGCAAATCCCTCAGCACCGTTTCGGAGGCTGGATCGGAGCTCTTTCTGTGCGGATGGAATGGCGAAACTCTGGGCCGTGCGTGGGCCACACAATGGTCATAGTGCTCCTGTTTCTTAACCGGCCAATCGTCTATGGGCTTCCCGGTGGATTGTAACACGTGTGGGACCCATGTGCGTGCCGAGGACTGATGCGGACTCGTGAGTGACCAGAGTGACACAGCACTGTACGGGTGGAAACCGCCCTGCTGGAAACATCGCGCCTTCGGGTACGTATGTCCGTAGAGGTGTGGCTCCCCATTTTGCGATTTGCGATTTTGTTACAAGCTCAGGGCTCGTACAAGCCAGAAGGCTCAAGGAGGTGCGGCTCCCCAATTGCAGTGTTTCCACTTTACTGTACTAAAACTGTGCGCTAGCAAGATCGAAGCCAAGCCTGATACCACCGCACACCGAACACGCATGGATCCTACAGAAGAGCGAACGTTTGTAGAAGGTAAGGAAATTGAAACGCTGAAGAGAGCGCCACATCTCGAGACACACAGACGAAAACAGACCTTGAGAACTGTTAGGGCGATATCAATTTCTGTGCTAACACAGGTCAGATTGTCCAGCTCATTACATCTTCGAACGGTTTGAGTGGGCAAAACCGATGGCTACCCAGCGCGCACCGCTCGGGGTCACCGATAAACTCGGGGTCAAGATCTTGATCCTAAGCTGCGGTAAATGAATACCTTGCTGCCTTTCAATACAATTCCAGACTGGCGGCACGTGCCGGGAAGTTGCAGTGCACATACAGTACTTAGCCGCGCCGGCTTGTAGATGTAGACTTGTTACTGAATGGATACAGAGCAGCAACCTCCTACTGAGACTGTACAAAGCACAACTGCTATACAAGTACGCGGTTTTTTTGCATGTTGAACGTGCCGTTCCAGTAATAACAATACAACAAACATGGTAAAAATGGCAAAATAGTCTTAACTGGCGCCTTTTCTCGCGCATGCTACGGCGTATTGTAGTCAACCCGGTCCTCGCGTCACTTCTGCATAGTCGCAGTCATCAGCAATTTGCAGCGTGCATAAACTTGCAACGGGTTGGATAACGGGCCCGCAGCGACCCCTTGACTGGTCGGCCAGAAGCAGGAGCGGAAATGATAATGACCTAATACGGCTCAATGCGCTGGGCCTATTGCCTGGCGTTGCTGCTTCTTGCGGATTTCTGGCGTGCAAGGGAAGCTGCTCGGCAGCCGTCGGAGTGGGACTGCGACGCATGCCCAGGACACTTTGAGCCTGTGTGCATAGGAGGCATAACTTTTAGGCATCGATGCCTAGCCGAGTGCCAGGGCCATGCAGGCGGGCGCCGGGGATCGTGCGCAGGTGCGCGCCAACGTGGCATCGTTGCGCGTCGTGGTAGTGCGTTTGCTTGCCCAGATGCGACTCTTGCGTCCCCCCCCACTGCGGCCCCAGGCGACGATGCCCTGGCGCGGGCGCTCCAGACGAATGCGCTCGCAGCAGCACCAGGCGACGCGACCGTGCCCGGCGGCCCGGCATCGGTGATCGATGCGGCGGGGCGCGAGGGCGTTGTCCCAGGAGACGGTGTCCGGCGCCGCCGTGCGCGCAGCTCGGAGCCGAGCTCCGACAGTCAGCCCCGTGTAGCTGACATGCGGAGGTTCGCCGACGAGGGCTTCGTGCTAGTGGGAACGATCGACCTCCTCGACGATCCGGGCCGCGACTGGGACCCGAGGCACCTAGGAGCAAGGTGAGAGCCAGGCCGACATCTGCCGGTGGGATTGCGGCCTTTGTGGCCAACATTTTTGGTCGCTTTCGCATACCCCTAGCTGGCCCTTGCAGGTCGGTCGCACGCCCAAGGGAGCCGGGCTCAGCTGATGGCGATGGCTCGGTGGGCACCGACAAGCTACAGGTGTGAGCGGGTCTGTTTACAGTGGTCAGGGCGGACAGATATTGGAGTGGTCGCCAGGGGGCACAGGCCAGCGCAGCGCGGGCAGCGCAGGCAAGGCCGCCCTCCCGCACACAGGGACGCCTGATTTGGGGTCTCCACACGTTCGTACCCTGCCGTGACTGAGGCGCTGTCGCCTGTGGCCGACGCGCTTCCACAGGTGCGCGCCCTGCGCTACTCCCCAGACGATGGGCTGCTGTACGTGGAAGCTGCGGCCCGCCCGGCAGTGGACACGGACCTGCGCAGGATGCTGATGCGCCAGCGGCAGGAACCGCAGCCGGAGTCGGAATCACAGTCCGATGCCGTCGATGCTCCCAAGCTCGCAGCAGGCGACGCCGTGGGTGGTGCTGACGGGCGTGACATGGGAGCCTGGGGCCCCATGGCAAGTACAGAGGGGAGCGAGGAGATGGCGGCAGCTGCCGCTGCCGCAGCCGCTGCGGCAGCCATGGAGCTGAGTGGTAACATCCTCGTCAGCGGGGAAGTGACGGCACATCGTGGCAACGGTGTCAGCGCTGGTCATGGCAGAGTTGGTGAAGGCGGCGGCGAAGGTTCTAGCCGGCGCTTGCTGGCTGATGCCCGGTGGCGCGTCCGCAACGCCTCCGCGTACCCCCACAATGCTATAGCCTACGTGCTCTTCTCCCAGCCAGTCACGAAGACGGACCACCAGTGTACAGCCACCTTCGTGAGCCCCTGGGACGTCCTGACGGCGGCGCACTGCATTTGGGACTTCGCCAATAGCACCGGCTATCGCAACTGGAACATATGGCCTGCCGCTGCCTCTAACACCGTCAACCGGGCAGCCGCGTACCTGTCAGATTACGTCACGTTTTACCGGACGGAGGACGGCCTGGACAACCGCTACAGCGACCAGCGCTACGCGGTCAACTACTTCGACATTGCAATGATACGGGTCAAAACGCCGTACACCGCATGGCTTGGCATGAAGTATGACTGCAGCCGGACAGTGTACCCCAAGACGCTGGCCTGTGGCTATCCGGGCAGCAATCCCTCATGGCAGTACTGCAGCCAGTGCTACCTTACGTCCACCCAGTGCAGGCCCATGTGGCAAATGTACGACTATTGCTACTCTACACAGGGCCAGAGCGGCATGGCAATCCTGGATCTGGCGGATCTGAGGGTCCTGGGGGTCCTGAGCGGTGGCCCGGACAAGAGCTGGGAATGGTCGTATTGGACCCCTATCGACGCGTTCCATTTCAGCAACCTCAAGCGTTGGATGTGGCCCAACAACAAGCCGCCGCCACCCGCGCAGCCGCTGCCGCCGCAGCCGCTGCGCCCGCCGGCGACGCCGTCTCAGCCTCCCCCACACAGACTCGAGTCCCCCTTGCAGCCACTGCCGCCTGCCAGGCGAAGACCTCAGCCGCCGCCACCGCAGCAACCGTCACCACTGCCGCCATCACCGGAGCCTCCGTTGCTACAGCCGCCACCGCCGCCTTCTCCACCGTCGCCGTTGCCACAGCCGCCGTCCCCACAGCCGCCGTCGCCACAGCCACCGTCGCCACAGCCGCCATCGCCGCAGCCGCCTTCTCTACCGCCGCCGTCGCCACAGCCACGGTCGCCACCGCCGCCACGCCACAGCCGCCATCACCACAGCCGCCGACACCACGGCTGCCGTTGCTGGAGCCGCCATCGCCGCAGCCACCATTGCCACAGCCGCCGTCACCGCAGCCGCCATCACCACGGCCGCCGTTGCCAGAGACGCCATCACCGGAGCCGCCGTCACCGCGGTCACCACAGCAGCCGCAGCCGAAGTCACAATCGCCGTTGCCATCGCCACAGCCACCATCGCCGCAGCGGAAGTCACCGGAGCTGCTGCCACCGAAGCCAGCATCGCCAGAGTCACCGTCACGAAAGTCACCGTCGCTGCAGCCACCGTTACCACAGCTGCCGTCACCCAAGCGACCGTCGCCATGGACTCCGTCTTCAGGTGAACCATTCCCTGTCACTCCATCGCAAGCACCACCGTCGCCGCGACCGCCAACTCCGGATCCTCCTTCACCGAAACCGCCGTTCCGGCCGCCATCTGTGCCGCGGCCTCCCTCTTCATGGCCGCTGGCAGCTCAGCTGCCAGCACCACGGCCACCATCATTTCCACAGTCGCCCTTGCTGAAGCCACAGTCGCCTCAGCCAACACCGCCAGTTCCTCCTCTACCGTCGCCTGCCGCCTTGTATCCGCCGGCACCTTTCGATATGAATCCCCCTTCGACGGCTCCACCTTTTCCATCGCCTCCCTCGCCGGGGCCCCCGTCGCCTTTGCGGCCGAGCCCATCGGCCCCGTCCCCCGGGCCGCCGTCGCCAGAACCACTGTCCCCATTGCCTGCGTCGCTTAGGCCGCCGTCACCACAGTCACCGTCACCTCTACCCATACCACCGTCGCCGCAGCCGCTGTCACCGTCGGCAGTCCCCCAGTCACCATTCCCGCCAGCACCGTTGCTGCCAGCACCCCTGGCCCCCGGTCCGTACCCCCCTTCACCACGACCGCCTTCGTTGCCGTCAACCTGGCCCACCGTGCCGTTGTCACAGCCACCGCCGTCACCGCAGCTGCCAGCACCCCAACCGCTGTCGCCCGAGCCCCCGCCATTGCAGCACCCGTCATCGCCTGGTCCTCCATCACCACAGCCACCGTCGCCCGAGCCCCCACCGTCGCCAGAGCCACCGTCGCCGCAGCCGTCGTCGGCTGATCCTCCATCGCCGCAGCCGCCGTCGCCTCAGCCTCCCTCACCACGAACGCTGTCGCCGCAGCCGTCGTCGCCTGATCCTCCATCGCCGCAGCCGCCGTCGCTGCAGCCTCCCTCACCACGGCCGCTGTCGTCGCAGCCGTCGTCGCCTGATCCTCCATCACCACAGTCGCCGTCGCCTGAGCCTCCATCACCCCTATTGCCATTACCGCCTAGGCCGCTCCCAACTCCCACACCGCCACCGGTCGCTGCGCAGCCGCGCTCGGCCCCTACTATCTCCCCTGCGCTGACGCCATCGCGCAGGCCCGAGGCCGGCAGCGCCAAGGGCCTCCCTCCCTCTCCTCGTCCCCCGTCTCCCGCTCCCCGTCGGAGCCCGCCTCCCTGGCGGAGGCCTCCTCCGAGGCGTGCCAACCGTCTTGCGGGGCTGCCGTCCGCAGCCGCTCCCCCAGCTGCGACGCCAACCCTTACCGACAGCCAGGCGCCTGGGGACGTGCTGCCGCGCCGGGATAGAGTCGCGGCCCCGGCCTTGTCGCCGGGGGGTGGCGTGCAGCTGGATTCCAGGGTGGAGATCCTCGCGCGCCCCTCATTCGACGCTGCGAAAGCCGCGGTCGCGAGCGCGCCTGAGACCGCGACTGGAACGACTGCGAGTGTGGTGGCGGGTTCGGGGCCTGCTCTTGCGACCCTGTCAGTGTCCACTTATTCTACAACACTTCTCAAGCCGCCTACGCCACCAGAATGTGAGCACGTGGTAACGGGTGCTGCATAATCATGACGCTGTACCACGCCGGCGTGCTGGGTCCGCCGTTTACAGTCTTCAGGGAGGCTCATGCTCTCTGCCCATCGCGCTCTGTGACCTCGTAAACTGCTGCGATCGTTCCTGTTCACTAGGCAGCCACCTGTGCGTCTGACACGACGTGTATTTGCGGGCGTACCCTTGCTGCATTTAACCAGACCCTGCTCCATAGGGTCGCGCAGCCCCGCCCAGCAAACCCGCATTCGGCTCCACCTCTCGCCCAACAGGCGCGGACGGCGGCCTGCGGCTGCAGGATGGCCCCAACGCCTCGTCGGGCCGAGTTGAGATCTGTCAGGGCGGCCGCTGGGGCAGCATCTGCGATGCGGGGTGGGGCTGGGACGACGCCCGTGTGGCGTGCCGGCAGCTGGGCTTCCCTGACGGTGGCGAGGCCATGGGCGGCGGGTGGTTCCCCGCCGGTCCCGCCAGCACGCCCATCCACGCCAGCGGTGTCGCATGTCGGGGCGATGAGCAGACGTTGGCGCAGTGCGCCTCGGGGACGATGCCCCTGGTGGCATGCAGCCACCGCTTCGACGCGGGGTTAATTTGCGTGGATGAAAGCATGGCAGCGCCGCCGCCTGCGGCGGGCCAGACAGACGGCAGCGCCTGGCGGCGGGGTAGCTACCCCTGCGGCGGCGTGGAGGGCGGCTCGCTGCGCCTGGTCGCCTCGGGCGGCGCTGCAGGCGGGAATGGCACAAACGGCGGCAGTGACTCGCGGCAGGCACTGTTGCCGCAGGCGGGGAGGCTGGAGGTGTGTGTGAACGGCGACTGGGGCAGGTGAGCGGGCTGTCAATGTGCGGCGAGGGTTCCGCACTGGTTGCCGTGACTCGCAAAGCCTCATCCGTAATTCGTAAAACCCGCGTCTGCACGGTATACTTGAACTTGTGTGTATGTGTGTACGCCTGAAGGACAATGCGTCACCCTTGCGCTGCCCCTCCCCTCTGCAGCGTTTGTGACGATGGTTGGGATGACGTGGACGCGGGTGTCGCCTGCCGCCAACTGGGCTTTGCCGGCGGCTGGGCGCTGACGCGAAGCCCCGCGGGCGCCGTCCTCGCCTCCAGCAGCGCCGCCACTGCCGCGGCCGCGGCCGCCGGCGGCACGCTGACCCCCGGCCCCCTCAATATGAGCATCTGGCTCGCGGACCTGGCCTGCTCCGGAACGGAGCCCGGCCTGATGTCCTGCCGCCGCGCCTCATCGGCGCCGCTGGGCCAGGTGGCGTGCACCCACCAGGAGGATGCCGGTGCGGTGTGCGTCGGCGAGCCAACGCCCCCGACGACGCCCGCGCCGCCGCCGCCCGAGTGCAGCGAGGAGGGCGGGCTGCGATTGGTACCACTGCCCAATCAGCCGCCCGGCGGGGGACGGCTGGAGGTGTGCCACAACGGGCGCTACGGCCTGGTGTGTGACGATAACTTCGGCGCCGAGGAGGCGCGCGTCGCGTGCCGCCAGCTGGGCTACACGTACGGCCGACCCATGGGCCCGCCCGACTCGGGCGTGGCGGGCGAACCTGGCGTAGGTGCCTTCTTCTGGATGGATGATGTGGACTGTACGGCATACGATTCCGCCTTCGCGAGCTGGTTCTGGCGGCTGACGCAGTGCCTGTTCGACGACTGGGGCGCTGGTTCCGACTGTGACCCCGCAACCGAGGCGGTTGGGTTGTTGTGCTCCAATGAATCGTCAGTTATGGTTCCTCCTCCGCCACCTGAGACGCCGCCGCCCAGCGCCATCGCATGTGGGTGTTGCCGTAACAATACGGGGTGGTAGAAAGCTGCTCGTGACGGGTTCAACGATGCAGCCGTCTGCCCACGGTCCTGAATTTTGCCGTATGCCGTTCACTGATGTCACACGAGCTTAGCCATGCTTCCCGCGTCCGACCCGTTTGTGTTCGCAGGCAACAGCCCCGGTGTGGTGCGTCTGGCGGCCGGAAACAGCACGGCGGGCAGGGTGGAGGTCTGCTCGCGGAGTGGGGTGTGGGGAACGGTACGTGCGGTGCGCATTATCCAATCAGAGGAGGGAGGGAGGGAAGGAGGGATCATGCGCCCGCGTCCTCCTACGTGTCTGCCATCTGCAAGGCAGCCGCACTGCACCAGCGGCATGGCCTTATGGGGCGGCTCTCCCGGGCAGCAGGGACCTTGGCGGCTGTAACCCGCATCCGGCGGCACCTGCGGCCCATGGCTTGCTGCAGGTCTGCGAGGACGGCTGGAACAACACCGACGCCGTCGTGGTGTGTCGCCAGCTGGGGTTTCCATCTGGATTGGCCCTGCCCAGCGCCATCACCTCCCCCTCGCGGGGCGTCCCCGCGGGCAGCCCCTCGCAGCCGGTGCTGCTGACGTCGGTGGCTTGCACCGGCGCCGAGGCGACGCTGTCGCAGTGCCTCAGCGTCAACGCCTCGGGGTCGGGGGCGGCGACAACGCGCTGTCGGAACCCGCGACGGGACGCGGGCGCCGCGTGTACCTCAAACTGGCCATCGCCGCCACAGCCTTTGGATTCCTTCAACTGTGAGTCATGGTTGTCACGGTTGCCCTGCGGCGTGACCTACGGTCTCATCCGTGGAGGTTGTGGATGCCGTGTCTACCTGTCAGGATAGCGCGTGCCAGTTTGATGTCTACATGCAGGGTGGCTTCTCGACTGCTGGCCTTGCATGGACTCCAAACCGACGCTTATCGCCTGTCCTGGACCGATTAGGTACCGCCCCGGACGCTGTGCGGCTGATGCGGGACGGAGCCACCAACACCACTGCGCTGGGCTCTGGCCGCGTTGAGATCTGCCACGCGGGGCGCTGGGGCTCGGTCTGCCGCGACGGCTGGGAGGACGCCGACGCGGCGGTAGTCTGCAGGTGAGGTGCGGGCCGGGGCCGGCCCAAGCGGCTTGCAGTCCGGAAGCCGATACGTTGCAGCCAGCTAAGGGCTTTGAACATACTTCCCAGCATACGTCACTTACACATCGCTGCGTCTCCTCGCTGTGGTCTCAGCCAACCTGTCATGGGTTGCAATCCCTTGCGTGCTGCAGGCAGCTGGGCCGAACCGGCGGCACGGCCGTGGTGGATGACAGGTTCGGCTCCGCCATCGGTGATTTGCCCGTCTGGCTGGACGAGGTGCAGTGCCGCGGCAGTGAAGCCGGACTGGCGTCGTGCAGCCTGCGCGGCTGGGGCAACACAGACTGCTGGCGCTGGCCCCGCCTCGACGCGGGAGTCGAGTGCGGACCGCTCATCCCGGGAGAGGTTCCCCCACCGCCCAGGCCCGGCGCGCCGCCGCTCGCGGCGAGCGGGCATCCGCCGGCGATGGCTTCGCCGAAGCCGGCGGCTCCTCCGCCGCCTGCTCCAGCGCAACCCTCGTTTGCATGTGAGTAAGGGTTCATATGAGCTGGCGCCACGGCTGCCGTGGCATGTTCCAAACGTTATTGGCAGGTTTTGGCCTTCGGATGGATCCCTACACCAGTAAAGGCAATGCTGCGGTGAAGGGCATGCTTCAGCTGACCGCGGCACTGTGCCTTATGTGTGTCATGTATGTGTTACGGGATGCTCAAAACAGTGCTATAAGCGACTGTGTGTGTGTGTGTGTGTGTTTTGGCCCGCAGGCAGCCCGACCGGCGCGCTCCGCATCGTGGGCAGCTCAGTGCTGAGCGGGGGGCGCAACATCAGCAGCGGTCGCCTGGACCTTTGTTATGACGGCCAATGGGGCGCCGTGTGTGGCCGCGACTGGACCTATGATGACGGCTCCGGTGACTATTACGAACATCAGGTCATATGGGACGACTCCTCGGCTGGCGTCGCGTGCCGCCAGTTTGGCGGCACGACGGCGGTAGTGGTGGAGGCGGGTGCGTTGATGCCCGGTGACACCAGCTTTCCGGGCCTGCCGTCGGGCATGCGGTACTGGCTGTCGAGTGTGGAGTGCGACGGAAGTGAGGCGAGTCTGGCGTCGTGCAACAGGTCGGGCTGGGGCACTGTGTCGCCGACCTGTGGGCCGCAGGACGCGGTGGGCGTGCGCTGCGTGATGACGCCGCGGCTGGGTCACTAAGAGTCCAGTCGGAGGCTTGGTTTGGTTGGAGTTTAGAGGGATAGGACCGCTGTGCATGCATGGAGGGGCCAAAAGAGCCGCACACGAGGGAGAGGGGCAAGGGAGGGCCAGGGGCGAAGATGCCGGTGGGGGAACCGCAGACTGCCTGTGCGGCAGGGCCAGTCGGTACTGGTCCTAGTTGTTGGGGTGGTTGTTGGCGATGGATGGCGTATTGGGTTTCATTTTGGGGTTGAGATGCCCGAGCGTTCACAACTCATGGAGGCCCCATGGCGTGATTTTCGTGCCTTATCGTATTCTTGTACTGCTAACCTGATATGCAAACCCGTGCGTGCGGTTGAACAGCTGTCACATGCTAATCGTTTATGCCAATTAATGAGGTTTTGTGGGATGTTAACAGAAGGCACGGCGAGGAGTCGCCTTGCAGGGCGTCGGTGCCGCTGCTGCTCCACCCTTACACCCCGCGCTGCGCATGCTACTGGAATGGTATCTGTCAGCTTTCGTTGATGCCTGTGATTAGGGCGGTTAAGCGATTGATTTCTAGTAGGAGTGTTGTGACCATTAGGGGCATGAGGCGGGCCCACGGGCCTTAGCTGCAGGGCGTTGTAGGTTTGTTGGGTTGGTCTTGGACCGCTGTGGGCTGCTTTGTGTGGCTGTTGCCCTCGTCATTTCTTGCCTTTTTGAGTTGTCCCCTCGCGAACCATGGTAATGAAGTTTTTCTCTATGAGAGTGTTCAAGTTGCCAAGCCAATTGGCCATAGTTGCTTTCTAACATGGACCCATCGTTGTCACGTACCA
Source organism: Gonium pectorale (assembly GCA_001584585.1). NCBI lineage: Eukaryota > Viridiplantae > Chlorophyta > Chlorophyceae > Chlamydomonadales > Volvocaceae > Gonium > Gonium pectorale. The sequence goes on along the minus strand of LSYV01000004.1, from coordinate 2,427,674 downwards.
GTTGCGTACGGTGTACGGTGTGTTGGGTCGACTAGGACTCAGGGGCTGCAGTGAAGGCGTTACATCATTAAATGGGTCACGAGGAGCTCTGAGGATCATGTAGCCTTGAAAAGCTAGCTGACTACTCGAAGCCTCTCACTTTCTCCGTCCACCGTCAACAGCGCCAGTTACTCCCGTTTTGCTCGGCATGCTCTCCAGGCGCCCAAGCGCTCGTCACGCCGCGCCAATGCAGATAAGCCGCACCGGCATCTTCTATAGCCTGTACAAGAAGTCCTGGGAAACACGGACAACATGCGACGAAATGGCAGACGCTGTCCAAGATTGCATACCGATTACGTTGTACCGTACATGCCTCTCTGCGCAAGGCTGGTGCCAACAATTCACACGACCACCTGGCCGGCCACTATGCTAACATCCTGCTGCTAGGCTGACCAATAGCGGGCAGATGCGCAACTGCTTCCGTTGCATCGCACATATGCCGTACATGTACAAGGAAGCAGCCGACGGCATCGGCGCAAAACCTACTAAGGCACACTAACATCATCGGCTGAAGCCTCCCGAACTATTCCCGAAATCCACAACACACAGCAATACACCAGACTGCTTAGATAAGAAAGTACTGGGTAGCAATAGCGTACTGCATCAGACGTGGCATTGCGCCAGCCCTGTCCTGCTGCCCCAAAACCTGCCCGGCCCTTCCTCACGCAAACTCCGGACTTTCAATAGCGAGAAAATCTGATTGACAAGCTTTTACGCCTACGCTGGAACGACTGGGCAATGTTGGATTCCTGGGCGCTCTCGCCACTTCCCTTCCCTGTAAAGTGGTCGAAGCCTCTGCTGAGTACACTTTCTGAGGCTGCGCCCGCTGGACCTCCATGGCTTTGGGATACCTAGCCACACCCTATAACGCTCAACGCATGCCAAGGGCAAAGCCCGCGTGCCCTCCAGTGGTGTGAGTCACACGGCCGGCGCGCCGTCCTCCTCCCCCAGCCACCAGAGGCCGCCGCCGGCCGCCCATCCGCCAGAGCAGTCGCGTGCCTCGCGCCCAGAAGGAGCCGAGGGTGACTCCTGCAGCCCCACCCCGGGCTCTTCGGACGCAAGGACCACCACATCCTCGACGCCCTCGTGCTCCGCGCCATCCCGGCGCGTTGAGGCGCTGCTGCCGGGTTGGGCCGGACTTAAAGACGAGCGGTTGGCTCGACGCACCTCGGCCAGCATGCTCCGCAGGCGGGCGGCGTCTGCGTGCCCCAGGAAGCTCGCCTCGACGCGCAGGGGCCGCCGCAGCGCCACTAGCAACCCGGGAAGACCCTGCAGCCAATTGACAGGCAGTCTGGTATCATATCGTAACTCGCGAGGTACTGATCGGACCTTTCATACCAGGCCTAGCGTTTGTGGTAGCGTTTTGGCCTTGGAAGGTCAGGCGCGAGGGCCCGCAGGCTCGCAGGCCCACGGGCACAATCTTACACTCCTCAGGCTCCAGCCGCTCCGAAGAGTCAAGCCGTTAACATAAGTAATATCTGCACGTGCCAACGACAAGCCAAGGGGACCCAATCCCAAAAGATAGGAAACGTTCACGGACTCTAGCCCATCTTGGTTGAGCCCCGCTCACCTGGACCAGCGCGTCGCTCTGCGGTGCTGCGGAGGCGAAGGCCAGGCGCCGCAGCCGGGGCAGCGCCTCCAGGGCCCCCGCCAGGTGCAGCAGGAACACCGGGCTGCTGGCGGGGTGCGCACCCGACAGGCCGTCAACAACCTCCAACTCGGAGACCTGCGGAAGGCGCACCGTACACACGGCGGAAACATACAGCCTCTTTCTGTGAGTGCCTGCTGACGTTACATTCGCACACACCCTAATCCGCGGGAGCAGTCTGGTCCCGTACTCCTCCCAATGTTGCATCCCCAGCTGCCCTGCCCGTTCGTCTCGGAAACCGCTTTGAGCAGCCTGACATACCCGTCCGTTCCCCTTCGTTTGCCCCACCCTGCCCGTCGCCCGTTGCCCGTCGCCCGTTGTACCTGGCGAAGGCACCCCAGCGCCTCCTTCATGGCACGTGGCGGCAAGTGCGCCAAGAGCGGCAAGAGGCTTGACCACCGCAGCGATGCGAGGCCTCGGACTCTGCCCAGCGCCGCGCAAGCGAACATCATCACCTCACGCACGCTGATGCACACGCCCCCGCCCGCGACTGCCGTGGCGCCAGAGGCCGCCTCAGGGCCGCGCAAAAACGGCTGCCGCGCGTCCGCCGCCGACGCTGCAGCCGCTGAGGTGGCACTTCCTCCAGCGTCGCCGCTGCTGCTGCAAGCGCCCGCGCCATGGCCGCCCCTGTCGTGGCCGCTGCCGTCGTCAGGAGCTGGTTCGCCGCAGAACGCAGCGAGCGCGGTTCCCGAAAGCCCTTCTAGAGCCAGGTGTACAGCCAGGTCGGGAGGCGCGTCCAGCTGCGCGCATAGCGCGTGCAACGTCGCAGCTCCGCGTGTGGAAAGGCGGTCCGCCTGTGAGCCCCTGGAGGAAGGGACAACAGGGAGCAGGCGATGTGAATACCGATAGCTTACCGTAGTCCCCGTGCGCAGCCCACATTACGCAGCAAGGCCACGAATCTCATCCGTGTGCAGCATGCACAAGCCAAGATACCATCGTACTCGCATTCGTACACTCAACCCCCAATCCCCAACCGCACCCGACACCAACGGCCAGCTGCTCACCTCGGCCAGCGCAGTTGCTCAACGCGCAGCTCCCTCAGCCCGTGGGGCAGCGCGCCGGCCGCCACCAGCGCCTCCATGCGCTGTTCCGAGCAGAGCACCAAGCGCCGCCAGGATATCATCGCATGCAGATGGCCGCCGCTTGTGCTGCCGCCGGCCGAAACGCAGGCCTCGCCGGCACCTCCGGCGCCGCCCGCAGCTCCGCCACCTGCAATGCCGGAGCCGCAGGCACGGTCCCCGTCATGTCTGACGCCGAAGGAGATGCTGAGCCGGTCCGCCCCTCCGCCCCGCCCGGCCGAGCCGGCCAGCCAGGACGGCTCCGACGGCGACACCGCCTCGAGGGACCCCCGCGTCATCCACGGGAGTTCTTGGGCCGTACCCGAGACCCATGAGTTGGCATGGCAGCCGTTGCCTGTCGAAAGGCTGTCATATACATCGTACTCCACGCGATAGGGGCTGGCAAAGCTGCCGCTGGCGGGATAGGGCTTGTAGGAGGCTTGTAACGGAACCAGGTCCTCGTAATCTTCGTCGGGGGCTATGTCGAGTGAGCCGAGAGTGACGTGCTGTAGCAGGGGCAGCCGCGCCAACGCCTGCGGGGCGGGGGATGATGGACAAGGTGGGAAACGGGCCGCAACGCGTGATGCCGAGCCGCAGTGAGGTTAGGGCTGCTCCCTCCGTTGGGAGAGAAGCTGCCCACTTCCCTTGTCAATTACAGCACTGGTGAAAATCTAGCACATTAGACATTACCCGTACCGCACGGGACCCCGGGCGTCAATGCCGACGCCACCATGCGCGAGGACGGTGATGCGACCGGGCAGATCTTCCGCCGGTATCCCGATCCTTGCCAGCAGCTCCCCGTGCGAGCCCGCCGTGCTCCCTCCCTGCTGGACCGTCGACCCACTGGCCCATCGTACCTCCAGCTCGGGCCGTGTGCATGAGAGGCGCGGCATGTGGAGCGCTGTCAGGCTGGGCAGGACGGGGCTGGCCGCCCGAAGCAGATCTCCGTCGCTGCCGCGGTACCCGTCGGGCACCGCCAGAGCGCGCAGCTCCGTCAGGAGGGCCAATTGCGACACCAGGCTGCGCAGCTGCGCGCGAAGGACGGGGAAGAGTAGCCGGAAGAGCGCAACGATGGGCACAGAAGGGCGCACGCCTAGAGAAGAGGTACACAAAAGCTTGGCGACGGGTGGCTTCCGCGCAGCAAACACTCGCCAGCGTAGTTCCTTACCTGCCCCGCGCCCTGAGCATACGCTTAAGAATAGTAACAAACTGCTACACGCGTATGTCCGGTGTTGCATTGCTGGTCACTGCTGGACCCCCATCCGTATCCCCGGGCCCATTCCCAGGCTTTCCAAACCGACCTAGTGTCCCCCAACCCCGGCCGCACCTGCTCTGACTGCTGCCCCGCGCCGTAGCCCCGGAACACCAACGCCAGGCGCAGGCTGGTCAGGCGCTCCAGCTCCCGGGCAGGCAGCGGCAGCGTCGTCGCGGTCAGCTCCAGCGACAGCGCCCGGAGGCCGGTCAGTCGGGACAGGCTGCGCACCATGACCTCCGGCGCGGGATCCTACGGGCGACCACCAGGCCCCGAGCTTGCGATGCGGTTGCCGGCAACGCAATGCACGCATCCATGGCAGCGCAATACAGTTGCACGCGGTCGCAGCATGCCGCATGACCCCGTGCACTTGATCCTGCTCGGTTCGGGTTTTCACCTTCAGGTCCACTCACGTAGTTGAGCTTGCTGCTGCCCAGCTGAAGCGCCAGCCGCCGCAGCCGAAGCAGGCCGCCCAGGGAGTCCAGCACCGGCGCCGGCCGCTCCCACACATCGAACCGAAGCACCAGCTCCTCCAGCTCCGGAACCAGCACGGAAATCATGTCAAGATCCAGCTCCGTAACCGGCGCGGCGTCGCTGCTGAGGTGCAGGCGCCGCAGGCGGCGACCGAAAGACCCAAGGGTCAGCTGGAGGGCCTCATGCAGCGGCGGAGCCTCGTCCACGACGATGGGGGGCATCTCGAGCAGCCGGTTGCTCGTGTTGGGCCACACCATCCGCTCGATGCGGCGGTGCGCGACCTGGAGTTGGACGGCGGCTGTGTGGCGCTTGTAGAGGCTGCGCTGTTCGCCTGCGCACGGGGGAATACACGGAGACCGGGAAGGGCTTGGATTTCGCGAGCGACGCGGGATGCGATCCGTGGAGGGACGTGATCGGGGGACGGTAGGCATCGCCGGCCCATGTTGACAGCCGTAAACCTGCAAACAGATGAGACCCATCACAGCCCAGCAAGCGTGTGTTTTTGCTTCGCTCAGATGCCAAACACGCGGCGCCTGACAACCCTTACAGCACAAGCCCGGCAAGCGTGGCAGTGCGAACCCGGAAGCAACAGCGGGCCTCGGCCCGACAGGCCCGCGCACCGGCCGCATGGCGACTCCGCAGATCCGCCAGGCAGCCAGCGCTAAGGCCCAACTGCAGACTGTCGCTCCACTCCTGCCGCATCTGCACAGCGGCAATCCAGGGCGCAACAGGCGAATGTAGTTGCGTGAGCAGGCTACCCGAATGAATATGGTTCCGTGTTTGACCTACGATACTGTCAATGACAAGAGACGTTAAGCGCGGTGCGCAACCCAAGCTCTACCCGTACAGCTACGCAGAACACCCACCAGCCGTCGTGCATACGATTGCGCCCACGCGTGCACAATACGCTGCTGCCTGCATACCTGGACGTCCCACTCACGCGCCAGCAGCCGCAGCGCGCACCGCTCCCGAACGCCCAGGCGGTGCAGCAGGTTGCTTGTCACAACGTCGGGAGGCAGCGAGCGCAGCACATCAAACAGCCCCATCCGAGGTTCCTCCACGTCCCATTTCTGCTCCAGCGACTCCTGCTCCTTTTCCTGCTCGTGTTGCTGCCACGGCTCCTGCTCCTGCTCCTCCTGCATCTGCTCCTGCTCGTGCCCCTGCTGCTGCCCTTGCTTTTCCTGCGACTCCCCCAGCACCTGCTCCTGCTTCTGCGGCCCCGCGCCATGGCCACCCCACTCGTCCTCACGTGCCCCGCCCCGCTCCCCCGACTGCCCTCTTGGCCTGGGCGGCCCAAAGGACCCGTCAGGGACTAGCGGCGTACCAGGCGGTGCTACCCAGGACGCCGGGCTGCAGTCCTCGCTGCTGTCTCTGCTGCCTCTACCGCCAACATGGGCGACAGCGGGAGGCGAGGCGGGTGAGGAGACGACCTCAGCAGCCGCTGCCGCCGCAGACCACGAAGAGCAGCCCTCGTCCTCATCAGGTGCCGCACGTCCGCCAGTACTGCCATTGACGCCGGGACTGCTGCTGCCGCCGATTTCGGTGCAGCCGTCTCGGTGGCTGCCTATGAGGTTTGTAAGCAAGGCTCCAGGCATCTCGCCTGCGCGCACTTGGCTGGCGCCATTGCAAGTGCCGTCATCCGCGGCAGTAGCACTTGCTAAACTGCGACCATTGAGGCGGTGGCGCCTCCGTAAGGCGGCTGAGGACGCTGTGTCCCGTCCGTCTGACAGTCCCGGCAGGCAACACGTCTCTTCGGAGGAAGAGCTGTTGGAGGGAGCCGGCTGCTCCTCCGCACACTTGAGTTCCCCTTCCTGCTGCTCCCGAAGCTTCTCGCGGGCGCCTTGCTTGCGCTGACGCCGCCGCGTTTCCAATATGCCGGACTTCGATTGGATTGATTGTGGCCGCAGCGACTGCTGGCTCAGGCTGCCGAGCCCGTCGCCCGCCGCCTCAATCAGCGGCCGCATCGACGCGCCAGCTGACGGCCCTTGTCCGCTGCTCCCTTCCACGAGCATAGCAGGCTCGACCGCCCCCCAACTCGCCGCCGGCGACGCATGCAGCACCAGCCAGTCAGATGCGCTGCCCGACGCCGAGCCCGGGCCAGCGGCCGCCACGGTGGCGTGGAGGGACAGCGTGAAGCACGCCGTCGACTGTGCCGCTGACGCTGGTGGTGACTGAGCTGACGGTACAGGATGCGCCCGCTCCCCCATGACCAGGCTGCCACTGGCCCCGACCGACGCCCGTGGCGAGGCTGAGCAAGCGCCCGACAGCAGTAAGCGGTAGGCGGCGTCGCACTCGGCGCTCCCAGAGTCGCTTCGAGGATCATCGGCGCCGTCGCCGCCTTCGTCCGGCAGCCTCAGCAGGCTATCGACCAGCCCCTCCAGGGCAGGTCGCTGGACCAGTATGCCATCTCCGGGCTCGGTATTATCCGTTAGGAACATACCTGAGATACTCGCCAAAGGTCCTGTTGTTGGGGTTGACAGCGGCTGCGGCAATATTTGCAGCCTCGACAGAGGCTGTGACGGCAGCGGCGGTGGCAGCTCTTCGTCCGGCAACCTCGTGAAGTCATCCAGTCTGGCCGCTTGCTGCCTGGGCTTGCGGCTATCTGGGCTGGCCGCGCTGCGGACCCGGTGGCTCCGGGGCTTCGGTACGGCCCCGGCGGCGCACGCGTTCGCAGGTGAAGGCGATGGCGGAGAGACGGCGACGCCAGAGCCGCTGGCGGCTGTCGGGTCGGCGGCTGTCTGAAGCGGCTGGCCGGCGTGTGGGCTGGACGAATGCGCCTGCATGCCGAAGCTGCTAGGGCCGGTGCTGGGAGCAGCAGCAGGGGTGCGTGTTGATGACTTGTGGCTGGAGACCCTGCTGGTACTCAGTGGAGTGTCCGGCGTCGAGGGCATCGGGCCAGCGTACGGGCCGGACGTGCCCGCTTGGGCGCCGGAGCTGCCGGGACCTAAGTTTGGGTTGGGCACGTCCGCGGTGCGCGTGACGGGCTTGAGGCGACGGGTCCGATCGGGCCGGTTGGCGCTGACGGCGCGATCAGGCGTCGAGGTGAGCTCGGGCCCCTTGTTCGTCCGTGACGTGCGAGGGTGGGGTGGTGGGCTGGGCTGGATGTGACTGCTCGGCAGCTACATGTGCCAAAAAGGAAGGGCAGCCGAGTCGCTTCAGTCCACGGGGGCAGCGGTTGCAAGCATCCATGGGGTGCGCACGGTACACAAAGACTACTGGGGCGCTGTCAAGGCGTGGGATATGCACGACAAGTGTCCGCACACTGGCGATGGCGCATGCGGAGACCACCACCTATCTTGCCACTCCCCCCGGCGTGTGTGGCACACCTTTTCATCTGGAACGGCTGTCTCCCACATGTAGTCAGTTAGTCGCACGTTCCCCGCACTCCCATCTCCAGCATCTAGCGGGACGAGCTCCAGAGCTCTTTGAAGAAGCTGTGCCAGGTCTTTGTGTGCTGACGAGGCAAGATGAACAAGGCTCGCAGCCCGAAGCGGTTGTTCTGCAAGAGCAGCTACGAATGCCTTCGTTTTGTGGCATAACGCAAAGCTCAGTATGTCTTGCCATTTCTCTTGAGTGGAAAACTCAGAGATAACTGTCATGCGAAATGCCGCTTCCATTCCTACTCATCATAGTGATGCATTTATACATATTATGATAGTATACTGCTGTCTGGCACACAGAGGCTGAGACTTCACGGTCACTTCGAGCGGTTGAACTGTACTTCTTGCTGGCCTGCAGCATGGCAAACCATTACAGGTCAGTGTGTATCAATATAATGACTGTGACTCTGGATGATCGCATGGGTGTAACGCAAAACGTGTGGCTTCAAGATGGCGTCCCATGGGTCGTTGCGGCGGCGCCGACCACCACCTGTCCCTGGGTCGCATATCGAGCGACATCATGCGTGCTGCCATGTAACTTCCCATATTCCTCTCCATGTTGACTTCGGCGACCCGCCTTGGCGCGGCAAAGGGTCAACACCGTAGGGGACCGCTGCCGAACGCGCCCGCTGCTTCCGCGCGCACTCTCCGTACTTCATCTCCCGCATGGCTGCTTCACTGTCCCCTTGCCACCGGTTCACCGGAGCTTAGCTATTCGGGAGAAAGTGCTTCTCTTCGCGTTCACATATCGATATATCGACGTGTCAGCAACCGCTGCCTGCAATGACGGTGCGTGGCTGACTCCGTAAATTCTATCCCTACACATGGCTGTCGTTACCAGGATCGAACTCATGGTAGATAACCTCTTGAATCGGTCGCCGCTTGCCGAGTAAGGACTCGTTCATAAAAAGGACTCGTTCATTCATCATCCCCAACCAGTAGGTGCATTCCCGTTATCGCAGCGCCAATACCGTAGGCACAAAAGGGTGGCCTAGGTAACATTCTCAATAGAGGACACGACCAGGTCCAAAATCAGCGCCACAGCAGCGCAAGAGTCTCGTGCTCATGGGCACTCGGTGCACAGTGCATCGCGCTCCACCCTCGCAGGCAAGTTCCATTAGCCCTGGTAGCCCAGATAGCCACATTCGCTGCGCAACAGAGGCGACTGGCACGCAGATCCTCCGCATTCTATGCTCACACAACCAGCACTCATTCGCCACCACACAACCACACGCATCATTTTCTAAAGCAGTATCTCAGCACGTTGTGCCTCTTGAAGTAACATTGGCAAACACGAGCGTGAGCCAGCCCATTACCCACCAGCGTCATACCGTTGCATGTACCGACCCGTTGTACGCCAGGACCATGGCGTGCGCAGTATGTCACACGCCTCTCAGAGCAACACCACCTAGCGGAGATTCATCTCAGACGCGCCGGAGTCCTTAGCATAAGTTGTACTTCAGGCCGCCGGCAGCCACACGCGTGCGACGGTCGTCACTGCATCCCGAAGGACTGCCTGACGGGGAGAGCGCGCCTCGGGGCCTTCCGTACTGCAACACGGTGTGCGGCCACAAAATTTCCCTCGAGAGAAACGGCGGAGCGAACAAACACCCGCGCCATCTCCGAACCATGCGTTACTTTACTCAAACCTACAAACCCAATGCACGCAGATCTTCGCGTGACAGATGCATGTATCCTGCCCAACACCCGCGCCACATGTAGCCTTACGCATGCAACATTTGCCAGCGCAGCGGTCATAGCGGGTGCCGGCCACGGCCTGCCAAGTGGCAATCGCCCCCGCCGCGGCTGCACGCGCGCACAACCAGCCCCTCAAGGGTTGATAAGAGTTCAAGCCTGCATTCTAAGGCGCTGCATGGCAACCATTAGCCTCTGAATACGAGTACTCCGTACTCTGCGCAGCGCACTTGCTTGCCAAGCACGTGCAGAGGACCAAGTGAAGAGCCTTCGCGCGAAAACCTCGGGTCTGCATACTTTATCTACAACGGCACAGAACCAGATAGTAATGAAGCCCATGCAACTTTCGTTGCGCAGTGTCACGAGGATAAAATACCTACGCCCGCGTCAACACATTGGAACCGCGACGTTTAGAACCTTGGCTGCCATGGGAGAGGCCGCAATGTGAGCAACGGATCGATCGGCACTCACGCGCCGGCGTACGCAGCCGCCGCCGGCGTAAGCATCTCGGGCATCGAGGACAGGGCAAAGCACTGGCTCCGGCTCGCTGGCGAGATACCAGGGCCCGCCGAGAGCACGGGCCCGCCGATGGTGCTGGGCACCTCAAACTCGCCCGAGCTTGGTTCAACGCTGGCTCCTGTGCTCTCTCCCTCCGCCGTCCCCTCCGCAATCGCCACGTGCGCTACGCCCGTGGCTGAGCGCACGCCCGGCGCCAGCTGTCCCGCGCACGCCAGGGCCGCGGCCCCGACGCGGACCGTGCTCGACGCAGACGTGGGTTGACCGGTGACCAGGTAGGACGCGGGACCAGGGGCGGCACTCGCCCGCATGCCTGGGAAAGACCCGGCACTGACTTGAGCCGCCATGGGCGGGCGCGCACGGCCGCCGCTGCGGAGACGTTGCTCCCACAGCAGCAACACCTTGGCCACCTCCGCGGCGCTCGGACGCAAGGCGGGATCGTGCGCCGTGCACGCCTGTCCCAGGCTCCGCACAGGCGCCCACACGTGGGGTGGCCACCACACGGGCGGGTCCCGGACCACTGCGGCTGAGCTGGAGACGGCGGCAGGGTGG
>LSYV01000004.1:2305258-2416129 GCA_001584585.1 Gonium pectorale | reverse complement strand
GGAATGTGTGCCCGGAAGAGGTGCCGAGTGTCTGGAGCACAGGGCCCTGGGTGACGGGCCCTGGGTACACATTCACGACATGCATGGTGCAATGAGGCATGCGCTGCACACCGGCAGCAGCGACTGATGGTGATACTTGGTTCGCGGCACAGGCGAAGGCCTCTTCCGCGCGTCAAAGACTCGCCAAACGGCCCCGAGGCGGGTCCTGAGCCATCCAACCCTGGTGGCAACACCGGCAACAACAGCGCCAACGAGCAGGCGGTTCCCGGCACAGCCCTGCACTTACGAGTACATGTCATGGCTGGGCGCCCACTGCACCTCAACACCTGGCGGCCCGGCCAGCAGCTCGGGCGCGGCGCAGGCTCGCAGCTCGGCGTGGGCCTCCAGCTCCGCCCGCCAGGCGCCGCCCAGCGCCAACCGCCGCACGCCGCAGTCGGCGATGCGCGCTGTCATGCCGCCCCGCCTGTGCAACGCGCGATCCGTGTGGTGGCCGCCGCTGCCACTGCCGCCACCACCGCCGCTGCCACCGCCACTGCCGCTGCTAGCCCTGCCGTGGCCGTGACGGCAAGCCGCATCCTCTCGACTGACGTGCAAGTGCAGCAACGCGTTGCTGGGCGTCAGACCGCCATGCACGTCGCCGGCCGCATGGAGCTGCGCCAGGCCATGCGCGATGCCGCGGGCGCTCTGCAACAGCATGCGTGCCGATGTTTCTGGGCCCAGAGGGCCCTGCAGGTCATAGACGCCTCGGCGGATGCCATGCCAGAGATTGCCTTCGGTTGAGAGCTCTGAGACAATGTGGATCAGGAAGTCCCCAGGGGCGGCCCCCAGGAACTCCAGCAGCCCTGGAAGCGTTGTAAGGTCCGGAATTGCGTGCCGGCGTCTCTGCTGGGCTGCAGCATTGGGGCCGCTCAGGGTACAGCTCGAGTCCGTGGCTATCGTGCCAGACGTACCCACGCCAGAGGCGGAGGTGTTGCGAGAGGCGGCCGCGGAGGCGAAAGTGGAAGCGGATATGGCGGTGGCAGACATGGCGGTTGCGGAGGACGAGGAGCAGGAGGCGACGGAGGAATTGGCCGCGGTCAGCAGCGATGGGGTAGCCAAGGACGCAGGGCCGGGAGAGCTCAGGCGCGGCGCAGGGGCAGCGGTTGCGGACGCGGCTCCGCCGCGTGTGGTCGCAGGGTCCTCGTAGATGACGCTGCAGAAGTGGAAATGCGTTGTAGCGCAACCGCGCCGCCGGCGTTCCGCCTCGGAGCCACCAGCCGCTGGACCCTCATGGTCGGACGCATCCAGTGCCGACTGCGCAACGGAGACAGCGAAGCAGCTGCCCGAGTTGAGGCTGCAGAAGTTTCCGCCAAAGCCGGTGCTTGGGGCCTCGCCTAACGGCCGAACCGTCAGGACAGGGGCTGGCCCGGCATTGGCCGAAGGGCATGGCGGGCAACGCGCCGAAGCCTCGCCAGCAAGCTGACCAGGGCCTTGGCAAATCACCTCCGACACGTCGCAGGCATACACGCGCGCGACGACTGAACGTTGTTGCATGCAGTGGGAGGCAAGCAGCGAAGACATCTCCCGCTGGAGAGCGTCAGCCCCGTAGCTGCCGCCGCTGCCGCTGGCGCCGTGCCGTACAAGCATAAACTTCACCGCAACCATGAGACCCTGCCAGCCGCCTGCGGCATGCGAAGCCGACACAGGCAACGGGAAAACAATGTATGAGCGGATATACCGGTGCAGCGACTGCAGTTGACAAGCTCTCAGGCTACCCACAGTGTGCACGGGTTATCCACACGTAGACCGATCCCACATGCAATTGTAGCGGGTCTACAGGGAGCCCGCACACCGCCAGTCAAAGCAAGCGCGCTGCGTCTGCCACCGACCTTTGTACAGGACCGATCCAGGTCCATATGACATGGGCGTGAGGTGTCTACATCACGGGAGGGTGCAAGGGCAAGGGTGAGTGCGCGCCCCATATGCCTAGTGCGGCAAGGGCTTGGAACTTCCCTGCTAGCTCCCAGAAATGGGAAAGAAACAACCGTAGCCCTCCAGACACTTAGCACTTTTGGCACCGGTTAGGCAGCGCATGTTGCCTTCAACTAGCGTACACGGGCAAGCCACATTTGCCTCCGTACCTGATGCGCATAGCGGGGTCCGCAGCGGCCATGTCCCGGATGTTGCTTGCGCTGAGCGCCACGTGCATGCGGCTGCCCCTTGCCGGCTGCCGGGAATCGGCAGGATCACAGTTCGCGGAGGCGAAGCAAAGCGGCGATGCCGACACGATCTCAGCCACCGCGGTAGGCTCCCTTGAAGCTGTAGCTTCCACACCCGCAATGCCACCTTTGCGAGAGTCGGCGTGGCATTGCTGGGTAGGCGAGGCAGGGCACGCAGCAGATACCTTCGAAAACAGGTTGAGCCCGGCGTCCGCAGCCATCAGGCACGTGAGGGTGCTCCTGCGAGAGTCCTCGCCTGGAAGAGACTGGTCATCGCAGGGCAGGGGCCTCGAATGCGATGAGGGCAGCAGGGCATCCAGCAAGTGCGTGGTGCTGAGGGAGTCGTACTGCCTGAGGGGCGTGACTGCAGGCGCGCAGCAGCTGCTGCCGCCCGTTGAGCACGCCCGGATCTCATGCGTCACTCCATCGTGCGGAATGTCGCCTGTCGGCTGTGTACCGGGGGCTCGCTGCGGCCTTGAAGGCTGCTCCGAAGGGCAACCCCGTCCGCAAGCGCCAAGCAACTGCCTCCACATGCATGCAGGGATATTGTCAATACTATAATCCTGCGGGGGAGCGGGCCGCAACGGAGCGGCAGCAAGGTCGTCATGCGTGTGCGTGCGGGCACGCACGGAGCAACTGGTATGGCTGTGCGAATGTCCGTGCAGCCATGCCGATGGCTGCACCTGAAGATTGGTAATGGGAATGGTTGCGAACAGGAGTGACCGTCGTCCGAGCGGGCTGCGAACGCCAAGGCGTCTCAGCCCACACCTAGCACCCGTGCTCTTGAAGATAGATGCACCCACCGGAGGGGCATCACTGGCAAGGCATCAACTCCACGAAAAGTCACAGTCACAGGCGTAACTAAGCGTTCTATTAGGGGGAATGAGAGTAGAGCACAACAAGAAGCCGCAGAAGCAGACGGAAGAACAGCATGGCAGAACTGCACAGTGATCGGCAGCGTCCCAGCCTGAACTTCCCAGTGAAGAAAACGGTTCCGTGCGCGTACACACACTGCGCAAATAAATGTTTGCCTAGCTGACAACCATGCATCAGCATGAGGGTAAAGGTTACGACTGCCAAGACCTTTAAGAAGGACACGGTGGTTGGCAGGTAACTGAACTACGGCAACAGAGCAGCAAATCGCTTTTTTTCAATACTGCATTACATTATGTTGTTCTAATTTGGCAGAGTTCAGCCCTCTCGGCTCGCTGCCTCCAAGCCTGATTGCGCTATGGCTTGCAACCTTGCAAGTTGATGATGCACCCGAAGTACTCGGTCAGCCAAAAAGTCAGTTGAGGCTCAACGGGGGCTGCTCGTGCTCGGCAAATACAAAATGGCACCCAAGCCTGGCGGAAGTAAGTGCACGCTCTCATCTGTAAGGCATTAATATATGCTTATCAATTGTGGTGGCACACAGATGCTCCCAACAGGCGAGCCTTGCGGGAACGCAAGGTGTCGCAGCGCATGGCAGTGGTGGATGACGCAACTCGCCAGCAGGTGGGCCTTTCAGACAGTATGGGCTGTGAGGGTGAGGAGGGGCGCGGGGTGTGCAGTGCACCACGACAAACAACCCCGTGGGCGTGCACTCTTCACGGAGGGCCGTGTCTGCTCTGCCCTGTACCAATCCGCCCAAGTGGTACCGTCGCGCCTCTGGTTGTGCATGTCTATGGAGATGGGCTTCCTCTTTCTTTCCGGCTATTTGTCTTATGAGGGCACGAGGCTTCGGACTGAGCGCGCAAGAACCTGTGCGACGCGTGGGGTGTTTTAGTCAAAATGGTGTCCGGCTGTAACGTACATAGCGCCGTGACGTGGGACTCTGGCGTGTGCTCCAATAGGCTGCGCAAGCCCGGCTAGATGCGCTGGAGAATGACAACGACCAAACGGCTGACCCGTTCGGCCTGGCAAGTGACGACGATGAGTTTAACCTCGAAGACGAAGACGAAGAGGAAGGTACGTCCCGGCTTGTGGGGCTGTCTGGGTGTTGTGGGAGTATGCAACAGCGCAGGGCTGGGTGCGCAAGTCCTTGGGGAAAGCATTGTATCAATTGCACCGCGCCTGTACTGCACCTGTTGTGTCTGGTCTGTTGGGAGCAAGGGTGTCATTACGGTACGGGATGCCGTCCCCCATATCTGGGGCATCCCGCAGAGATTGGAGGCAAGAAAGGCAAGCGGAAGAAATCTGGAGTCAAGCGGAAACTACGCAACGCAGCGTCTGACCGGCGAGGGCCGAAGAACTTTGCTCGCATCCTTGACGAGGTACGCGGTTGCACGGCTGGGCGAAGCAGCGGCCTGGGCGGCGTTTTACGCCCATTGCGCGAGCCTTGTAGCAATAATCAAGAACGAATCTAGAGGCCGAGGCTGTGGGAAAACTGTAAGCTACAGAGGAGGAGGGATAAACAATACACACCCGAAGGGTTGCAGTGCCAGTAGGGTGAGTCAGGGGCGGGCGGTGCAAGTGAGCAGATGGGGATAGCAGGTGGGGCCTTTCGACCGGCTGACCTGGCGTGTCGCAGTTACCTGGCTAGCGTTAAAGTGGTGGGATCCCTGCGGGTGGCGCCGACGCCGCCACCAGGCCTTTGGCGGCCAGCTCTTACTAGACTCTCGTGCGTCCAACCCGCCCGCTCAGAACGCGTAGCGGCATAATGCAGACCTTGTTTATAAGGACGACGGAGCGGCCCGCCTAGGCTCTGCGAGTCAACCCCAACATACCGCCGTTGCCGTCTCGGTGGCGTAAACCCCAATTGCAGCGTTTCCATTTTGTAAACATTACGAAGTGCGCACGCTGTGTATGGCGTTACCCAAGCTCTATATGCATATTGGCATGAACTTTCATACGATCCTCATTACCCACCCTGGCACCCATACGGTAGTACGTAGACTTAATCCTGAGTGTTTGTCCTGTCATACTTGCCCTGGAGCAGGTCCTGACAAAGCAATAACATGACAGTCATCATTGTTTGACCTGCCTGAGCGTCACGCCGCAGGCTGAGCTGGACCGACTACCCCCCGGCAAGCCCAGCTACCTGACGGCGGCAGCACGGCCATCTACGACAAGCGCTGCACGGAAGTTCTGCTCTGTTTGCGGCAACACGTCCGGGTACGTGTTGTGGGCTAACCAACTGTGCCCGGGTCATTTCGAACAGTTGTCCAATCCTCGCTGCTTAGGATGCAGCCTACAGTACAGGCCCAGCGCTGATTGACAAGCTGACGTGCCAATGGAATCTCGCCTTGCAGGTACACCTGCGCGCGCTGTGGATCACGATACTGCTGCCGAAAGTGTTACACGGTACACACGGAGACTCGCTGCCTCAAGTTCACCGTGTAGTCCACATCGAGGGGCCGCGATCCGGGATCTACGTGCGCATCAGTTGCACAAATGTCTTAACGCACATCACTGCCACGGGGCCCAACAATCCATGCACCTGCCGGCTACAGCGGGGCGTCTCAACCCATCCGAACGTGTGTTCAACTAATCCTTGTACTCGGGGTTCACGAGAGGGTTCATTTGCGCCATGTAGATGATGGCCCATCTGCAGAGGATAGTGGATAATAGGAGGGAACAGGGATCAGCAAGTGGTTGCTGTCAGAGCGGGACGTGGGGGGGGGAGTAGCAACTCCACCTGTGCCGCAGTGTTCTTTGGATGCATAGGCCGAGCCATTGTCGGGGGATTATTTCAACTTACATGAACCATAATTGGAACACTGTTGTAAAGGCCATGATGTGTGTGAGCCTGTTGGAGGGGGACGAGCGGGTTAAGGTGATTAACCATCGCGAACAGTTCTCCCGCAGCTTGTAGCACAGCGCAGGCTACACACGGCCATAAGCCGGTCATCCAGCGCCAATTATACCAGTGGTCAACTATGTCCAGGCGCTTACCCCTTGTTGCCGGGCTTCCCGAACCAGTTGACGCAGCCCGTCACGACTATCTGAATCAGGAAGAAGACCAATGTCCCGAGCCAGAAGCCCATTCCTCACGCCTAGTTGGGAGGTGGCTCGATGCCCTCCTAGTAAAGGCGAACTGATGCTAGATTTACGTAGCAAGACCTGTGGCAGCTGTGAAAGCTGGGGACGAACTTTGCAATCGCTTTGCGTGGAAGGCTCCTACGCCCGGTGAGTGTTGGGCAGCTCGCGTTGTGGCAGCCAGCCCCTCTGTTGTTGGCTCCAACTCAATACTGGACGTGGTCTGTCGCCGGCCGACCGCAATATGCCGTACACGTGTACAACCAGGCACCGTGTGCATCCGTCCTAGTGCAGAGGTCACATCGTCGGGTGCCACTGGGCCTCAGAGGGTGATGTGCGGGATGCGGTGCTCTTGTTGTACCCGAAAGCCGAAACACCACGACCCAGTAGTGCTGCAACTCACCTCAACATTCCGCTCAAATCAATTCGGCGGTAGATGGTTGCCCAGGCAATAGCTGAGATCTTTGCTGGGATGAGGACACTGGCCCTCTTCCGGCTGTTGGTCGAGACGGCATGCTCTATGCTCCGCGCACGTGCAGCTCTGCTGCGTAACATGGGCGCGTCACAACGTACGTGCTTACACGACCGCTGCACTCTCAACATGACGACATCCAACACGCCTGGCACAGGAAGCTTGTGTGCATGTGCTGGTACCCGCCCAGCGCTTGGTCCCCCAACTTATCACTGCAGAGCCAAACGGGTTCACTAGAACGAACCCAATGACCAAGAGACCACTGGCTGCAAAGACACGAAGGCATGCGGTTGTGCATGCACGAAAAGCAGTCGCCGCACCAAAGCGCAAACCACATTCCACCTGCTTACAGTGGCTGCAACGAACACCACCAATCCATCTGCCGTAAAACCCACCAAGACACAGCTATGAGCATTCGATTACCATCGCAACCCCAGTCATGGTCCAGTTCTCTCCGCCAGCTATACATGAGCCGTCAACAAAACATACAACTAGGAAAGCTAAATACATATGCAACCGAAATGCGCGCACGAGGATGCTGCGCGTCCTGCAGCCTGCGCCCCTCTGCTGCGGTCTTCGGCATCGCGGATACACCGCGGCCCCGCGAGCTTTGCAGAATATGGCTGCGCGTGCGTAGGCAAAGGGCGGCCCGAACGCCGAGCGCACCCGCGAACGGCTGACAGATGAACCGGCACGCACTTCCCAGCTACAGTCCAGGACGTGTATAAATTGGGTTGCACAGCCGCACCCGCCACCGCACCCGTCTCTGACACGAAAGGCGCTGATCGGCTCATGTAACTGTCAATAGTCTGCCCATGAAGTGCAGCCACAGCTTCTGGTACCCAGGCAATAACATCTCGGGCACCAGTCGCAGGAACGTGAAGGAGCGCAGGGCCGGCAGGAAATCCGGCACCGCCGGCGAGGGGCAAGCACCGTAGCCTCCCGCTTGCGGGTCCATGGATGGACATCTTGACATGCTCGCACTGCTTAGCTGCTGCGCTGACAGCTGCGCTTCTTGCGGTTGGGCATTGACGGCGGTTGAGGTCGTCCCGACCGGCACCATGCGGCCCGATTCGGACATGCGGTAGCCCACGCAGACGATGTTGCTGCCTGCCGGGGTGCCGGCAGCCAGCGCCGGCTGCAACTGCATGGGCTGCGCCGCGTGCGCTGTGCCGTACTGCCCGCCAGAGAAGTTAGTCAGGTAGGGGGTCACGGGCGTGGGCGTGGGCGTGCCGCAGCGCCCCGGCCACGCACGCATGTTATGTACAATGCGGTCGAGCGCTTCGTTGTCGACTCCTCCCGAGGAGAAGATGGGCTGCGGGGGGCACATTGCACGATACGGTTATGAGCGTCACATGACATCGTTGAATGCTGCTCCCGTCGGCGGTCACTACATCTTCGGGAAAGATGACTCAGTGCCCCTTGCACATAGCAACTTGATGGTCACATAAAAGCATGCCGTTAAATATTCACAGCAAACCCTATGAGGTGCCCTGATTCGTAATCTGCTGGTGCCGAGCCGCGATGCGTTGCAACGTGCGCAGTGCAGCTCTCAGCACGTCCACATTCCCCGTGCACCTGCCCTCAAACCCAACTCTCACCAGGGCGTTCTCGCCGCTGAGCGCCACGCCCGCGCGCGCCGCCAGCTGGCGAAGCTGGCGCAGCAGCCCCTCGGGGCCGCACTGCGCCTGCGCTGGATGCTGCGAGTCGCGCATCTCCACGCACGTGAGCACCAGGTTGGCGCGGTGACGCGCGCACAGATCCACGATCGCGGCGTAGCCGTCCCGCCCATCTACGTTGTAGTACCCCGCCGTCAACTCCGCCGCGTGGGAGCGGGAGCGGTACCACCAGTGAATGCCGGCGATTTTGAGCGCTAAGTGCATGCCACCGCTGGGCGGTGCCGCGGCCAGGCAGGATGCAGTAGGCGACATGAGGGCAGACCCGCTCTGCGGTGCCGCCGACGCGGCCACGCCCACCCCTGCGACACCAGCCGCCAGCTCCACGCTGCTTCTCCGCCTTTCGTTAGCGAAGCTGGAGGACTGCGCCAGCATGGGCGGATGGTCGGAAAGGCGGCCGGTGCCGCCGACCATCGCATACATATCGTCGGCCTCCTCTTGTACAGCGTTCGTGCCGCAGCTGGTGCCGACACTGTCCTCGTCTCCATCGGGGCTCAACGAGTTGGCGACGTCGATGAATGCCATGCAGGCTGCGTTTGCACCGCCGCCGGCCATCAGCTCGGCTGACAGTGACGTCAGGGAGTTACAGAGGTCCATGCGCGCCGTCGCCCCCGAGGCGATTATCACTCCCGCAGCGGCAGCGGCCGCCGCGAAGGCAGTGCGTTGGCCGTATACTTGCTCGCCGTCAGGGAGAGTAGGTGCCGAGGACCGGAACATCCCGTGTGGGCTTGGGCTGCTCCCAGATGCCGCCCCGGCTGGTAGGCGGCACAATGGGCCGCTGTAGTTGCTGGAGCAGGACAACGGAGGCGCCGGGAGGACCTCACCGGCCACGGTCGACGTGTGCGACGCGTCGCTAGGCTCCACGTCCATCATGGCTGTGTCCATGCCGCCAGCGCTGGAGGCCAGCCCGCCTGCACCGCTGTTGTTGTCCGTGCACGCAAGCGAGCGCCTGCTGGTGCTGCCACCCGCACTCCCGCCAGCGCTGCTATCACCTGCGTTAGCCCCTGGCGCCCGCATCAATGCGGTTGTGCAAACGGCGACGACCGCGCCGCTCCGCGCCACAGCGCTGCCAACCGTGCTGCCGACGGCCGCAACCCCGATGCTGCCCGTCGACCCTGCGGCGGCACCGAACCCGCTGGAACCTGGCAAATCCTCAGCCTGGCCGCCGCTGAAGACGGACGCCAAGCGCGGTGGCAACAGCGACGCGGTACTGCTCCCAGCGCAGGCAAATTGCGCAAGTGTGGCGTGACTGAACACCGGCTGACTGCCACCGTTGCTACCGGCGCCTAGGCTACTGGCTGCTGTGCTAGAGGAGGCTATGGAGGAGAAGGTGCCGCTCTGCGAGGCGCTGGCGGTGCCGCACGAGCCGTCCACCTGGCGCCGTAGCAACGAAGCCATGGGCGGCCGTGCGGGTCCGCCGTCCTGACTGGCGCCCTCACCGCAGATATTGTCACCGGCGCTGTTGCCGATGCCTACGCCACTGCAGCCCGTCTCCAGGATGCGGTTCAGCGACATGGTGCTCATGCGGCCGCCGGACAACGCGCTGCCCGACGTGTGGATGAACTGCAAGGATTGGGAGTGGCCCGCTTGCATTGACTGCATCATGGCAAGGCCCTGCTGGTGAAGGGCCGCCTGGTACGTGTGCAACTTGGTAGCGAAGACCTGATTGGCCACGCCCAGGAGCCGCTCGCCGTGCCGCAGCAGGCAGCTGCTGTACCACTCCAGGAAGAACCTGCTGGGGCGGGGGGTGAAGTCAATGCATGCGGCACAACACTCAGGTGCGGTGGTGATGCGTGCCGCTCCGTATGCAGCTCGGTGCCATACGCCGCTTGCTCAGATCCAGCAGGCGGAATGGTCGCGCAGACGGCGGAAAAGACGGTCTGCTTGACAGCCTGTGTAGTACATTTCGCAGCACCAAAACTCCGATTCCGGTAACAGGCCTGCAATGTTGCCAATTCAACGCAGAGGCCGGCGCACCTGCCGTATGGGGTGTTCCAGCTGCCGTTGTGGCTGAAGAAGCCCGTGTGCTCCGGCGTGCTGTTGTACTCCCCGGCGTCATGCGGCCCCGTGTAGCCCCACTCCGGGTGGCCCGCCTCGCGCGCCGCCTGTGCTAGCGACGCGAGCGCGCGGCGGTCGTAGCACTGGAACTCGCCAGCGCCGGGAAAGCGCCAGCCGTTCGCCTCAACATACGACGGCAACCGCAGCTCCCCGCACGGGCCCGCTCCTACGACCACTTCGTCGATAACCGCTCCCAGCTCCTGCGTGCGGCAAGGATGGAGGGAACGGATGAAGCCAAACGTGGGGAGCGACAATGCTGCTGCAAGGTTGAAACGCGACGGGTTCATTTTACATGACAAGCCAAGGGTCTTGACTATTTGCTTATACTTCTTTGCCTTACATGTGACACCCTGAGTGTCCGCCGGTGCACATCCATTTCCTATGTCCTGGTTAGACAGAGCCTGAACCGCACCATCAAGCGTAGCATAAGCCCCAGCGCACCTGGCTGAACGTGTCCCGCAGGCTGACCATGTAGTCCTCGTAGCACCTGCGGCACGTCACCGATGACGGTTGAGCCCAACAAGACCACGAGGTAACCACCTCTGGTGAGGCTTCAAGCCGACGAAGCTCACAGCAGGAACATAAGTGGTCCTCGCCCATGGCGCGACAACCCTAGCCCAGGCCCACCAAAACAAGGACATGCCACCATACTCACTGTATGGGACTCCTGCCGCGGAGAACGCCTGGCGCGTCGTCCGCCCAGATGGAGATGTACTCCCTGTTGCGGTTCCCCAGGCCGCCGTTACGGGGCCGATCCGCGAAGAACAGGTCCGGATCCGCCTCGGCGCACTGTGGAAGGCAAGGGGCCCGCAGGGGCACAAGCTTACAGCTTTTGGGTTCTCTATGATGCACATCCAGGACAATGCGGGGGACATTTGCCCAATACCTATAAGCGATGATCAGCCGCTTTGAAGCGGACCCCGTTCGTGTTCTATGCATTTATGCAACGAATGCACAAGCTCTCAGAATGCCTGGACTGACCTGCACCTTGTGCGCGGGAAAGACTAGGCCAACCCAAGAGCGTCCGATCTCGAACACAAGACGCACCTGAAGCACCCACTCCGGAAGGGGTATCTGGACGGTGTCTCCCACGTTGCCTCCGCAGGCATGGAAGCTCAGCACGGCCTGCGTAGTTGTGGGAACCATGCGTGAGCACCGTACCCGTGAAGCACGCCGGCACAGTGGAAGGGCCCTGACAACTTGTCGTCCAATCCTTCGCACCTCTCCCCTCGGAGCAACCCTTACCTGCACTTTAAGGCCCGTCTGCTTGATGACCTCCAGCGCCTGCTTGTACCCGGCCCAGTTGTACTGCCCGGGAACCTTCTCGACAGCGCCCCACTGCAGAGGTCACATGGATGAAGAGCAGGATAGCAGCTAAGGGGTGCTGGCGTTGCGAAAGTGGAAGTCGGTTTCGGCACTCACGCGACCTGCGAGGCACGTGCACCCCTGACACGAGGCCCTTACCCAAAAGTCCATTGCCACTCCGTGCACGCCCGAGGCAACGAGGAGCTGCAAAGCCTGCAGGAACCACGCCGAGCCGGCGTAGCGAAAGACGCCTTCGGAGTTCACCTGGCAGCAGAAGCACAGGGAACCGTAATAAATCTTTGAAAGAAGCGTGGTTAGAGTCAGTGCCGCTCAAAACTCACTGTGTCCAACGGCAGCATAATATAAACTTTGCAATTTTTTGCCTCTTCAGCCGCGAGACGGGCGTCAAAGTCTCCATGCGCAGCCATGGGGCTGCCCAGCTGCCCGTAGAGCTGCTGGCTAAAGCGTCGCGGAAGCATGCGGGAGCCGGACGCCTGATAGAGGCAGCCTGAGCTCCCTGCCGTCCGCAGCAGCTGCCCCGACGCATCCCCAAACATAGAGCCGTAGGTGGAGACGTAGTAGCCATCCCGGGGAAGGGCAGACGCGCTGAATGCCCGCGAGCACTCTGCTGCGTTGGAGCTCATTGGAGCTTGCAGCCTGGGGAGCGGACCTCGCCGGCGAGCAATTATAGGGGCGTGCTGCGGGGCTGCGAAGCTCCTCACGGGCCGGAGCTCACGGACCATCTAGCTTCACGCCCTCCCATTGTCCTTTCCTGCTAAGAGTCTGTGCTGCTGAAAAAAGCAGCTAAGATTCGGGCTGGAGAGCGGGCATTCCAGGAGGGGCAAGGCGCAGCAGCCACAGCGGAACACGTTTCCGGTCAGCAGTGTTTTCGTCCAGTCAAAATGATGTTGAGAGGTACCTGAGCGGTCGAAGAGTGCTTGGGAAAAGACGCACGAGCCGCGACACCGTACACATATACGGGGGTTGTTGGTTACAGCCCGAGCCGCTGCAGCTTGCCTTACTTGCAGGAAAACACGTCAATCGCATCGCTGTGTCAAAAGACACGGTCCTTGGCGCGGGGGCGCTGAGCGTTACACACGGACCCCAACGCACGCACGCCAGCCCGTTCTGAGCCTAGACTCGGCCCAAACCAGGCCAACGCACCCTATTCCTTACACCCTGTCGCTCACAACTCGCCGTCGCACACTCGTGCCGTTGCACGGTGGCTTTCCCCAACGATCTTTACCCCAGGTAGCCGGTTTCACTCCCGAAACGAGCATGTTGCAACGGCAGCTGCAGTCATGACAGTCACCCCCACGTCGGGTGCATCCGCTGGTCCCCACCATCCGTGGGCGGGGCGAGGCGGGGGCCCCTGGGTTGCGGTCAACAGCTTGCCGTGCAACCTCGGAACTTAGGTCCCAGTAAGCATTCGTTCAAGCGATCCCATAAGCCCGGCAAACGCGCGTGCCACGTTGTCCGGCGCGCTCGTGGGTATAGTTGCGACCACCTCGATGTATCCGCGGCGCTGTTGTGCTAGCCGCAGCCGAGCCTGCGAGGTGACGGTCAGGGGTTCGTGTGCACTCGTGAATCCAGCAGGGGTGTGTATCCCGCTGCAATAAGAACCAAATCCCAGGCCGGCCCAGCATCTTGAGAGGCCTTTCGGCACGGTTGTTGCACGTGCGCTCCGCGCCGTATGCGGTACGGAGTGCGGTACACGGTGAATGTAACATGTTGCAACTGAGACGCCCCACAGTGATCTTGCGCGCGGAGCTTCCAGTTCCAGCACAATCTAACGATTGCCGGCATGCGGCGTGTTCAGGATACAACCGGCAGGCGGTGAGAACATGGCATGGGTGCTTGATACGAGCATGCCCCGAGCAGAACTTCCACGCTACCATGCTTTCAGCGGGGAAAGTGCACGGTGCTGCCTCAAAGGATACCCGAAGGCGACAGTAAACTGATAAAGAATAAACTTGCCGTGGTGCCGCTGGCCCAGCTACCGCCTCCTGCCTGTTTTTCCTCCCGAGGCCGCTTCGTTCCAGCCGCGGCCGTGGCTTCAGGGCCCGCGGCTGTGCCCGATGGTTCAGGGGCGCTGAAGGGCCCCACCTGCGGCGCCGCAGGGGAGACCGGGTGGCGATCATGAGGCGGCCCCTCCCCGCAGCAATCCCCGTTTCCCGTTCCGTATTTCCCCGCAGCAATCACATGGACCTCAGCGAGGGCGCAACGCGGGTGCTGAGCGCTGACTGGCGCTGCCACGCAGCGCGCCTTTTAGCGCGAACGCTTGCCATTCGTCGCACCTGAAGGGGCCACGACAGGCTCCACGCTGAGAGGTCCGTCTGTACGTCCCCGCAGCCCTGCTGCTGCAGCAGCTCCTGCAACCGGCGCAAGAGCAACAGCGCGCCCTGCGCTCCGGCCTGCGGGAGAGCGCGGGTCGCGGGTGAAAACTCTCGGCGGCTGGCCATCAAGTCCGGCCTCGAACAGCACGGCCGCCGCGGTGTGCATCGTACGCTTGCGTACTGGAAGCAAGCATTACATAGAGGTGTGATGGTGTCCCCCGGCGCCCTCAGCCCACCCATGTCCAACCAGGTCACAGGTCCGATTAGGGATCACCTGCTGCACCGTGAAGCTCACGTGCCGCCGCGGCAGGGCCGCCATGCCCGCGGCCGCCAGGGTGGGCGCAGGCGCCGCGGCAGCGCGGCGAGGTGCCGCCGCCGCCGCCTCGGGCCCGCGGCCACGCGAAGGCTCCACCGCTGAGGCGAAGTCCTGCGCCACGTCGTCCCCGCCCGCGGGGGCTGTGGCGTGCCGGCGGAGCGGCTGGGAGGCCTTGTTGGGGTCCACCTGCCAGGACCACGCAACCGCCCACCGGGAGGTCCGTCCCTGCGATGGAACCCGTGAAGATGGCGCCAGATCTAAGGCGAGTGGCGACCCCTGTGCCGCGTTGTGCGTCTCCCATAAAGGTATCTACCCCTCTCCACAACGGTATATAGACCTCTGGAACACGTGCGCCCTCGGCCCCCGCTTGCCTCTCTTGTCCCCATCCGGCGCATCCCCTGCCATTCCGAGCCCTGAGATGCGCTCGGTCACCTGCGCCAGCTCCGTCGTGCGCAGCGCCGTCACGTGCCGCGAATGGAGCTCCCGGCGGAGCGCCTGCAGAGAAGGGCATATAGGAGCTGGGCTAGCCGGTTAATGCGGAGTGCCATCCGCCATACGAAGGCCACATCCACACATCCGCGGACGCAGCTACTGTTTCAATGAGAGTATAGGCGGCTGCAAGGAAGTCCATACCGGCTAACGCTAAGCACCATCAGCAGTGCCCCGGCGCCGCTTCCCCCACAAACGCAAACCCTTCGCCGGCGCCACTTCACCTTGAGGGTGCTCTTCTTGCCCACCATGGTGCTGAACCTGGATGGGCGGCCAGCGGCAGAAACGTGTCAGGAATGTAGTGATGTGTGCAAGCGCCAAGAAAGTCGGAAACGGAAGGCAGCGAGAGAGGCGCAGCTGCGGTCCTGGTTTTGCGTCCTTCCCGGCCAGCCCCTGCCGCGCTGGTTGGCACCCTCCCCTTCCGCAACCTCTCCAGCAACAAGAGCGACGCAGCTTGCCGGCGGGACATCCTGACATGCGCCATACCCCCCCATCCGCCCTAGAGTCCCCTTTAGCCACCCAACCCCGCCCCCGCCGTCGCCTCACCAGTGCACCCTGTCCTGCAGGCCCTCGCTCTCAACCAGCATCCGCAGCACGAACGCTAGCTCGCCGCCCGGACACACCATTTCGGCAGCCGTGCCTGCCAATGACACAAGAGAGACGCTTTGCGTGACACCGCATTCGAAGGCTGGGCCGCAACCGGAGGGCGGGGTGCGCATGGGAGGCGCGACGCACAGGGGCGTCCGCGGGCATCCGCGTGCCGAACATGCGAATCGTACACCACAGCTGTACGGGAGCATGCGGGGGGTGGTACCCCTGCGCAGCTGTGGAGCGGTGCCGTCGGGCCCTGGGCAAGCTTAGCACGCCTTGCGCGCGACAGGCAGCAATAGCGGTGGCAAGGCAGCTGTGAGTCGAAATGTGCCTGCAGCCACAAAACCCACGCCACTGGGCCCTACCTCCGAACGCCGTGTTGGGGTTTTGTGCCGCCTCCTGCGAGGGCCGGTAAGTGGCGCGGCATGAATTTGCCTTGCCGGGGACAAGGAGACAGGCCGTAGGAGGCAACGGGATGCGAGAGCTACATGCGCTGATCTGACACCTAACCCCAGCACCTGGAGTCGCTTGATCCTGCACCCCCTCCCCGCATTCCCTGCCTCCGCAACCGTGTCCTCCAGACTCCCCTAGGGGGCCCCACCCCGCGCACCTGCATGCTCTCGAAGAAGGGCGGGTTGCACATGGTGAAGGCGAACGTCTCGTGCTCGTCCTTGAACGCCGGCAGCAGGATGCCCGGCTGCGCGTGAGAGGGTGAGGCGGTCCTAAGCAGGACCTAAGCCCGCGCAAACAGATCGCCCAACGATGGCGAGCCCGCTGTCTACACACTATGATCGCTCCCTACGCACATTGAGGTAAATACCTGTAAATGCATAGGTATGGACATTACTTTCCGGGGCAGCAGCACGCCCACCTGTTCCTCGTGGTCCCATTCGCCGTCCCCTGAGGCATCTCGATGGCGCGCCTCCGTCGCTGCCTCCCGCCCCATCTCTGCAGCCGCGCCACCCGCCTCCGCTGCCCCAGGTACCGCCGTCCCCTCTCCCGCGCGCTCTGCCCCCGCAGTCGTCGTCGCCTGGTCCGGCTCCTCGGCGGCGTCTTCCTCCTGTGCCGCGCGGCCCTCTGGCCGCCGCTTCCGCCCCCGGCGCGCAGCCTCAGCCGCCAGGCCCCCTGCCGGCGCAGCCGCCTCAGGTCCCTGCAGCTCTGGGTGGCAGTGGGAGAGGTCTCGGACCTCCAGCAGCGGTGCCACCTGGTAGGCACCGGGTGTGTGGGCGGGGAGGGGGTTGGAGAGCTGTGAAGTGTTCTGAACAAAGAAGCTGCGGAGGGTTTAGGCCAGACAGCGCCAGAAGACGCGAGAGGAGAGCTGATCGGGGGCCGGGAGGACCCGGCGGTGCGCGGGCGGTACACGGGCATGCCGCCGCGTTCACCGCAGTTGGGCAGGGAGGCCGAGGGGAGCGATCGTGCTTCGCCGTTGTGCGGGAGCCGCATCAAACAGGTGCTCTGATACTTCCCAGTGCTGGTCGCGCCAGCAGGCCATGGGCCTGCCCCAGCCTTGGCCTGGGGCTCCCTTACATCCGAGCTCTGCGGCGACAAACCTGTGGGTTGTCGTCGATCAGTTTGCGGCAGCAATGGACGGCCACCTGCGCAGAACATAACGAAACATCGAGATGCCGTTGGGGTCAGTGTCACAGCCACCCATGGGATGTCGAGAGAGCAGCGGACTCCGCCCCGAGCCTGCGTACCTGCGTCACGTCCACCCCCACCATGTGCCAGCCGTACAGTACGGCGCCCAGCAGGCAGTATATGAAGTTGGCACCGCAGCCGATGTCCAGCCCGCGAACCGGGCCGCCTGGCAGGGGAGTGGGCCGCCGGCGAAGGTGGTTTGTATAGGAAAAGCAAGGGCTGCTGAATGAAGCGGCTTCCCTGCCAGCGTTTGAATGGCTGTACGCAAGATACTACGGCACCCCTGCCACCCCCATTGCCCGAAGACGCCAGCCTTGCCACCGAGCCCAGCAACTGCAGGCCTCAACACACGCCCCTGGAAGCGCTGACCTCCCCGGTCCGAGGGCCGCTCTGCCGTCACCAGCACAGCACGGCACGGACTGCGCGGGAGCCGCCCCACGCTGCCCCTCATTCGCCATAAGCATTCACGCCCGCGGGTACCCGGTCCGGAACAACGGATCCAGAGTGCACACCCTCGCCCGGGGCAGACAGGGACGCCGTGCCGGTCCACAGAGGCAGCTGCTCCGGCCGGGGGGCCCTGTCGCTGCCGCCGCCGGCAGGACGACAGCCAAAGCGGAGGTCGCTATGCCCAGCGCCCGGTGCCGCAGGGTACGGCTGGGCCCCGTGCCACACCGGCCGGCTGCTCCCGCACCTGCCGCCGGCGCCGACAGGTCCAGCAGGTCGCGTATCCAGTGGATGTAGTTGGCCCGGTTGGGCACGGGCGGCACCAGCTGCCCCTCGGGCAGGCCCCATCGCAGCCCGAAGTCGGCGGACAGCAGGGCGGCCGTCAATGCGCGGGTGGCGGCCCAGCTGGTGGTGTCCAGGTGCGCGCGGCCGGCTGGGGCGGGCGGGCGGGCGGGCGGATTGGGTTGGGTGGGGTGGGGGAAGATGAGGACGGTGGGCGGGGTGGGCGGGCAGGCAGTAGGTGCACAGCCGGCTCGGCGCATCGCACGTCCATGATGCGTGCGGCCGGCTGGGCCGGGCGAGGGTCGGGCAGCCTGGGAAGGGAACTGCAGTGGGTAGGCGTTACGGTGCGTTCAGGCGCGCGCGGCCGGTCGGCGGCTGGGGCCGGCTGGGAAAGGCTGGGATACCGTGACGTCTTCATACCCGACCTTCGCATCCTATCATGCCCTACGGCAAAACATGACAAACCTGTATCTGTATGGACATACGGCGCCAGATCGTCGTACTGCGTCGCCAGGGCCGCAAAGTCGGGCTCCGTGTGGCAGTACCGGTTGGCTGGGTGCATGCGGGCGTTGTTGGGCGCGCCGCCGCGAGGCCGGGCGCCGCTGCCGGGCACCCCCGCCGGCGACGCCAGCGCCTCCCCGGCGACGCCGGCACAGTCCTCATCCGTGCGGCCACGGGCACCTGCCGCCGCAGCGCCCCCACCGTTGCTGCCGACGCTGGGGCCGTCACCGCCCTCGGGTTGCAGTTGTTTCACCTGATCCAGCGCGGACGCCGTGTACTGCACCGCCTCCTTCAGCTGCTCGTACACCTGGCAGTAGGCAGCGGGTTGGAAGACAACATACGCGGGATGAGCACGGTGCGTTGCCGCATCTCATGCCCTTTAGGGAAACAATGATCGAGGGCCACGGCGCTATGCGGCGGACGCCTATGATGTGTATGAGGCATCAGGCCCCTGGCCTCCGCCGCCATCCGAGCCACTGAACCGAGGCGACGTCCTGCGACAAGGAGCCAGCCGGAAGGACACGGCGGAGCAAGGCGTCTGGCAGCAAGGCGTCTGGCGGCCTTGCCAGACGTTCCTTCGGGATGTTGTTTCGTTTGCTGCGAGGGTGTCCGCTGCCGTCTGGGTTGCTACTACGAATGCCAGTGCAAAGTGACTCCCTGGGACAGGTGAATATCCCAGCGGCAGATGCGCTGAATCCTCTCCCCCGCATTCGCGCGTCACCATCCTCTTTATTTCCCTCCAATGCAATCAGTGTCGCCTGTTTGAGGCATTCTGGTCATCAAGCAACACGTACCTCTTGGACCTCCGCGTTGCTTGGATCCGTCGCAAGCAGATGCTCCATGGCCTCCAGCTGAGCTTGGTACTCAGTCAGGGCGGACTGCAGTTCGGCATCCTGGGGCAGTAGCGGGAAGGGGAGCGGGCGAGCGGCAAGGGGTGAAGGGGAGGCGCAGGTGACCCCCTCGGGTGTAAGGGCCTTCAAAGCACGCAAGTCGGGCACGCTTCCATGTACACATTCTGTGGTCACTGTGAACTTGCCATGCTGGGGGCTTGGCAGACTGGCTCACACGGGTTGTCGACGTGTCCCCTGGGTGCGGTAATGTGCGATCATATCTGCGTTTTTGTGCCGTCACACCCTCGGCTCTAGAGTCGAGCCCTCAGGCCCTCAAGCCTCAACCGCGGCGCGGGGGCAGTTGACAGTTGCATTTGCCGTAATGATTGTGGTCAATATGGGCGTTCCCATGCAATAAGTTCTGCGCTCCATTCTAAACATTATAGTCTGTGTCTTTAGATCCCACACTTTGGAAAGCATTCAGCAAACCCTTTTGCTATCGGCCTTTGATTGGGTTCCAAAGCACCCAATATACGCAACTAAAGGCGTGTATATCACCACGGCCCTCTGGATCGCCCGTCTGAGGAGACATGCAGGCAAACTTCACCCCGCAAGAGCAGGAGCAGATTGATAAGCTAAAGGCAAAGTATGCGGGTCTCAAGGAAGCACGAGACTCACAGGTGATGGCCTGCTCCGAATGCGCATGTGACTGTATCTTGGGTATGTGCCAAAAGCTTATCCGGGGACTGGGTGTGTGACGACAGGGCATCGATGAGTGCCTGCGATGTGACGTGGGGAGCTCTGACGCGGCCAGCGCGCCCCGAACCTCTAGCTCCAAGGCCGCTGCCGCCCACGTCGACGCCTCGGTCTGCTCGCACTGCCACGGAACCGGCACAATCGTAGAAATCTACAACCACCGCCGCCTGGAGGTAGGTGCCTCACACGCTTGTCACGTTGAAGCAGCCATGACAAGGCCTCGTCTGCGTGCGCATTATATGTGGTGCACTGCCCAAGACATGGGAACCGTATTAGACGCTCCAGCTGTGACGACTGGCCTCGCAGACGCGCACCGCGACCCGGACATCCGTGTGCGCCCGCCCGACGCTTGCCTGGAGACACCTTATGACCTGCCATCGCCACGTCCCGCAGAACTACTGCCAGCACTGCAACGGTCGCGGCGTGCACGTGTACAAGAACGGCGTTGAAGTGAAGGAAACGTCGGCTGCGTCCGCCACCGCCACGAGCGCAACAGCGCGGGGGCCATCGGGCGTCGTTGCGCTGCACAGCCGGAATGCGGCAGATGATGGCGGTGATCCTGTTGCCGCCAGCGAGCGGGCCGCGGCCCTGGAGCAGGACCTCAAAAAAATAGCAGCAAAAGCGGCCGCCTACACCAGGGTGAGTCCCTTCCATGCCCCGCCCTCCTCACAGCCCAGGACTATGCTCGCCGTACCTGTCTGGCATCCGGCAGGTCACGGCAACGACGCAGCGTTGGGTGCGCATGGTCAGTCTTTTGTAACCCAACGTCACGTGCAATCGCCTGCACGGTCTATTGGGCCAACACCTGGCTGCTCCTACCTACCATGCCCGCAGGAGCGCTTACAAGTGCTAGCGGTGATGCAGCAACCGGCCTCCAGCAGCAGTGACGCGGAGGGCCGGGACCAGGCGGCCCGGGACCTAGTGGCCAAGCTGGACATCCAGCTGGAGCGGCTGGAGCTGGTGAGGCGCAAGAAGCAGGCCGAGCTAACAAAGCTGCGGGGCGGCCGCGGCCCCGAGGTGAATGCGGCGGCGCTCAGTGACATCGCTGCAAACAAGGGCCAATAGTGGGAATCAATAATGCGATTGCCCGCACTTCGTGTGTGGATTGGGCATGAGTGGCACGGCAAGGTACCTAGAGTGACTGAACTAGGCCTCCTTTTCGTTTTGCGACGCGTGTGCGGTGTGGACGTGAAGCTGTACGCGAATGCTGTGCGGGACGACAACCGTCTGCTTTCTGGAATGCGCCAGCGGAATGCGCCGACGTTTGCCATGAAGCACAGCCAAGCGAGTAATCGCTGCTCGTTGATAGCGAGGTAGTTCTGCTCGGGGATCAAAGAACCTGGCGAGCACGGGCATATCGTGGAACAGCAGCTGGACCTGGCGCAGCACACGGTGAAGTTATGCCCACGACGTATGATGGTTGCTGCCCTTGCTGGGGAGAGCAGTTGACATTATCGCACTCCTTCACCTGGAGGGCCGCAGAGGGTGGCACTTGCCACACGGACAGTGTTGCAGGCAAGTTGAGATGCTGCAGTTCATGCAAGAAACATGAAAATGAGCGCCTGTTACCAGTAGAGGAGGGCGACGGGCAAGGACGTGGGCGGCGGATGGCCGGGGGACCAAGAAACCCTCACGGCAGTTATGCGGCAGCTGCGGCGGGCATCTTCCCGAACGGCGTGGCACCCTGTGTGCCCCTGTGCAACGCACGCTGCGCGGATACCGCGGAGACCATTGTGCCTGACAACGCACGGGTCGCATGCCGAGGCCGAGAGCCACGAAACCCACATGGCCTGTACTGTAGGTCAGTACAGGGTGCACTCTGTGAGCCGCCGTGACACCGCGAGACATTAGAGTACTTTTGGTTTCTTTTTGGATAACATGGTCAACCGAATGAGCAAAGGCATCAATATTCGCATGGCAGTGTGACATCGAGCGTGACAACGTGCGAAGATGCGTGTACAAATACTTTGGCGCTGCTAATGGAGACTGAAGCAGCGTCGACGCCGGACGGGGCTGAGTTGCTCGCGCGACCACCCTTGCCGTTGCTGGACTTCGCGCGCCTGAGAGGGCTTGATGAGAAGCCAGCATTGATTCCTCAGCCACAGCAGCCACAGGACCAGCCACAGAAGACTCACAAGCGGCC
Source organism: Gonium pectorale (assembly GCA_001584585.1). Classification (NCBI taxonomy): domain Eukaryota; kingdom Viridiplantae; phylum Chlorophyta; class Chlorophyceae; order Chlamydomonadales; family Volvocaceae; genus Gonium; species Gonium pectorale. Next base: position 2,394,134 of record LSYV01000004.1, on the reverse strand, counting down.
AAAGCAGAAACCAGCGGAGAAGCTAAAGCTTGCTCGGCTTTCGCGCTTGGATGGCTGTACTAAGGCGAGTGTCAATGTGCCTACCCGTTGTAGGGCCGAGCGTGTGTCGAGCTGGGGGACATGCCTGCCCAAGTGGTGCTGTTGGGCCGGGCCACAGACCGGAGGGGAGGGGTTGCGTAGGGTCTCAAAAGGGGCCGCTTCTCGCCGACGGTTCCGGCGTGGCCTGGCGATTCCTCTCCAGGTGCCCCGGCAACATACGCACCGTAACGGACACACGTGGCACACTGCATGGCACCCTGCAGGCAAAGGTCTCCCGCAGCGTGCAGACCTCCCACGTGAAGAGCTGGCTCCACTCCCACGGGTATGTGGTGAAGGCGGACAAGCTGCACCCCGCCGTCACGCGGGTGATTGCGGAGTGGTTCCGTCTCGTTGACGAGGACAACTCCAGGACCCTCGAGGCCCACGAGCTTCTGGCCGCTCTCAAGGTGCGGCCGCCGCTGGTGGCTTGGGCCTGGGGCTTGGCCTCGCGGCCTGGCACCTTACTGCTGGCGAGGTGGTGGCGGGGATCGCTGTGACACTTGCAGGTCCGCACCATCTCGTGGGCTGCTGGACGCTACCGTCAGTGTGCGCGTACGTGACTGGGAGCACAGGTGGCACTGTACCAACGTAGTGAGAATTGCCACTGTGTGAGACGGTGCAGGCCTATGAGGGTAGGCCGGCGCCAACCCGCGCTGTCGCAGAATGTGCTGACGTCGCCCTGCTGGCCCCTGCTGGCCCCATGCAGGCTGCCCAGATTCCGTGCGATGATGCGACCATCTCCGAGATGATCGCCATGATGGACATGAACAGGTGGGACCGCCAGAGGGATGGATGGCGGGTCCGCCATGGTGGGGTCTGCGGCAGATTCGGTGTGGCGGTTTTGTAAAGCGGTGCGTCAGAGACGAACACATTCGCCGCCACAAGGCTACGCTTAAGGAGGGTAGGGGGCCTGTTAAGGGGCCGTCTAGGACGGCGGGGGCAGGCTCCGCGTGGCTGTGCCCGTGGCATCCGGGGCAATATCAGTTGGTTGGGCGGACTAACTGCGCCCTCGCTCTCTCCGGCACGCCCACCTGTGCCTCGCCCACCTGTGCCTGCGGCCGCCGGCATCCACCTCCCATGCTCACCACGGGACTATGCCGCCGATTCAACCGCGACCCTTGCAACCGTACGCAGGGACGGAGTCATCGGGTGGGACGAGTTTGAGGTGTTTATGACGGAGGAGTTCGCGGCGGGCAAGAGCCTACTGTCGGGCGAGTACCTGCTGCCCAGCGGCCTGTCCATAAACTTCGGCGTCATGATCGGCAAGCTCAAGCGGGACCGTCTGCTCGGGGACGTCATGAAGGTGCGTGACGCACTTGCGCGTTGAGCTGGCCGTGCCTCCCTCCTCGGTTGTGTCGCGATGCGGTGGGCTCATGCCGGGCTTCGCGGGACGGGAACCTGGGGGCCCACACTGGGCACCAGGGCGGCACTTTCCCCCGCCATCTTCCTTTGCAAGGGTCGCTGCTCGATGGATGACAGGCATGCAGATTGCCCTGGTACCCCTCCCGTCGTAATGTCAGTCGGGCTTGTAACATACGCACTGCACCGCACGTTTGGCGCACGCAGGACAGCAAGCGGCGCAGCAAGTGGGCGGACATTGCGCGCGACCCGGCGGCTCTGGGCCGCGAGCTGGCGACCATGCAGGAGGCGGCGGAGGCGGCCAACCTGACACAGGCTAAGAAGCTGTCCGAGGAGGTGGAAGCCGGGAAGGTCACCCCGCGGAGGCAGCTGACGACGGCGATACTTCGGGCCATGGAACACAACAGAAAGCTGCAGCGGGTGGGTAAACGACTGCGCCCAGCTGCGCCATGTCAGGCGCCTGGCGCTTCGTGTCAACTAATCGGCATTCACGTGGTGGAAGTGGGTCCAGCCCTTTCTCCAATTGTGTATATATGACATACAGTTGAGACGCTGAGCTTGTGGTTGGTTGTTTCAGCTTGCTGACGCCTCTGCACCTCTATCTCGCAGATGAAAAGCAAGGCCACGACGACGCGCGACGCTTTACCAGACCCGAACGAAGAGGAGGACGGGGCGCAGCCGCTGGCTTCGCCCATGCCCCTGAACGACGGCACCGCTGACCCCATCGCCGCCCTGGGCTACGACCTGTCCTCCACACGCGGCGTCCTGCTCCCATCCTCTCGAGCCGACAGCCTGGGCCCATCGGCCCAGCTGGGCTCTGCCGCGCCGCCGCCTGCGGGCCTGGCCATGCGGCCCCCGGAGCGGGGCTCCGGGCAGGGCAGCGCCGTGGCCGGCAGCGCCGCCTTCGCAGCCGCGTCGTACATCAAGGCACAGGAGCCTCCAGCTGCGCTGCAGGCGGAGGACGCGTCCCCTGCGGCAGCCCCGGATGGCGCCCAGGGCGCCGCAAGTCGGCTCTTCGGCAACGTCGGCGGCAGGACATCGCCCGTTGCTGGCCGGCACGTCAAGGCCCCAGGGGAGCCCTCTTTACAGGCTCCCGGCTCCCACGCCATGGCGCCCACCGCGAGCTCGCTGCTGCACCGGCGGAGGGTAGCTCGGACAATGAGCTGCGTCGCGGAGCTGGCGGAAGGGCTGCGTGCCAGCAGCAACGGCCAAGGCGGCGGCCGGGGTCCTGGGCCTCGCAGCGGAGAAGCCCCGCAGCCGTCACCGCCGCCGCTAGAGAAGGAGGGCAGCCTGCCGGCACTGGACCCCCGGCGCAGCAGCGCAGGCTCGGCCAGTGGCTCCCCGGCCGCCAGCCCCCGGAGTAGCGCAATGCCCCTGCAGCAACACTACCTTAGGGCCCCTGGCCATCCACAGCATCTCCAGATGCGTCGGCCCAGCCGCGTGAGCATTAACAGCGAGCCCAGCGGCTCCTCCCTCGGTTCTCCCAGCTCATCGGTCCCGGCGCCCCTGCCCAACGTCCACGTGCCGCCGTCGGCGGCGGCGCGCGCGGCCTCCGGCGGCTCGGCTGCGACGGCAGCCGCTGCCGGAGGCGGCAGCAGCGGCGGCGTTCCCACCGCTCCCACCGCGCCGCCGCTGGCACCAGCGGCGCACTCCGCGCCGCTTCCCCCGCTCGCGTACGCGCCCATGCTGGCGGCCGCTGCGTGGGGCCAGGGCACTCCCCGAGTCTACAGCCAACGGATGCTTCCCATCCTTCCCGACCACGGGCAGCTGTCGGCTTTCATGGACAGCACAATTGCCGTCGCGAGGGCGGACTGGAGCGCGCGCCCTCCCAGCCCGGGCGCGCGGACCAAGAGCCGCACGGACCTGGGGCTGACGGGCGCAACGCACGGGGCGGTGGGTTCGCTTGTTGGCGCATTCCGTGCACCTGCTCCCGGGGCTACGGGCGCCGCCAGCGGTCCTCCTGCTCAGCAAGGTCACCAGCAGCCGCAGCGGCCGATGGCGCCCCCCGTGTATGGAGCCTCTGGTGTTGGTATTAATCCGTGGAGCCACACTGCGCAAGCCACGCAGCCGGGCCCCGGGGCAGCAGCGCCTTCGTTTGGGAATCGGCCGAGCAGCCGCAGCCCGTCCCCAGGGCTCTCAGCCGCTGCCAGCAGGGATCCAGCAGCCCTGCTGTCCGAACGTAAGGCAGTCGTGCGTGCCGCCACGGCCAGCGTGAATGGCATGACACCGGGACCCGCTCCCGCCCTTGCAAGCGCCGCCAGTAAGGGACCGGAGGGGCACATGGATGGCCAGGGCCCTCAGGCCCGGGCTAAAGCGGGTTCGGAGCCGTCACAGCGGGGCGCGAGCCCCACCATGGATGCGGACGCCCAGGAGTGGATTTCCTACACGCGCGTGCCTGCCACCGCCGTCGGCCCCACGCCACTAGCTGCCGCCTCCGTGCACGCTCACTACAGCTCACGTGCGGGCACCCCGCCGCCACAGCCGCTGCCTGCATCGCCCAAGGCGTCGGCCGGGCCGCACATGGCCAGCCTCGGCAGCGCCGCGGAGCTGGGGGCTACCGCGGCTGTGATCGCGCTCGCGCAGGCGCAGGTGCGGAGCGGTGACCGGCCGGCGTCGCCCTCGGGGGCGCTGCCGGCGCACGCAGACCCACGCTCGCAGTCCCCACACGGGGTTCCGTGGCACTACGCAGGGCGGAGCGGAACCGGCAGTGGCAGCCAAGGCGCCCATGAGCACGGACCGCACGGGCCCCAGGGGCGGCGCCGCTCGGGCGGCCCCGGCCCCGCTGCGGCCCGTGCGAGCGGGCCCTCCGCGAACGGGGACTTTCCACCGGGAGCCAGCGGGCTTGGAGGGCACCTGGATATGCACGATGCTGATGATGAGGTGGCGCGGCTGCTTGACGGCGACGGCGGCTGGAGCGCTTGGCTTGAGCGGAACCGGCCGGACCCGCAGAACGGGCGCGAGAACATGCTGCGGGGTCCGCGCGGGGAGCCTCTCGAGGATCTGGAGGAGAAATGGGCGCGCGCCCCGCTGCCCGAGACCCTGCTACGGGAGCTGGGCTCGCAGGCGGGCCAGCGAATCACGGCGGAGGGGACTGGGAGTGGCGGCGTGCAGCAGTGGCCCTCGGCTCCTGCCACCGTGCTGACCCGCTGGCACGGCCCGTACTCCTCCGTCCCCGGTTCGGTACCTAGCGCGGCGCCGCGCCAGACGGGCTCTGGGACAGGGGCGGGGCAGCCCAGTGCCGGGAAGCCCTTTGGGTGGGGCAGCTCGTCGTTATCACTGCCGCCGTCGGAGGCGAATGCCTCCTTGGCGGGCGCAGGCAGCGAAGGCGGCGCATACGCCGGGCCTGCGCGGCCCCCGTCTCCAGGCGCCGCAGGTGGCGGCGGCGGCGCTGTTGGGAGCAATGCGCACCCAAATGCCGCCAGGGGTGCTGCCACCACCAGTGGCATGACCGGCGGCGGCGGAGCAGCAGGCGGAAGTCGGCCGGCCAGTCGGCTGGGCGGGCCGTCCTCAAGGAGCAACTCGCCCATGCTGTGGCAGGACCCAAGGCCACCCACTCGGTCCCGAACGCAGATGACTATGAGGAGCGAGAAAGAGGTGGGTCGTGTCCCCCTTCCGTATTGACCCCGTGTACTCGTTGACAGGAAAGACGCTGCGGCCAAGGGTCTTGCGGCACCTATCCACGTGCACCACAAGTGCCTCGCTACCATGTGCGAGGTCGCTGATGAGCATCGTTTGCGTCCACCTGCCATCTTGCAGGATTCCAACCAAACTGGCTGGCGTGCCGCGGCTGCGAGCCTGCTGCAACTGCGCCTCGCTAAGCAGCTGTATGATCTGGAGGCGCGCCGCATCTGAGCCTTGCGGCAACGTGTATCGCAAAGAGTTAGCTGCTGTCGTTTGGTGTGCAGTCCTTTCTGATGTTCGTTTGCATGCTTTGTGATAATGTTCCTTCCATTCATCGACATGCAGGTGGCTGTACAAGCTGTCTGTCCGTACCATGTGCTGTAGATGTGCACACCCGGGCTTCATGCCCATCATTAATCGACACAAGTGCATGCTGCATTCCTAGACCCACTTCGGCACATCGCCTTCAACTGCGAAGATATACCCGTTTATCTAGTCCTTTGTACGAGTCTGCGCTGACGGAGTGCTCAGGATGCTGACGAATAGTGCGTGACTGTGTTATGTTACGGATGTGACCACAGCAAAAATGACTCACAAAGTCTGTGGCGGATTCGGCCGGTGCCGTGGTAGGTGATACGCGGCCTGTGTCGAATGTGTTACATAAATGTAAACATACACGTGAGCCAGAAGTCTTCCGTCAAAAGCCGAGAGCGGAGGCCCTGATCTGAATGGAACGCGCCAGGTTGGCATATACCTTGCCACGGGCCAGCCAGCCAGGGAGCTGCTGTGCAAGTGGTGTCCGTCGTATGATTCAAGTTCGAGAGGGTCCGGCAAAAATACCCATGCCGTCACACCCAATAGTATTGAGTTGTATCCGCACCTTGCATTGAACATATAACTGCAGCAAAGCGGTCACAGCTCTGCGCAGCTCCGGTTGCCACTCCCTTTCCTTCCTATTCCTGAACCGGTAAGGCAACGATCACTCCTTCCCCTTCTTGCCCGCCGCCGGCTTCTTGTCGATGGGCTTTTTCTCGGTCACTGCAAAGATCTTGTTGGCAGCCTCCTGCCCTGGGTTGAGCACGAGAGGGATCAGCGCCTGCAAGAAGTGCACACAGGGACCCAGCAGCGGAGGGTCAGAGAGCGGTTCCAATGCCGGGCACAGCATCGGTTCAGACAGAATGCGTCGATGCCGGCGGTACATTCCACCGGCAGCCCCCCGTCAGCCACGCCTGGCACGCTCTTCCCGAGACGTGCCCAACCGGCCTTGACCACATGCACTCACCGTTGCAGCAAGCGAGACGACCACCGCCCTGCAAAGTATCAGGAGGTAGGGCGGTTATGCAGGTCCAGTGGCCATGAGCTTGCAAACAAGTACACGCCGAAACCGCACTCTATGACTTACGCGCCAACGACGACGCTGATAGGTGCATCTACATCACCAGCCGCGGCAATCGTGCTGAGCAGCTGCGCATGCGATTGCGCGGCGACGTTCCGGCGCAGAGGAGCAGGAGTTGCAGCATGGCCGCGTGCAGCGAAGGAGGCACGCGTGCAGTTGATGGGCTTCATGGCCAGGAGCGACATTCTTGGTATCGTCGACGAATCAAACAATTGCTCAGGACGTTGCGAGAGTAGCTGCAAGGATGTGCGTGCCGTGTCACTCAATGGCACAGCGAGTTGCGGAAGTAGCCTCGTCACCGTGTCGTACAGCGTGTGGTTCCGGAGACTTGCTGGAACAACTGGAGCATTATACGCCCAGCCCGGCCTTGCAAAGTTGCTCCGCAGAATAAAACCTGCCCGCAGTTCCAGTTGGCCAGCTCTGACCGACTTTCTGTGGGACGGTTCCGTCGCACCTGGCACTAGGAAGACTGGCCGGACCCCTTTTCGCCAGGGATCAGGGAACCTCGACTTGGCGTTCGATACCGCCATAATTACCTCCGTAACCTGAATCATCCGACCGGCCTTGCCTGCATTCGTGGGGAGGGGCGGGGGTACAGAGGTGCTGACGCGCCTGAGTGTGGAGGGTTCGTTGCGGTTCGCGTGGGCGGGAATGCTGGGCGTGATTTCTCAAGGCTTGCGGACTATCAATGCCTGTGATGCGCGTTGTGAGTATGCGTGAGTGCGACTGGTACCTCACAACTCAAGTACATGCTTTACATGATCGCTCTGCGTGTGAAACCGGTGACGCAAGAAGGCACGACCCACATCACGGCAACGGAACTTAGCGAATGAGGCATGAGCAAGGCATGAGCATAGCATGTCATGAGCATGAGCATGACAAGAGGCGTGTCACGCGTACAAAATAACTTTGTAAACCTGCAACTTGGGGGAGCCACACCTCTTCGTCATTTCAACGGACATAGACACCCGAAGGCGCGACGTTTCCAGTAGGTACCTTCCAACCGCGCCAGCGCCGCCCCCACGCTTCATGACCATGTCGCGCAGCTCCAGGGGAGGGCCTGCGCGCCGCAATGTCTACATGCCCCCGACCGCTGCCTGCACCGACTGTACACCGCCTCTCCGGCGTCCAGGGTGTGCGGTCTGGGCGCACGGTAACCGCTGGGAGTCGATGGACCTGTGGCAGAGACGATGACACCCGCCGACGAGCAGAGCACGCCCGACAACTTACATCCCACCAGCAGTCCTCGTAAGCTGGTAAGCTTGTCCCTGTGGGATGGGAGGAGCGCTGCCTTACTTGCCTTGCCGCCTTGCCTTGCCACAACCTGCCCGCCCTGTTGGAAACGTCGCGTCTTCGAGTGTGTATGACTGCGGAGGCGGGCTATCTCTTCTCTACAGCTTTTGTTATTTCTGTCCCGCACCAGCTTGGGCCAGCTCAGTCAGCCTCCTCAGCTTGCTGTCCCCCTCAGAAGACTTACCGCGCTCTGAATGCCCCCTTCCTCAGTGATGCTCAGTGCTGGGCTCCTGGGCAGTGCGTTGCTCATTTAGGTCCGTGTGAGAACCTAGATGGCTAGGCGGGCCGCCTTCCGCGGCACGATGGGTAGCCGTGGTGGTCAGGTAAATCTCCCCCGGTGGTACAGTGTCGCCAGTTCCGTTTGAAGAGTGTAACTGACGGCACGCTGGCACCAGCAGCCGAGCCTACTCATCAGCCATCATGCAGTCCCTTCCCTGTTTCCGTTATGCTGTCCCTGTCCCTGTAGCCTTCCCTGTTTCTGATTTTACTTTTCCCCTTTCCACTGCTGCCGCAACTGGGTACCCCCGTCTGTCCTCGTAAACACGGCCATGACGCCGTCACACAAATAAGTAAAAAACGGAAACTACGAAGGTTACATCTATGGTCAAACCACCCCGAAGTTGCGACGTTGTCAGTAGGGCGCCGGGTACATGGCATGGCGGGCGACGGCGACGAGCAGACGGGCCCTCCCCACCTCTGCCGCCTTCCCGCCGAAGTTCCCGGCTGCTGACCAGGCACCGGCCACCGGCGGAGCATTCTTCTCCATTCCACCACCGCAATCCATCGCAGCAAGGGGTCCAAGGGGCACTGTCCACACAACGCAACAAATAGCCGCAGTGCCGCACCGCAACGCCAACGACGCCAACCGCAAACGGCAGTTCTAAGTGCGAAGTGCCACGCAAGCTGCGACATAGCAAAACAGACGCAGCTGTTTGCAAAGCGCTTACTGCCTGACTTGCACCTCCTTCGTGTGTGCCCAGCGGAAGGACAATTCGAGAACCCTCACTCCTCCTTGCACTGCGGCCCATCTGCCATGTGACTCACCCGTGCCGCGTGATTGCGGTCCATAGTGATGGTGAGGAGTTTTGGAGGGGCGACGTTTTGGAGGGGCGCCGGCCGTTCGCTTCTTCCGCTGAGGCCTAGCCGCTGCTTGCCCTTGTTCAGGGTTGCGGCTCGTCGCGACCGCAAACGGTTAAACAGAGCTCAAACCAGGAGGACCTAAAGGAGCATTTACTCGCGCGCGCTGGAACGCTGGTCCATGGCAGCAGACGCAGCTACGAGGTGTGGTTATTTCTCCAGTACTTGTTGTTGGTTGGATGTGGGCGGGGCTTGGGCGTGCATTCGAACCGCTCTCGCCGCGTGCCTTTGCCGCAGGATGTGCCACTGTTGCAGCTCTATAAGGAGGCTGAGGACAGCCTTCTTGATGAGATATCGGGTAGGCAGGTTCTGGTTCGCGGTCCCCGGCTTACCAACAACGGCGGGTGGGGCGGGTGGTCGTGCACCCGCGTTGACCCCAAACCCGGCGAGATGCACAGTGGGAAGGTATAATAGCAGGTTCGGTCACCCACAGGGTTCTTCAGTGCTTGTTGCTGGGGGACGCACGTCTATCAAGCCCCTGCCCGCCCGGACAACACGCGGGCTTCCGGGGCCTGCCTTGCCTCAGCCCGTATACAGTTTGCCATACTCTTGAACCCCAGAGAGGGTGATTGCCCTGCCTGGTGATTCTGTTCTGGTCAGCTGGCGCTGTCTGCTTTGCGACGCTGCCATTTGTTTTGATCTACGACCCCGCTCTCCTGGAATGACCGATGCCGTGCCTGGCATCTGTCCTGAATGCCGCCCGTGCTCGAGTCCCACCCTACCCGCTGGACGCACACAGATATGCGAGTGGACCGCCAGGCCGTGCGGAAGCGGCTGGAGGAGTCCCGGGGGGCGCAGGGGCTGCAGGTGCGGGCCGTGCCTGCTGCTGTCTTTAGGTCATTGGTTTGGAGTGTATTGGTATGCAGCAGCAGTTTCTTGCCTGTTAGGGCTTGGGGAATGTCGCGAGGCCAATGGCCATGGTGCCTGCCGGCATGCATTCGGGCGGGTGGAGGCGGGTCCGAGAAGCAGTTACGGCGGGGCAAGGCCGACGGACTGCGGCACCCACGCGGGCTGCGGTTCTAGCCGTTGTCGTCCCAACGGCGCGGCGCCTGTGCGCCATCGGCCTTGGAAAGGGCCCAAGAGGAGCCCATAGCGCCAGTGCATTGGGCTAATATGCGGTGGTTTAGGCTCCCTCTGTAGAAGCCCGGTGCCCGCCCCCAGCTGCTCAGCTCCCTGCGTATGAGCCTCCCTACCATCTGCGACGCGTCCTCGCTGCCACAGGACGCCGCCCCTTCCACACCTCCCCCCCCCCAGGCCCGCGGTGTGCTCATGTTTGTGTACAGCACACCCGAGAGCAGCTTCCGGGACTTCCTGGCGGACAGCCCAGAGTACGTCAACCTGCCCACGTTCGGAGCGAACATTGCCAACGCCATCGCAGGCACCACCATGCTTGCGCGCGCGGCGGAGCTGGCGGAGAAGGTCTACCTGAGCAGCTCCGCGGGCAGCCAGTTTGAAGGGGAGGTTAAGTTCCAGCGGCTGCTGTCGCGGGCGCTGACAGGTGAGGGGAGGAACAACCCCGAGTTGCGCACCGGAAGGCTGCGCACGCACATGCACAGTTGCACATCCAGCCCTGTCAGGCTCACTAGCCTTTGCGCGCCTGTCCTGTCTCCCCATGTGACCTGTGTGCTTGATCGCGCCGTTTGCATGGCTTGTTTAGAGCCAAAGCCCACATGGCAAAGGCATCTGCAGCTGGAGGGGCAGTTTGCTCACGGTTCGCGATGAAGGGGGCTCACCGATGTGGCCTCGGCATAGCCTAACCGCGTGGCAATGTGCGGTGACCCTAGCCACAAGGGGCCTTGCGGAGGGTACTATTGCGCACGCAGGTGCCCCGGGATATAGCACAGGACGTGTGTTTGCCCGAATTCCTCCCGCAGTCAAACACGGCGCGCACGGTAGTGACAGCGGAGGCGGTGCCAGGGTCTCGTCGAACGCGCCGCTTCTAGGCACGGCGCTGCAGAACATGCTCCGCCTCAAAGCCATCTGGGGGAGGTAAGCAGTGTAGCGACCTAAAGGGAGTTTACTGAGACACTACAAAGTGGGTTTCCAAGTCCCGGCTTGTCAGCAAAACGCGGACTGGGCGGGGCAGCGTGTGAAGACCAACCGCATGCGCCCAACGGTGTCCAAGGCGGTCGTGTGCGCTAGGTGCTCTGGAGCACGGGTGCATCGGGGGAGGCTCAAACAGGTTACCGCATTACGATTCCCTAGTAAGAGTTATGCAGCGAGGCGCCAGCAGCATGCAAGCCGCAGCCGTGTCGCTCCATCGAATGGTGCACCTCTCACACCCGGTGGCGTTGGCGCTGGTGCTGCAGGCGGATGCTCGCGGTGACGCTGCTGATGGTGCGCCACCCCGTGTGCGGCACCATGGCGCTGGTGCAGCCGCTGCTGGGGGCGGCCTGCATGGCGCGCCTCACCAACTGGTCCCCCGACCTGGACCCCGTGTTCGAGGTGCTGCTGCAGGTGGGTCCGGGGAGAGGTCGGTGCTGACCCGTAAAATATCAAGGATACACAGTTTATGTAGATGACTGCACGTTCTCTAGCTCGTGGAAGCCGATTCAGCAGGAAACGGCTGTTCGGTTATAAATCTTAGTCTCCGGGAAAACGGCTTGCCCCTCTTTATAGGTACATTGCGCTGCAGCCTTCGCACTGTCAAGAATGTTCGGCCTTGCCCTCAGCCCCAGAGTCCCCCGTCAACGCCTTTCGCCCTGCCCTCCTGCTGCAGGCCGGCGCCTCCCCCCGCGTGCGCAACAGCCTCAACATGACGCCCCTCATGCTGCTTGCTGTCACTCTGGCCAACGAGGTGGGCAACTCCCTCATGGTGCACAGTAACAGCAGCAGCCGCACCACCAGCCGCGTCGACACACACCCGCCGGAGGGCGTCACGTCCTTCCTGTCGGCCGACTTTGCGGAGACGGCGCGCCAGGCGGTTGTGGCTGCGCGGCTGTTGTTGGAAGCGGGCGCCAATGCGCAGAGCGTCATGATTGGGTTCGGGGCAAGGTGGCTGGCGATGAACGAGAAGGAGCGCGAGCAGGCGCTGCCGCGGTTCATTCGCTCGGCCAAGGAGGTCCTACACCTGGAGAGGCAAGTTGCGAACAGCGGTCAGACCGTGGGATGCGTGTCGCGCCTTGAGCGGGGCGCGTACGAGGCGGTTCATTCCTAGTGAGGTGCTACTGTCAGCATACCCGCGCCACTTTGCTGCGGCCCCATTTACGGTGCCGGGTCAATCTAACTTGCAGGTTACGAGCGTCTGCATCAGGCCTGGCTCCCCTCTCAGGGCCCTCGCCCACCCTTCCATGCATCGCGTCGCGTGGGGCGGGATGCTCGACCATGCCTTCTCACTCTCCTCGCCTATTCCCCTCCCTTCAGTCTGCCCACCAAATGGAACTCCCCCTCCCCTCGGGTCCCCTGCCCACAGCTACACGGTGCTCATCGCATACAAGTTCATGATGGCCCCGCACATGAAGGTGCTGGAGTCTGCCGACCCCGAGGTCAAGGACTCGCTCGCCGAGTTTGAGGCTCTCCTCCGGACCCCCCAGTCGCTGCTGGACCCCACGGGCAGCACGCCGCGGGCCGTGCTGGACTACCAATCGCCCTCCAAGCCGCCGGGCGGCTGGGCCTCGCACGCAGCCAGCGGATGGCAGTCGCAGGTGGGTGTAAGGAATCGGACAGGCTACGCCGGTACGATGCGGGTGCGGGGCGTGCGGCCGGGCTGAAGGTGCCGACCCATGACCCAAGCGATGCCCCAGCCTGTGTGCCCATGGCTTCTTCGCCACCTTGTCGCAGGTGGTGACCAAGGCAAAGCCGAGGCAGAAGCCCAAGCCCAAGCCACAGCTGAGCCACCAGCTAGGGCCGCCCAGGCTGCATCCGGTGCAGATGCTGGCGGAGGAGCAGCCGCCGCCGGCGGCGTCCGGGCCGTCAACGCCTTCGCGGGGGCAGCCGCCGACGCCGACACAGCCGTTGTCGCAGCCACAGCCACAAACGCCGACGCGGGGCCCGCGGGCGGTGGGCGAAGGGCTCGAGGGGCGGGTGCAGGGCTGGCAGGAGCCCGAGCCGGCGCCGCACCCGCCGGAGCGAACCTCGGAGCCAGACCTTCGAACTGAGCCCGAGCCGATTGCGGAGGGGGAGGCGGTGGCGGAGGTACTGGCCCCGGTGGAGCCCAAGCCCGCCAAGCTGAAAAAGCGCGTGCAGCTACAGCTGCCGGAGGAGCCAGTGCGAGATCAGGACGTTATCCTGCATCGGCAGAGTGGGGATTCCGTGGCATCCGGGTCGACGCAGGTTATGTCGGTCAGTGGCGAGGCAGGCGATGCGCACGACTCGGACGGCTCGGCCCCAAGCCGCACCGGAGTGGGCATGGGGCTGTTCCGGCAGCACTCTGTGGCGCCTGTCCCGGCACCGCAGGGCGTTACGTGGCCGTGGGTGCAGGCCATGAGCAACATCGCGTGGGCCGTGTCACAGGTGAGGGAGAGCCGATTCAACGGAAGCGGCCATCGGGCCAATAGGCTGGCGGGCGACGAGAGGGAGGCGGGGATTTTTCCACTGGTCCAGGAGAAACCGCCCCGGACGTAGGTCGTCCTCCAGCAGCTTGTCGCCCCACCCCGTGCTGTGCCGGCTCTCCTCCCCCGCAGGTCACCATGGCCCCCACGGCCACTGCTCGCCGCACGCTGCTGCGCCACCTCGTCCGGCAGGCGCCCTTCGAGCTGCCCGGCATGACGGTGGTGTCGGTGGAGCAGCTGCGGGAGGCGGGGTGCATACCCAGGTGGGCAGGGCCCCGCGGCGGGCCGCTAGCTGGGAAGAGGAGTGAATTATGAAGAGGGCTGCGGGGCTGGATGCCGGCATAGGTACCGGGAACGGGGCAGCGGGCAGCGTGAGGAAAGTCCTGTTGCCTGCATCATTGCATGGGGACCAGATGGCCGTCGCCTGCCGCACCCTTCCCCTTCCATTCCCAGCCATGTCCATGGGGACCGGTTGGGAACGGCACGGACACGTCCCACGTCCCGACCTATGTGGCCGGCATTCTCCCTTCCGTGTGCACAGGTATGAGATCCGCGCCTCCCATGCGGAAGTCCCCGAGGGCAAGGAGCAGCAGGGTAAGGATCAGGAGGGCAAAGAGCAGGATCGACCCGACACGGCGTCATTCCGACCACTGCCCGTGGACACACTCCCGCCCGGCGCCCTGGTGGTGTTCATCAGCCACCGCTGGCTGCGCCCGCGGAACCCGGACGACGAAGAGGGGACCAAGCTGAAGCAGGTGCGCAGGAGGCACCGGTCCGGATTGCGCGGGTGTATTGGCGAGGACGCATTGCGTGCGAGGACACTTACCTGCCGTTTGTAAACCTCGGGCGCCGAAGCCCCCTACGAGTCGGTGACGTGCGAGTCCGTTCCGTTCCTGAACAATGCGCCCTCGACGCCCCGCGTGTCGCCCACCGTATGGGCCGTACACAGATCTTCCAGATCGTGGATTACATCGCCGACCTCCGGAAGGTGGACCCCAGCCTGGTGTACCTGTGGCTGGATTACAGTGTGGTCAACCAGAACGACCCCATGCCAGGGGCGCAGGTATGGGGGCCTAGCAAGGGACGCGGGGCAGCTGACTCCCGCAGGCCTAATGGGGCACTTGGTCGGCCGGAGGCGCCTCTAGGGGCTTGCTGCCGGAAACTTTGAAGGTCATGGGTTTGTTGCTGTAACATGCGCTGCGCGTAGGGAGTGACGGGTTGCTGAAATGCGGCGCCCAAACACCTAACCTGCCATGTACTGCAGGCTCTCCCGGTCTACATTGCGTGCTGCGACGAGTTCGTGTATGTGGAGCACGCGGAGTACTGGCAGCGGGCGTGGTGCCTCACGGAGCAGGTGGGGAGGGTTAGGGACCTGCACCCAGCACAGTGGCGATGTGCATCCCGTTACCATACTTGGCACGCATTCCTACGCAAGAATGATGGCCTCAACGCCTAGTTTCCTCCGTGCAACCTGTCATATCTTGCCCCGCCCCGCTCTGCACCCAGTTCATGCACTGGAAGCTGGCGAGCAGCGAGTCCAAGCACGCGCTGTCGCCGCTGACCGAGACCATCCGCGCCGAGAGCGCCCGGCAGCGGCCGCCCGACCCGACCTACGGCAAGCTGGCGGTGGAGGCGGACCGCGTGGCGCTGGCAACCATGACCAGCATTATGCCGTACGACGATGACTAGTATGGGTTTTACGGCGATAACGGCCGGCAGCAAAGTACGTACGAGGGCGCGGGGATGCTTGTACGGAACGGGGTCGCTGCGAGCTTTGGCGCGCAATTGGTCGGCTAGCCAAAGCTCTGCGCGTGTTAGGTGTGCATGGGTCTGGGTGCTTGCTGCCACCAGCAGCAATCGGCTGCAATGCATATATACGTACGGTTTGGTTATGCAGTTTATTCTTCATCTTTCGTCGTTACCTGTTGCGTTTCGAGGTGGCGTGGGCTTGCGATGTGACACCTGCAAACCATAAGCGCACGTCTTACGTCGTTGGTATGGTAGTTGGACTCACGGTTTAGTAAAACACGCACAACACACCATTCCCTTCACCGCTACCCTTGAGGCCTGCATGTATGCCTTGACCTTAGCGCGCCAGCCACACACATGCTCGTGCTCATACGCGGTCAGGTGTGGGCATGGCTGCTGCCTCAGTGAGCATCTGGGCCTGTCTAGGCACCCACTGCACGTGCCATGGACGTGGTCGCAACTCGTGTGGCGACGGCAGAGTGCTGGTGACAAGCATCACTCGCTACGGGATTCATGCTGGAAGCTATGCGGTATGGGTGGTGCTGCTCGTTCGGTTTGCTAGGCTGCAGGTGTGGGTGCGAGGGTTGCTGGAGGCAGCAACAATACGCGGCGGCTGCCATTCGCGGCAGTGATCCATTACTGCTTTCGGCCCCGGCATGTCGCTGGAGTTATACATCGGGAAGGTGATGTTGCATTACGGTACATAGCTGGTGGGGTTTGCGCGTACGTCCCCGCAGCTGTGACATACACGTGTCCCACTTCGGTTTGGGCAATGCGTGTGCCCGCCAATAAGCATGCTGCTGCTGAAACACATGCAGCCGCGCCCATTCTTTGGGGCTGGCGGAATGCGCGAAATAACGGTGTTTTGAGTGAAGCTTCTTTGGGGGCCAGTATCGGCCTTGCTGGAGGTGGGTGACCAGGCAGTTCATGCCGCCTTGGCCGGTGTACAGGTGCGGTACTCATGACCGAGTGCTTATTGCAAACTGAGGAACATCTATCCCAAGTCCAAACTGCAAATTTCCGGGTCGTGGGCAGCTGGGCACTACTAGTCGTGTGCGCGTCCAGGTGCAGGTTCAAGGCATCAGCAAGCGCTCAGTCGGACACGCCCCTTGCTGTCCAAGCATGCCGTGATGTGTAGGAGGGGTCTCTCGCGCTGAGGCAGGCCACTGCACGGCGGCCATCACGTCGTACGGTGCTGCACGGCATGTCAACGACCGCAGTACTGCGAGTGAGGGTGACGTGCTACAATTCCCAGGTTTCGTTCGGTCGGCACGCGAACGATACATGAAAATGGTGAGCTATCTGTTGCTGCCTTGCAAGCTGTTGCCTTTGCAGAGGCTAAAAATGAACTTTGCACAGGGATGCGGTGCGTCAAGGGACACGCCGGACAACGTCAAAATTGTTCCGGCGAGGAAGACGGTTGGGGACACTGGCACCATAGTCCACCACTCACGCAAGAGTTATGAGGTGCAAAGTATATTTGCCTGGACTGTTTGCCGACTGGGCGCGAGCTGGCATCAGTGAACCGTCCACTACCCGCAGGGCATGGACGTCATGAAGCTGTACGCGGAGATAGAGGAGTCTCTGCTCAGGGATGTGCAAGGTAGGCGCATGCACGCTCCATGCCGCATCAACTGCCGCTGCAGCCTATGCCGCTCAACCTCTACCCTTGGACCCCATGCCCGGGCAGAGAAGCGGGTGGACAGAAACGCTGCACGAGAGCGGCTTGAGAACTCACGTGGAGCGCAGGGTCTGCAGGTGGGAAAACGTTGCAACCAGCGTGCCAAGTACCGAGGCGTAAACCGGCAGCGGTATTCACTGGCAAACAGCAACGAAAACTTCAACCGTGCCCTACGTGCTCGGTTGCATGATACGCCTTTATCTCACACGTGCTGCATTCGGGGTCGCGCAGTCGGCAGTTGGCGCTACCACGCCGTACGCGAGCTGCTTTCCATAGTTTCCGGGTGGAGTTAGCGCCCTCCCCCACTCGTCTCCTCCTAGGCTCCCCCCCTCTCCATCCAGCCCCTCCCGTATCTCCCTGCCCCGTTCATTAACCCCGTCGCTCATCTCCGCAGGCCCGCGGTGTGCTCATGTTTGTGTACAGCACGCCCGACAGCAGCTTCCGGGACTTCCTGGCGGACAGCCCGGAGTACGTCAATCTGCCCACGTTCGGGGCCAACCCCTCAAATGCCATCCCGGGTAGCACCATGCTCGCGCTGGCCTCGGAGATGGCAGAGCGCGTGGAGCGGGGGGCCTCGGGGGCGGGGGTCGCGCCCAACGCGACGCTGCTTGGGGAGCAACTCGACAACGTGCTCAAGCTCAAAGCCATGTGGGGCAAGTGAGTCCGGTGGTTGCGGGTTGCCAGCGGGGCAGGTAGGGCGATGCAGAGGTTGCTTTGCGCCAGCTGGACGGCTGGGAGTTCCTTCGCGCAAGGCGCGGCTTGCGCCGCCAGAGTGCATCCATGACATGGCCCTGATATGCCCCCGAGGTATGCAGGAGCGCACCGGAGTAGTGCGCCGGGCCGACCGGACCTCGTTGTTATTCGCCACCCCACATGATGTTGGACACTCGGGCGCGCTCCAGCACTCGACAGCGGCCAGTACATGGTTCTAGAGCTCGCGGTCTGACTGTGCGCTCCGTCCTCCAGCCGGCCCCTGTGCGCACCCGCTCCGGCGCCTATTCACGATCCCAATCACGATCCCAGTTCCAATCCCGGTCCCGCGCAGGCGCTTGCTGCCCGTGACGCTCTTGATGATCCGCCACCCCGTGTGCGGGCGAATGGCTGCAGTGCAGCCGCTGCTGGGCGCGGCCTGCATGGCACGCCTCACCAACTGGTCCCCCGACCTGGACCCCGTGTTCGAGGTGCTGCTGCAGGTGGGTCGGGGACTCACGCGGGCTGTGCCACGCGAGTGTGTCCGATGCGGGTAATCCCGGATGGGTGGGTGGCATGCGGTGGGAGCGTTGGCTAGGTGGTTTAGCTGGGATTGGTCAGGTGGGCACGGCCAGACGGGTGAGCCGTACTGTGTGTCGCTTAGTAGTGTTCGATATGAAGGTGGTGGCGGGGCGAGGCTCCGACGGGCCGAGGATAGGCCGGGGGCATGGCTGGGCAGCTCCAGGCTGCGGTGCGATCACTCAGGGCTGGCTTCGTCTGCTTAAGGAAGTAGCGCATTGTAGACCGTGTGGTTATAGGACTCATATAGTGTAAGGGCCCACACCACATGCCTACCCTTCTATACAGGTGAATCCCGACTGCACCTTCCCCGCGTGTGCCTTGACGTTTGCACTGCACGGCAGGCCGGCGCCTCACCCCGCGTGCGCAACAGCCTGAACATGACGCCCCTCATGCTGCTGGCGGTCGCGCTGGTCAACGAGCTGGATAAGGCCCAGTACGTGACGCAAGCCAGTAACCCGGAAGCGCAGGCGGCCGCCTTGAATGGGGATTTCAGCGGAGCAATCCAGCTGGCGGTGCTGCTGGCGCGCAAGCTGTTGGCCGCTGGGGCAGACCCGCGGGATCCCATCCGAGGCTTCGGAAAGCCCTGGGCGGAGATGGATGACCGAGTTCGAGACGCTGCGCTGCCGTCCTATCTGCGACCAACAAAACAAGTGCTGGGCATGGAGAGGTGAGTGCTGCGGGGTTTTCGTGGTGCGGAGGGGTGTGGAGTGGCGGCGTGGGGGCAAACGCGCCAGCACCCCCGCTGACGATGGGCATGATGCCGGGCCCATGTCTTAGGTCACGAGTACCACACTCACCGCCCAGACGATTGCCCTTGTCCTCTTCAACCCCGGTTCGTTCGGTCCAAGCTCCAGAGGGGTCAGCATGTTGCCTTCTGACTTCGCCTCACCACATGTCCCATGCCCAAAGCTACACTGCCGCAACGGCGCTGGAGGCCATGCTCCTTCCCCATGCCGATGTGCTGGCGGCAGCAAGCCCCGGAGTTAGGGAGCGGTTGTCGGAGTTCCAGCGGCTGCTGCTGCAGGGCGCACCTCCCGGGGACCAGGCGCCAGAGCGGACAGGGCAGGTCGGGCAAAGCGCCGCTGCAGAGGCCGCGGAGGCTGTACCGATTGGGCGGGAGGCTGCTCCAGGAGCTGCTGACGCCTCGCCGTCGGCCGACTTCACGCTTGCCGCCGGCGACGACGGCGACCCGGGCTGCTCTACCACCAAGAGCGGCACCATCGCGGAGGCGCCCGGGCGAGACGGGAGCGGCGCGGTGACGGATGAGTCGACGGTTGTGCCTGCTGCGGGACAGCCTGGGGCTGACGCAGCGGAGCCAGCAGAGGTGGAGGCGCAGCCAGACGCCGAGGCGCGCCAACCGGAGAAGCCCCTCACATTGCCTGGCGTTACGTGGCCGTGGGTGCAGGCCATGAGCAACATCGCGTGGGCCGTGTCGCAGGTGAGTGGGGGCCCTTTGAGGGGACGGGCCTGCGGGCTAATGGGTTTCGGCTGTGGATAGTGCTGCTTCTGACCCCGGTACTCCACAATAACATGTTTCGAACCCTAGCTCCTTGCAGCCTTCAAGTAGCCTTCCCGTTTACGTCACCCCACCCCGTGCTGTGCCCGCCCTCCTCCCCCGCAGGTCACCATGGGCCCCACGGCCACTGCTCGCCGCACGCTGCTGCGCCACCTCGTCCGGCAGGCGCCCTTCGAGCTGCCCGGCATGACGGTGGTGTCGGTGGAGCAGCTGCGGGAGGCGGGGTGCATACCCAGGTGGGCAGGGGCCCGCGGCGGGCCGCAGGCGACCGCAGCTGGGATGGGGTCCTCACGGCTCCAGCGCCGGCAAGATGGAGCGACCTGTGCCCATCCCACTGCGCATGAAAGGCGCGCCACCCCAGCACCACCTCCACTCCGCCTTCCGTCCTTTTAGCTGCTCTTCCGTGCCATACTGAAGGTACACGGTGAGCCAAGACCCCGTGGGGGTGCAGGCGCCGGCAACGGTGTCTTCGGCCTTCCAGCCGCTGCCCGTTGAGTCGCTGCCGGCTGGCTCGGTGGTGGTGTTCGTGAGCCACCGGTGGCTGGGGCGCGGCTGCCCCGACGACGACGTGGGAACCAAACTGAAGCAGGTGCGGTGCTGCGACTGGCGCATGGCCTGGCCTAGTGAGGGTGTCCTGCAGCCGCATGGCGCCATGGGATGCCAGAAATGTGACTTCTTTACTGGGCGCATAGCGGCATAGGTCTGGCAGCTGAGCCCCGTCACACGCCCACGAGCTGCTAGCTTTTTAGCAGAGTCCTTCTCCGCGCCTGCGTTGCCCTGTGTGGGGCCGGTCTCGAGAGGACCGCTGCCTCCGCTATCCCCCGCCCCTGTGCAGGTCTTCCTCATTGCTGACTACGTGGCGGGTCTGCGGGGTGTCCCCCTGAGCGCCGTGTACCTGTGGCTGGACTACAGCGTGGTCGACCAGAGCAACCCGATGCCCGGAGTCCAGGCAGGTTGACGCGTGGCGGCTTAGGCCCCGCCAATCACAGCGACCGACCGCGCCTGCGGCAGCCCTGCACTCGTGGCCCCGTCCCACGCTGCTTCGCCGCCAACCGCTGAGATTATGTCATGACATGGGTCCGCAGGCTCTCCCGATCTACATTGCGTGCTGCGACGAGTTCGTGTATGTGGAGCACGAGGAGTACTGGCAGCGGGCGTGGTGCCTCACGGAGCAGGTGGGGAGGGACTAGGAGAGCCGGACTTTGTCCCTTGAAGGTCTTCCAGGGACGGGGAGTAAAGCCTTCACTGTCCTGGATGTGACTGGCTTGGTAGAGTATCTATCAACGCTGGCTTGGGAGTGCTCTCCCATGTTAGGAGTTGGCAGGTCCCCGCTACCAAGCCGCCCTCATGAATTCTCCGTGTCTTCACTCTTTCCGTCCACCGCACCTCTTCCGCCCCGCTCCCCGCCCCGCTCTGCACCTAGTTTATGCACTGGAAGCTGGCGAGCAGCGAGTCCAAGCACGCGCTGTCGCCGCTGACCGAGACCATCCGCGCCGAGAGCGCCCGGCAGCGGCCGCCCGACCCGACCTACGGCAAGCTGGCGGTGGAGGCGGACCGCGTGGCGCTGGCAACCATGACCAGCATTATGCCGTACGACGATGACTAATAGGAGGGCCAGAGCAGGAGCGTGGGGGCTGCGAGCGTGGGCCAGGGCCAGGGCGGGTAAACCGAGGGCTGACGAGCCCTGGCGGATAGGCAGTTGGCATGTGCGGGACTTGCGTGCACTGCACTGCACGGATGATTGCATTTCATTTGCGAGCGGCCCGTGGCATATGGGTGGCACCGTGGCCTGTAGCAGTGTGACCGGCTTGATGTGCGTTTGCGACTCTTTACCGTACCAGTGTGAAAATGCGACACGCAAGAGTCGATGGTGGGCGGCGGGCAGGATGGTGGCCCGCGCCTAGGTGCAGCAAGCGAATGGGGGCCTGTGCATTGGCGAGTGCCGTGCGATGCGGCACAGCTGAATCTGCGGGCGCTTGCCTTGAATGTTGCCTCATGCGATACACGCCCCGTTTGCGCGGTCGGTGATCGGCAACTATTATCGCACATGAACAGAAGGGCGATGCATGGAACTTGATAAAAGCTGCGCTTTTGTACCGAGATTTTTGCTTATTGCAATGTGACGCCGTGCCGTGCGTTGGCAAAGTGTGAGAGCGCAGACAGCTCGGGTGCTTAAGTCGAATTTGCTTCGCCAGGCCGATGGAGCCTCGCTGGCGCCCCTCGTCGCAGTCTGAACGTGGATGGCAGGCCCCGCCCGGCTCTTCCACGGCAAACTGTTGACAAGACTGCGCCGCCCAACTTCGCGCGCGCACTGCGCGCGCTGTGACGGGACATCGAGTGAGGGTGTTGCTCCGAAATCCCATGCCCATGGCTTACGGGCTTGTCCCAACGCCGCAACGACCGCAGTACCCGTTGCTACTCGTCACGATGAGACGTACTGCATCGTCCGCAATGCTACAAGCCTCATCAGTGGACATCGAACAGGAGCGCGGACCCGGAGCGCCTCTTCGGCGCTGCGCGTAGTGGCCGCCCTGGCCGGCGCAGCACCGCAACGGAGCAGCCGCCGCAGGCAGACGCACGAGCCAAGGTGTAACGTCAACCTAAGCCGGTCGCGACCGTCAGTCCGGGGCGCCGCAGCACCAGAAGACGACTCCCCAAATGCTTGACTCCACAGCCCGGCCCAGGCCGGTGTCTGACCCTTACCAACCGTACGGCAAAAGCAGAGGGCAACGTGCGAACCCAGTGACCAGCTCTGAGCGGCGGCAAGCTACCCGCACCATCCACATCCGCAGCCTACTGCAGCGGACCCTCCGGTGACGGCTCAAAACTGCAAAATCACCGGCCGTGCTGATACCTCTACCACAGCCGGCCCCGGCTCCAGCTGGAAACAAGCGGCCTGAGCGGCCTTCCGCTACCTCTGCCCCAGCAGGAACTCCATGAGCTGCTCGAGTGAGGAGCTCGTGTCGTGCAGCAGCTGCTCCAGGGCGGGCAGGCGCTGCTTGGGAGTGGACACGCCCTGCATGGCAAGGGGAGACAAATACAGACGTGAATTCGTCAGAACAAACGCGCCAGGCGGGGAAGTCTGTTGACCGTTCACCTGCGGGTGCCTCAGGTACGTGGCGGCGTGGACCCCTGCGCTGCCCGGCAGGCACCTCAGCCCGCGTCCGCGTTGCCCCCGCACAGCGGCCCGCGGCAGCGGTGCAAATGCGGGGCAGGGCAGCACCACTACAGCCCCGTGTGCCGCCCGCCCCACAACTTGCATGCACCCTCGCTACCCGCCCTCGGGTGCATGTCGCGTGCCCCCTCACCGAGAGCTTGCAGAAGTCCAGGTACAGGTCCTTGATAAGCGCCACCAGGTGGTCCAGGTGCTGCGGCTGCTCCTGTGGGGAGGAGCGGCAGTGGGACGGAGCGAGGGAGGTAGGTGGGCGGAGGGAGGTGCAGCGGTGTAGGAAGGTTGGGCAGAGGTGAGGTTGCGGTCACCGCGTGTCCCAACTGAGCCCGAGAAGACATGAAGAATCGAGCTGAAATGATGATGCCCCGAGGCTTTCGCACACAAAAGCACATGGAATTACAGATGAATGCCCGATGAACCCACTTTCTAATAATGGGTTTCGCTTCGGAGCTTGTGACCAATCCCTTGGGTAATGCCCAGGATATGTCCGGCAGCGCCGGCCCCAGGCGCAGGGTGCATGCACAGCTTCTACTGAGCGAGTGCACGTAATCGCAGCCTGGAGCGAAGCCCCGATCCTCGGGCCTCTCCGCGCATACTACTGTTCGTGCGCCGCTCTGTGCCCCTATCTCGGTGTTCTTCACTACCTTGGACCAAAGCCCACCACAGCGGTTGGGCAGGCTGGGGCCGCTCTCCTACCTTGTACTCCTGGCGAATCTTGTCAGCCCGGTCCAGCACAGTGCGGTACTCCTCCGTCAGGTACGACACGTCGCCGTCCTGCATCTTGAGCTCCTGCGACCGGTGTGGGTCGAGCGGTGGCAAGCGTTACGGCCCCGGCCTTCGAGGGCGGGGTTGGGAGACGCGGCGTTTCAGCTCGCGTGGCCGCCCCAAAGCAGTCAAGGCCAGCCCTGCCTCTCCATCCGTTTCCCCTTGGTGTCCCTTTTGCGCCCCACCTGGAGCCCCTCGAGCATCATGTAGGTCTTCTTGAGCGCCCTCTGCCGCTCCAGCTGCGGCCACACCAGCGCCACGCTGTGCTGCAGCGACTGCGCGGACGGGTTGAACGACACGTTGACCCGCAGCTTGGAGTTGGTGGCCTCGCGCATAATGTGCTCGTGGATGATGCCCAGCGTGGACACCAGGTCGGACACGAAGCGGGCCTCGCCGCCGCGGTACCTGCGGGGGCGGGGGCGGGGTTAAGGGGGCGGGGTTAAGGGGGCAAGAAGGCGGTTGGGACGCAGGCACAGGCAGGATGGAGGCTCCCATGTGCAGGCACCCCCCAGCAAGAGACACCGCAGTGTGAAGTCCCTGATTGATGTAGTCTGACCGTCGGCGCGACCGATTCTAACCCCGCTGGTGCAGCTATACAACACGCCCTGCCCTCCGTGCCACGAGCCACGGGCCTTCCCTGTCCATGGTGTCCCGCCATGCCCTGCCCACACTTCCCCACCACCACCCCGGGCGCGGGCCCCACCTGCAGAGCAGCTGCGTGCCCAGCAGTGTGTTCTGGAACACGTAGCTGGCCCCGTCCTGACCGGGCGGCAGCGTGGGCGGCAGGTCGGGCAGCAGCCCCGTCACCCAGGCGTGCACGTCCCCGCTGGCGAAGGAGCCTGCGGGGGAGGGGTTGCGGACCAGCGGGGCGGCAGGCGCACCAGTTGACGGGCGGGCGTCGGTCGCGTCGGCATCAGGGCAGCGTCAGCGGCACCGTGCCGATGCCGGTGAAGAGGCGAACAAAGGTGCTGGCTCGCCGCGTGCGGCGTGGCCCTCCACCCCGGGGTTCTACGGCTATGGTCACTCCCGGACGGCAGCCCCATCCGGCCCAGC
This sequence comes from Gonium pectorale, assembly GCA_001584585.1. Taxonomy (NCBI): domain Eukaryota; kingdom Viridiplantae; phylum Chlorophyta; class Chlorophyceae; order Chlamydomonadales; family Volvocaceae; genus Gonium; species Gonium pectorale. The sequence goes on along the minus strand of LSYV01000004.1, from coordinate 2,369,552 downwards.
TCGGGCCCCTGCGGCGCGGCGCAGCGCGGTGCCCACCCGTGATGAGCAGCTCGTTGGTGGGCCGGCTGGTGTCCATCTGCTGGATGCGCTGGTGCAGGCAGAGCGGCCGGATGGTGTGGCGCACGCAGACGCAGGCCTTGGGGGAGATGGCAGGCAGCACGAAGGCCGACAGCGAGGCGGCGCGGCCCTCGCGGACCTTGAACTTGACCGCCAGGCGGTTAGTCGAGTCCTGGCACCTGCAGGTGGTGGGCGCAAGCGGTCGGGAGGTGCAGAGCTGCAGACATACAAGTTGAAAAGGGCAAAGCAGATTCTGCGGCCAAACATTCCGTACTCTCTCCAGCTCCCCTTCTCCCAGCTGGCGCCCACGCACCCCGCATCACGCACGCCGCACCCCGCACGCCACGGACCTGTATGTCGCGAGCGTGAGGTTGCCGTTCGTCTCGTCCGGCGGGGAGCGCGACAGGATGGCCACGTTGGAGGGCACGTCTAGCATCTGCAGCTGCGCGTTGCTCTGGATGGCCACCGTGAAGATGGGCACCGCGCTCTCGATGGAAAGCACGTAGCACGCCTCGTCCGCCTCCAGCTTGCACTTGTCCTGCATGTTGAGGGGGGCCGGGGTCAAGTTCCAGCGGGTGAGCCCTGATGAAGCGCTGGCGCGGCAACTGCCCTAGTGTGCCCTAGATTGCATGGCACGAGTTATGATACAGCGCGCTTGCAACACGCATGCCGGGAAGTGATGCACCGGGAAGGGAACGGCGCATCTGTGGCGGGGTGTGTGTGGAAACGCCATAGGCCGCGTCATGGATTGCGCCAGGGGGGACGGTCCTCCCTGCAGCCATTCCGTGCATCGGCCGCGCCGAGCCCGCCCGCCGTTCAGCAAGTCTGGGTGCTTCGGCTCAAGAAGGGAAAGACATGCGACGAAAGGGGAGCCGCCGCTACGCCTCTTCGGCACTCGCTTGGCCTTGCATGCCCCCCATCGGGGCCCTGTAGGGAGGGCACACCACACCCACGAAACCCAGGCCTACCCACCTGCACCGTGAAGGGGGCGGACATGGCCAGAAGCGCGGTATCGCCGCCGCGCTGGGCAAACCTGGGGGGTCGCAGAAATTGGAGGTTCGACGTGGACGGGGGAAATCGGCATTTAGCGGGGGTTAACCCATGGCACTGGTAACACTAGTCGTGCATGCATGGGGATTACTTGCACAGCGTTAGCGCGCGCGGTGTTTGTGTAGCCGTCGCATCCACACCTTCCAAACCAAGTTTCGCTCCCCCGCCCACCTGCTCCTCTCCGCCTCGATCTCCTGCTTGAGCACGCTGATGTCAGCGCGCAGCCGGTCGATCTGCTTCAGGTAGCTGGCGCGCCGCTCCTCCTCCTCTGCGCCGGGCAGCGCCACCGCGTGCGACTTGCGCTGCCCGCCCAGCGCGCCGCCCAGCCCGCCGCGGCCCGGCTCGGGGTTGGACACCAACAGGCCGCCGCCCGGGGGCGCGAAGCTGATGACCTGCGGGCGTTGAACGCCAGGAAGGAACCGGGAACACACCGAGCAAGGCGGCGGTGTTGTGCGTCAACACGGGGTGCAACATGACAGCTGCAGGCCCGGCAGTGTCGTTCCATTATACACATATGTACCGCACAGCCTGTGGTCAACAACAGTCCGTGCAACTACTACAGTGACGTGTGGAGGACGAGACTTGCTAGGATGCTAGCAAACTCGCAAAGGAATTGTAGGAGCTACCTGCAACAGCCGTTCGCACCGCCCCGCCCATACGTGGTCACGTTCAGTGCTTAGTTTCCATCCCAGGCTGACAAGACAGGACCTCACGGCCTCATTGGAACGCACACACGGCCACAGGCCCGCACCCGCAGGGCAACCCCGGTGCAGCAGCAAGTGTGTCCGGCCTTCCCGTGCTACGGCCGCCCTTGCTGCTGCAACTTGGCGGGGCGCGCTCAGTGCGGCGCACGCCTGTGCTCGATGCCCCCCCTCCTCCTCCTCCTCCTGGCTCTACATTTCCCCGCGCTAGATCACCTTCCCGGAGAAGGTGTGAAGCACAAACTCCTGTGCGAGCAGCCCCGTGAGGAAGCCGCCGTCCAGCGCGTTGATCGACTCGGTCAGCTTGGTGCTGCCGAGTGGGGACGGGGTCACATGAGGCATGACGTGCCGAGCGACAGAGGTGTAATGCAGCTTTGGGGCAGCCGCTCAAAGCCATGACAGAAGCACGGACAGAACTGCATGCTCGCAATGGTGCAGACGCGGCGGGCAGCGGTGGCCAGGGGACCTGGGAGGGCAGGGCGGCTCCCAAGGACATCCGCACGGTTATTGTTCCCGGGTCTCCAACCCAACTCTCTGTCAAGACTCGACCGTGGCACACGCTGTCCTGCCATCCCTGCCCGAGCAGCCGCAACAGTTGGATTCCCCTGGCTCGTAGAAGATCCTTCCCTCTCCCTTACCTTGGGCCCTGCCCCCCAGCCAGCCCACCTGAACACCGTCCTCAGCTGGCCGCCCTCCTCCAGGTCGAGCACCTCGATGCTGCCGTCCTCCCGCCCGATGACGATGTTGTTGAGGCCGGTCTTGGTGAAGTCAATGCCGCTGTAGACCGCGGACACGGCGCCAAGCTTCTTGGGGTTGGGCAGCACGAAGCCCTGGCGGGCCGAGTTGGGCTCCATCAGCAGCTGGACCAGGCTGCCTGCGGGGTGGTTTGTTTTGGGGTGGGGGGGCCGGGAGTCGCAGATGACACGTTTTCGTGACATTGGGCTGGCATACAGCAGACTCCTCCCGAGGACGGGAGGTCAGGACTATGGAGTTGGAGTGGATGGGGAACGCTGGTGGCATGTTGCACGACATACGCTGGAGACGGCTGCTTGTCGGAGGTTGCAAAAGGGCGGGACGGCCTCGTGACGGGGATGAGGAAGCAGCGGAGCGGGCCGCATGTACGCAGCGGCGGGCGGAGCACGTTATACGCGTTGAGGGACATGGTAGAGCCAGCCAAGTCCCTCCCAAACACGTACCCCTCCGTTGCCGCGTTGCCCGACCGGCACTCACTACCGCACCCATCCTATGCGTCGCGCCGGCTGAATCTGTAGACCCCACGAGCGGCAACACCCACCCGACTGCCTTTTCAGCGCCACCACCTTGAGTGACCCAACCCTGAGCCGCCAGCCCGCTGCCCCCAGGCCCACAGCGCACCTGTGTCTGTGCCGTACAGCACCTCCTTTGCGTCCGGGAATCGGTGCTGCGGGTCGTGGCTCTCCACCACGTACTGCAGGCTGACCGGCGCGGCAGGCGTGGGCGCCTCGTAGCACACCTCGCTGCCGCGCAGAAGCCGCACGTAGCGGTCCTGGCAGGCGAGCACCGGCCACAGCTCGGTGGGGCCGGCCAGCGGGACCACCTGCGCGAAGGCGGCAGGGAGGGGGGCCGAAGAGAGAGCGGGCGCGGGTTAGGGAACCAGGACGAATTGAGGGGCAGCTGCGTAAGGAGCTGCGGCATGCCTGACAGTGAAACCACAGGTGAGCACACCTTTCCTGCGGTTCCCGTGATTCCTCTACACTCCTGCGCACAGTGCTCTGTTCGCGTGCAGCGACGTGCGGCACTGGAGTGACTGGAGCGCCGCCTCGGGAGGTGCCATCCCCTCCTCCTCAACGCTGCAGCAACGCCGACAGGCCAGCGCGCCCACCGCCTATCTGCCTCTGCCGCATCGCTCCGGTCGGGGCAGGAGTTGCCCTCCTTTCCTACCCTGCAGCCGCCGCAGGCGGCGCAGACATTGTCAGCCGGCGCTGGCGCCCACCCACCTCGGCGGCATTAATTCGGTCGGGGCAGAGGTAGAGCGCCTTGTCCTTGCCCTCGATGAAGTGATTGTGCACGTACTCGCCGGCCGACCAGATGTTCTTCTCAAAGATGTCCACGCGTCGGATGGTCTCCGTCAGCTGCGTGTTGAAACGGAAGAACTCCTTGCCCTTCTTGTTCACGCCCTTGATCTGTGGCGTGAGGAGGGCGGGGTAGGGAGGTATGACGACAGTTAGGCGCATGTCGTGTTTGGCATCACGATGGTGTGTTTGCGGCGTGGGTGTGCAGGTATGTTGGCTGTGTGGGTTCGATTGATCGTCTCGTCGGATGTGCTGGGCACTTGCCAACGGCCTCGTGGTAAGGGGCAGCTGCATAGCGCTGATGCTGCCGGCGCGGCATGTCGGGGACTCAGGACTCCAATCCATGCGTGTAGGGGCGTCGACGGCCAGACTCTCGCTCTGCTGCTGCTGGGGCGTGCTGGGGAGATGCGGCCATGCTAACCATCCGCGAGGGGAGCAGTTGGCCACTGCCCGGTTCCCGGAGCCCCACTGGCGCCATGGGCAGGTCGCTGGAGGTTCAGATCCTGGCCCTCGGCACCTGCTTGGCCCACTGAGGGCCGCTCGGCGCTCAGTGATGAGCCCGGGAGTCGACATGTCCCGCCCCGGAAGTCCCCGATGTGGCCGCCCTGTGTCCTCGTGCCCAGTCTGCTCGCTGCTGCTGCAGCCGACTCCCGCGTGGGAAGCATTTGGCGCGGACCCCGGCCAACCGACACAGCCACCGGCCCGATCAGGCGCCCCGGCCCTGACGCCCACCTGGTTCCCAGCCGCTACGAAGATTTTGTCACGCTGCGATTTGCCTTTGCCGAGCACGAGGCTTGTGACCTGCATGAAGGGACGGGGGACCGGGTAAAAGGGGTTTCCCTTGAAGCCCGACCCGCCCTGCACGCTCCCGAACTGGCGTGCAACCCGATCATCCCGTACAGCCTGGTGCCCAGGGCGGTTGGGGGCATGGCGGACGAGTACAAAGCCCCGTGCGGGCTTCCAGCGGCCGCAGCGGCTTGCCTTGTTGGCAGACGAGGGCAGGGTCTTGAACGCTACGCTGAATTCCCCCTTTTTGACCGAGAAGCATTGGACGACACCCGACAGGTCGCCTGCCGCAACCTTCTGGGTTTTCTTTTCCTCGGAGAGGGGCAGGACCTGGGGAGGGTTCCCCAACGGGAGGATTCCGGGGATCAGCTCCCACGATGATGCCACGGGCCCTTGTGCGAGGCCACACGCCTACCGCCAAGGTCCCTGCCGAGCAGGTGCTTGTCTGGATGAGGTCCTGGCGGAAGAGCTCGAGCTCCATGGCTGAATTACTATGCTAGAGCACTGTGAAATGGAAACCCCGACTGCTACGCGCAACTAAAATTTCGCATGTCGACCCGCCCCTAAATCACTACGATTTAGCGGGCGGTATTGTATATGATTCAGCGTCTCATTGTTGCGAGTACAGCGATTAGGGCGCAGCGTCCGTAGCAGCTCAGCCTGTTGGAATGAGAATGCGCTCTGCGCTGAACCGTCGACCGTAGCAGGCGTACAGGCAGCGAACTTCAATTACTTGAAAGCTGTAAGGTCCCACGGTGCCCGCCCGGGTTAGGGTCTCGTCCCGTCGTGTACAACTACGACTACCAAGCGAAGTGTCTTCCCGTGCCTAATAGTTTCCTTATGCACACTTTGTCCCGCATGAGATGTCTGGTGCAGTGATCACACACCAGCTCGGCCGCCCAGAACCCGCTCAAATCGCGCGCTTTACCCCACCCCATGCCCAAGGAGATAGTCACCCTTAGCTTCGGCAGCTATGCCAGCTTCGTGTCGGCGCACTACTGGAACCTGCAGGTGTGAAACACCTTTCCCGCGCAGTCCACGCAGTCCCGACACGCGACTACCATGACAACCTCCTAACCTCTACCGCGGCTCATATCCCGGCCCACGCATTCCAGGATGAGGTCGCCGGGCTTGCGGACTCCGAGGGCTGGTCGGAATATGCCACCGGCGTGAACCACGACGTGTTGTTCGAGGAGACGGAGGGCGACGGCCGTCAGGCAGGGGCCATGGGAAACTACAGGGCGGGACGCCGTGCGGTTCATTACCGGTAACCTCCGCTCTATCCATCTTGGTCAGGAGTGTTGCTCACGCCCAAAGGCCGACAGTCATTCGCACCCTGAAGCCCTAAACAAGCAGAACGGCTTTTTACTGCAGCCGCAACGTGCCTACACCGCAGGGCCGGATTTATCGCCCTCGGGCCGTCTGGTTCGACGTGATGGGCAGCTCGGGAGGTGCGGCAGTGCGTGTGCGCGGGCGACGAGGAACGGCGGAGGGCGGGAGAGGTCTGGGTTCAAGGGTTCCCGCCGAGGCGCCATGCAGGGGGTCACAAAGACGATGGTGACGGGCATAGGGGCCGGGAGGCCGGGCGCAGTGCTCAGCTTGCCAGTTGGACTCCCCGCCTCTTCGTGTCCTTACAGCTTCAATTGCTCGTGCGTCGAAGGACCTCGCATTGCGTGTGCGCGCAGGAGTGTCCTTCACCACCGGCGGCGGCGGTGTGGCGCTGGGCGGCGGCGGCGGCGGCACGGGCGTATCCAGCTGGGCTGGCGGCTGCGAGGTGCACCGGGCCGCCCCGGTGGCCCGCAGCGCATTCGTGGAGACGCTGGAGGAGCATGAGGAGCTGGACTGGGGAGCCCTGGGTGGGTAGTGCCGCGGAGGCTGGACTACAGCGTTGCTGGGTAGCCGCGCACGGCCCGTGGAGTGTTGCGAGGCGCGCAGCCCTTCAAACGACGTCGGGGGCAGGCCGGCGGTGTGTCGTGCATAGCTGGCTAGGGGCAGGCGTCCCCAGGAGGATTGTAGGGTTAGGACTGTAGAGGAAGGACGACAGATCGGCGGCTGGAGGGAAGCGGGCCGGGGCGGAACGGGGACTGGGTCTCTTGCCCATTCACGCGCATGGCCACGGAAGATTTGCTTCTTATAAGCAGTAGAGCACGCGCTGAGTCTTCCCGGCCACGCAGGGGACGAGGAGGCGGAGCGGCACCAGGCGGCCCTTGAGGCCGCAGCACGGCAGCTGGACGGTGGCGGGGCCGGCGCCAGCCGGGCGGGGCCGGGCGGCGTGGGCGACGCCAGGCACTGGACCGACTTCTGCAAGGTGCGCGACGCACAATGCCACGGTCCCAGGTTCCTCCTCTGCATTTCAACGCCCAAGGCTACCCCTCACACGGCCATGGCCTTGCGCCCTCCTGGTGGCCGCATCGCCATGCAAGTACATTCTGTGGACTCCGCGATTCACCACACTCACCAGGCCTTGCACGACACCTCCGTCAGCCCTTATCGCCTTCCGTGTGCCCAGCCCAGTATGCGCCTCCCCCGCGCCCCGCACGTGCCCAGGTGCTGGTCTCGCCCCGCTCCGTGTACTGCCTCCCGGGCAGCTGGTCGGGTCCGCTGGCGCACTCGCTGGCGGGCGGATGGGGGGCCGGCGCGGACATGCTGGGCCCCTCCGGCGGTGGAGGCGGCGGCGGGGAGCTGCTGGAGGATGCGCTGGACCGGGTGCGCCACCTGGCGGAGGCCTGCGACAGCATGGCCGGTATGGGATGGGAGGGCCAGGGCGCACGTGTAAAGTAGTGGGGCGAGGGCGAGTGAGGGTGCTCGTAAGGACGAGGCCGGGGGGCGCGCCACAGCATGGCGGATGCGGTCTGCTTGGCATGGCGGGGCGTGCAGCAGTGTGCGGCGGGGCTGCCCCTTTGGGGCCCAGGGCGCTCCGCTGGGGTCGTGCAGCGGGCCAACGAGTCAGCCACAACTGCTCGGGCCACTGCTCCTGCCCCTGACCGGCTCCCTTTGCGCCGTTGGTACGCCTGCAGGTATGCAAGTGTTTGCGGACGACCTGACGGGCTTCGGCTCGCTGGCCTGCTCCGTGCTGGCGGAAGTGTCGGAGGAGTACCCCGGGCGGCCCGCGCTGCTGTTCGCGCTGCGGCAGCCTGGGCAGGGACAGGCGAGTGCGCGTGTGGGTGCGAGGAGGAACCTCAATCAGTCGTCGCGTGTCATGCCCAGGGGCGCATCCTGACCTGGTCCCGTCTGTGCCCATCTCTCGCAGGGCGACCAGCCTGCCACTCAGGCTCGGCTCAGGTGGGGCGTTTTCGTCCCGTTGGAAGCCCCATGGGAAAGCCCTGGAGTCTGCCGGGTAATTCCGGAAGTTGGGCGTCTCCTGCAACACTTGTCCGATCGACTCTTTAGTTTGTTTGCGGCGCCATAGGGCTTGCCGGCAATGCCCCCCGGCACGACTGATACTTACTCTCGCTTATACTTTCCCAACTGGCCTCCTTACCGTGAACTCCAGAGATGAGCTCAGCGAGGGTCTGTCCCTGGCTCGCCTGGCCGAGCACGCTGCGCTGTACGTCCCACTGGCAACGCCGTACAACCCCAGTGCCCTTCCGTGCTTGTCGTACGACCCGGCGCTGCCGTTCCACACCTCTGCCATCCTGGCGGCAGCGCTCGATTCCGCACTGCTGCCGGCTCGCCTCACAGGTAAGGCAGCGGCCTGATATGCACGCGAGTCATCAATCGCTCATTCCTGCCTTGAAGTGCAACCTGTTTTGGAATTAGGTAGTTGCATACCGTAGTTGCATACGGTAGTTACATGCCGTATTCTGCGATAAGGTCCTCCTTACCGTCCCGGACCCGATTCCGGTCTTGTTGCAATCTGACCTGGCCTGACCCTGCGCCTTTCGTCAGGCTCCCGCAGTCCCCTAGGCGAGCCGCTGGGCGCCACCGATTTGCACTCGCTGATCCGGCTGTTGTACCCGCACGGGGGCCGCGGGACAGAGGGCAGCGGCGCGCCGCTGGCCGCGCTGCACCTGGCCCTGCCCTGTGCCTCGCTGCCCGCGGACCTGCGGCAGCTGCAGCAGCAGCTCGACGAGCGGATTGCGCCGCCGCCGCACCGAAACCACGAGCCAGCAGGCCCTACGCCCACGGCGGTGAGGGCGGCAGGGCTGGGGCCAGTCGGCGCGGAGGCACTTCATGGCCGAGCGGCTCAGTTGTCGCTGGCGGAGCTGGCAAGTCTTACGCCGGGCATCAGCGGGCGTGACGACGCGTTGGCAGGGAGAGGAAAGGGCGGTTCCGTCAGCTGGCGTGGCGGCGCGAGCCGCGCAGAAAGCTACTGCCTGCGCGGTGCGTTACGAGACGGGGCGGGGCGGCTGTTCACCGATCCCCTGATGAAGGGCGCCAGGGGAGGGCGTACGGGTTTTACATGCCACACCTTGCGGCCGCGTTCGTAGTGATTTGTCCCGAGTCAGCGCATGGAGCTTGTACGGGATTCGGTACTGGATAGGCCTGCGATCAAGTGTTGCATTTCGCACCGGCGCCCTGGCAGTTTATGGGAAAGCTTACATTAGGCCCTTGGGCGCTCTATCGCGTGCCATGTTGCGAATGGGACCATGCATGAGTCCCGGCGGCCAACAAGATTGAAAGGCCCCACTGAAAGTCGAATGCACACGAGCACGGCAGTCGTACGGTTGCCCCTTCGGGTATCTAGCCAGGCTTGACCTCGGAGCACCGAACCCCTCCAACTCATCCAATGCCCCGCGGCCCACCCGGCCCGTCCCTTGCCTGCCCAACCTTGCAGGTGGTCGCACGGACGCCGGGCCTGTCTCCTGTAGCTCGGCGCTTGAGGCTCTGGACCTCCTGCTCCGCCGCCTGCCTCACACCCGTGTGGTGCGGCACCGCTGCTGCACGCCCATGCCGCTGGTCATGCCGCTGCCCTTCCCGCAAATATTCAAACCGCGGGTGGGCGTGCATGGGGACGTCGCGGCCGCCACGCCGATGGCGATGGCGCCAGCTGGGATGGCGAGCGCGGGATCACCGATGGCAGGAGCTGGTGCAGGGGCAGCAGGGTTTGGTGCCCGCGCTGCGGGGCAGGCAGTGCACAGTGCGCCCGTGCTGACGCGGCTGCAGGCGACGGCAGAGTTCGAGGGCTGGGTGGGTGGGGTGCGGCGGCGGTGGGGTCGCGCAGCGGGGGCCACGGGCGGGCGGGCGGTGCTGGACAGCTGGGGCCTCGGGCGCGACGAAGCAGAGGAAGTTTCGGCGGCGTTGGCTGAGCTGGAGATCTCGTTTGCGGAAGACGAGGACGTCTGATAAGGGTACAGAACCGCGAGGAGCTTGTTGCCGTACGGGTGCTGGAGGCTCCCAGCAGCTCCGTCGCCGAGTCGCACTTGGTAGAGCTGCCTGCGTTCGAGATTCTCACCTTCCGTCCTTCTGCGGCAAACCCTGCACTTGCACGACTTGCATGACAAACCGCACAGGCGCATTTCTGTCGTGTCGTATTGGGCTACCTCCGTGTATCACCTGGGCCTCCAGCGCTAGCCCCAATCAGGAGGGTGTGGCCGTGTCCTTCGCCCGCCATGCCTTGTTTCCCAGGCACCGATTATTAACGCCGCATCTTCGGATGTGCATTTCGTTCAAGATGCCTTCTGTGTTTCTGCTTTCTGTTCGTCGCTGCCGGTGCAATGCCGTGCACGTAGTGGTTTGCTGTTGGATAATGTTTACTGTTGGATACCTGAATCCCTACGTTCTCGGCGCCCGTGTGTGCCCGTGCCCCATGTAACGTCGACCCCAGGGACTGGCTGTGAAATGCACGTGATCGCTGGACTGAAACCCGCACAAACCCGCCGTACCACATGTACGGTATCGCCATAATCGCCATCGTTCAAGGGTGCTAACCGTAGTTGAACTAGAAGCCGCGTAACGGTAGCGTTTTGCAGCAATATCCAGCCCGCTCAGGCGTCCCCTCTACCTCCTGGCAGCACCGAACTCGGACATCATACTCCAACAAAGGATTGCACGCCAGTACTTTGCATGGCCGAAGTTGATGGACATCGACCCTGGCGCGCGGGGCTTGGGCTCCGATAGAAAACTCACTGTTCGAAGGGGCGCTCGACTGTATGGCGGTGAGCATGATTCGCGGGCTTCAATGAATCATGTGGCTCTGATGCTGCATCTTCAGCACTATCGGGCAAAATGTGCATTGACCTTCGGGCTTGGGGTCAACGATGGAATACCGTATACCCGCTTTGAGTGTGTCCCATACGTTAAGAATGCTTTGCCGACATTGATCAAGGGGAAACATCCGCGCTGTGGCCCCCGTGCAGACCCGTCTGCTCCTGGCGTAGCGCTTCATAGCGGGCGATGAGCCCATGGAATATGATCGGGAGAATCCGTCGCCGCTTGCCCGCTTTCCGGGAGCGGTCGACGCGCAATGGCATGACTGGACCCCGGAGTTGGAGACGGCCTACCTGCAGCAGCTCGCCGGCGTCGACCAGCTTGAGGACGCCGCTTCGCTGCAGCTGGTCGTCAATACCTCGACGGGCGGCAGCATCGCGCACCTCGGCGGCACACTGCCCAACCTGCTTGAACTCAACCTCAACGGCAGCGTCCTAGACTCTCTGCGCGACCTCGGCACCGGTTTCCGGCTGCTGCAGGTCCTGTGGGTGTCCCGATGCGGCCTCAAAGGGCTGGACGGACTGAACGGCCTGCCGGCGCTGCGAGAGCTGTACGCGGCCTACAACGACATAACCGACCTGCAGCCGGTGGACGCGTGTCAGCATCTGGAGGTCTTGGACGTGGAGTGCAACTGCATAGCTGACCCAGACTGCGTCCTCTACCTCACGCCATGCGCTCAACTGCAGACGCTGACGCTGGCGGGCAATCCCGCCGCAGGGCAGCCAGGGTACCGGCGGATCGTGTGCGCCGCGTTGCCCTCACTACACTACCTTGACGACCAGCCCGTGTCGCCGGCAGACCGCGCAGGGCCGCCTCCGTCTCATGCAAATGGCAGCAGCTCTGGAGCCACGTCGCTGGCTGATTCATCGCCTCACGCCGAGCCGCTGCCGCCCCCACCGCTGAAGGTCGCGGCCGCGGCCATCGCCGCAGCCTCCAGACCCTCCGCTGCCGACCCGCTGGCCCATGCGGACACGCACATTGGCGGCACGCCCATACCTGCGCCCTCGGAGCCCGACGCCGAGGAGGTGGCGCTGGTGGTTGCGGGAATCAAGCACGCACGCGTGGGCCTGGACTCGCACGAGTTTCGGGAGATCGAGATGAACCTACTGGTGGCCACGGCAGATGGGACGGATGTTCAACTGGACGTCCGGCCAGGCACCTCCATCCTGCTGCCCGCTAGCGCCGGGACGTGGGTGCGGACGCTTCGCAGCAGCCGGGAGGGAAGCTTAGCGGCACTGCGCGCCTCCGCCGCCGCGGCGGCTCGAAGCGCCGGCTCGCAGTCGCCCCCATCCGCTCTTAGCACTAGCCCCATAAGCAGCCGACCCGCCAGTGGCCACCATGCGCAGAATCAATATCATCACAGCGCCTCTGCGCCGCAGCCGCCAGCGGAGCGGTGGGCCATACCTTCGGGAGCGGCAGCGGCGGTTCTGGGCACATCGCATAGCCTGGGGGCGCCGCTTTCGGGGACTCGGCACTGTGAAGCCAGCCTGGTGGGGGGAGCTGATGGCTCGGTCCCGGGTAACAGGCCCGGGAGTGGCGGACAGCGCCCAGGTTCCTCATCCACAAATCGGCCCTACAGCGCGCGACCTGGCACGGCTGCATCATTCTCAGCCCGGATAGGGACCTCCGCTAGCACGGGAGCGGCTGCGCCGATTCTGGCCACTGCAGGCCTGTACTGGGCCAAGAACAGGATCGAAGGAGGCAGCGGTGGCGGCGGCGGCGGACCAGGTCCTGGTGGTGACGGCCATGGCGGCGGCGCGGGCGGGACAGCTCCTGGTAGCCGTACCGACGGCAATGCGGCGGTCGGTAGCAAGCTCACTCAGGGCTCCGACACCGCCTTCGGCGGCAGCCTGGCGCGCGACCTGCGGAAGTGGAAAGTCGCAGCTGTGCGAGCGGACACAGCCGCCGACGGTGGCGGGGCCCGCGGCGGCGGCGGTGGGCACGCAAACGGAAACGCCGGCGCCGCGGTGCTGGGCGGCGGCAGCGGGCTGTCGCTAACGCTGCTGCGCGGCGGCCAGCTGGATCCAAAGGCCCTGCTGGAGGAGCTCAAACGCTGGAAGCTGGAGACGGCCGACAAGGTACTCTACGTAGACCCAGATGAGGCAGCCAGCGCCAGCGCCGACTGGCCGGGCCTCGAGGGGCTCGATCGGGATCCGCTGTCTGCCGGCGCCGACGTGCTGCGGTTAAGCAACGGCCACGACCCCGTGTCCGGGGACATGAGCGGCATGGGCCTGGCACTGATGGAGCCATTGGCGGAGCCGGCCTCACCGGGTGTGCCCAGCAGTCCGCTCACGCCGGCGCGGCCTCCAGCGGGCGCCGCCGCGGCAGGGCGGCGGAAGATGGTTCTGGCCAAGGTGCTGCGGGACATTGCGGCAGACAGCGTGGGCAGCAGTGGCGGCTCCATCTCCGAGATTCTGGCGGGTTTGCGCCCGGTTAAGGCCGGGCCTCACGGCTACACCGGGAGCGGGGCCGGGAGCAACGTGGTGGTTGGGGCGCCAGGCTCCGCGTGGGGGCCGCCCGGGCTCGGCTTCGGCGCCTCGGGGCCAGAGCAGGCGGACAGGGAGCGGGAGCGGCACGAGGTGGGGTCGCCATCCTGCCAGCCGCGGTCTGCGCGGTCAGAGCAACACGTGGCCCACGGGTCACCACAGCAGGGCATGCAGCGGGCCGGGTCTGGGCGCTCGGGCTGCTCATCCGATGGTATCTCCGTGCCGTCGCACTCGAGCCGGCCCGGCTCACGGGACGAGTCTGTGGGCATGGGAGGAGGCGGAGGCTCGGGGCCGTATGCGGCCTCGCAGCGGCCGACGTCCGGCAGCCGTGCGCCCGGGCTCCCGCCGGGGCCGTCGGCGCCACCCGCTGGGTCCTACCGTGTGGCATCCGTGGCGGGAGAGGTGGACGTGCGCATGTCGAATCCGCAACCCATACTGCGGCGAGACGCAGGGTGAAAAGGGGGTGGCGCGCCCGGTGTGCGGGGGAGTCGGTTGGCGAGCTTGTGAACTGTAGTTATGTGCCCTACTAGACCCAAAGGAGCAGTGCCGGTCGGCATAGGGGCGGGGCTTGGACAGGCGGCTTGGGAGTCGATTTGGGGATGCCGCATCCGTGCAGGATGAGCGAGGCGGCCGTGTTTGCTGACACGTCTGGCGGTGTGGGTGCACCCGCGTATGCAGTTCAAGGCCTGCACAGCGGCCCAAGAGGATCATCTCTTGGCCGTGCTGACTGATGACCAGCTAGCCGCCTGCGGCGGCGGTTGCCGTAGCGGTGAACGAGTGGCACAGACGCCATAGGACAAGTGCATACTTGTATGCATACTTGTATGCCTCTTAACAGGTAGTGGACTGCGTAGCGCCTCACTAGAGGCCTTGGGTTGAAGCATCGTCCACATGTACCCTTCCATGTGTATGTTGTCGTGTCGCTCGCGTCTGCGGCACTGAGCGTTGTCTTTACAGTGGACACAGGCTACTAGCCTCGCCTCGTGACAGGGCAGCTGTGAAGGTTGCCAGAACTTCGCTCCCTTCCTATTGCACGGCACGTCGGGTCGGCCTGGTTCCATGTGACTGTCCTATTGTCGTCGTTGGACGGCCGACAAAGTGCGAATGATGCTGTTGCGATGGAGGGCACCACTTTTGGTCTCGGTGGCAGTCGAGAGCATCAAGCAGAACGGGCAGGTCGTAGATGCTGGGTCCCAAGCTCCTGCAGTATGCCGCGGTGACTGGGCCTAAGACAAGTTTTGGGCACCAAAGCTGCTCCGGTGGCATATAAGTACCTGTGCGCCCCTGGACTCGGGTCATTCACAAGAGCATCAGCATAGTGGTACCCTGCACGACCATGGTCAGCACCCAAACAAACAGCTAGCGCCTGCTAATTTCTGCGGCATGCGGCAGCGCAGAGAAACTCTCGGCAAACACGCCAAGACCGCTTTACTGAAGTGGTGACGCAACACTGCCTGCACGAAGCCCGGGCCCCGTTTCGGGCAATAATACGTTGCTCATACAAGCACGGGCATCTCGGTCACATGGCCTGTCAAACTGTGTCAGGTACACATTGCCAGAAACCTAGGCCCTTTCCCCGGCCGTTGCTCCAGGGTGACGAGGTGTCGTTATGCACCATGCGCCTCCGAGAGCTGCGTCGGGCTGAGCCCGGATCCTACTTCAGTTACTCCACTGCCAACCAGTCCGTCCGATTCCTCTCAGGGCACTCTTGGCGTCAGTTCATGCTTTGGCCCACGGCCTGCTCGGCCACTCTCGGCTCTGTCCCGCTGCTGCTCAAACAAACGGCAGCTCATGATCTAACCGTCACGTGCGCCCCTCATGTGGGGGCAGTGTGTCCAATCAATCGCTCCAACCCGGCACAGATACGTGCACTACTTTGGCTTCTCCAGCGCATCCGCGGCCGACATGTGGGGCTCCAGCTTTCCGAGGAGCTCCTGCAGTCGCGTAGGGTCTTCCACCGACAGATGCCCCACCTGGGCAATGGAGCAGGCGCAAGGCGCGGGAGAAGTGCATACTGGTCCTGCGGCAATAATACCAAATGTGGAACTGCCACTTGACCATACTGAACACCGATGTTCGGGCCCACCCGGTAAGCAAGGCAATGGGCGGACACATTGTCTTCGGCTTTAGGTTTCGCGAAGGACAGTCCACTCCTCAACGGATGAGGCAGTGCGGTAAGAAGGCTATCTCTGCGGTTGGGCGTGCCACCAGCACCGTCCACACGCGTAACGGCGCACATTCCTGCCCAGTCCTGCCTCAAACCCGCTCTGGCCGCCCGCCAGCGCACCAGCGCCTCAAATGCGGTTGCCTTGCGGTAAAGCCCCTGCTGCCCGCTGACAGCTGAGTAGCGCGGGCGGAAGGCGAGTCCTGCACCGGGCTGCTGCGCCCACTGAAGCAGCTTGGCCTCTTCCGCCTTAAGCTGCCAGCCGGAAGCAAGCAGCGCGTCGAGGTAGGCAGCCTGCATCCAGTATGATTAGGTTCAGCAGCCCGGGCACATGCGCCGCGGGTGCACCCGCCGGGCCAGGAGTAGGAGGGTGGTGGGAAAAACAGGAAGCAGAAACAGGGAAGCTACCCCATGTACATACACATCCGAAGATGCGGCGTTTCCAGTAGGGCGCCGGGGTACAGGGTATGGCGGGCGAAGGAGACGAGCAGATGGGCGTGTCGCTTGGGGCATCATAGTCCGGGGCCATCATACCTGACGGGTTGCGTTCACGTGGCGCTCGGCAGAGTTTCTGTAGGATGCAAAGTTCTTGGGCGGCGTCAGGTACTTGCAGCGCACATGGAGCTGAATCGAGGGAAGCGGGGCCACCACTATGACAGCTCGCGTAGTGACGATGTCGATAAACAAGCAGGCACAGCTGCACGCATGCCTTACCGACCAAACGGCGTCGCCCAGGTACGCGAGCTGCTGCGGCGTGTACGCTGGGCTCCTCTTATTTAGCATCGCGTTTCATGCCGAGCAAGCCGGTGTCTAGTAGGCAGCAACTTTCGATGCAAGTTGGGTAGTCTGGATCTAGTTTCGTCCAGCACTTGAACGGGACCCGTATAGAGGCCGCCCTGCCATGCATTTGCCTTAAGGACTAACTGTTTGAGCCACAAAATCGCGTTAGGGTCTCTCTCGTGAGCTGCTTTTCCGGTTGGGCACAGAGGACAATTGCCTTCGACGTGTTGCATTCACAATGGCATGCTTAATGTTAAGACAGTGCTCGAGCTTGGGTCGCGCTTCCCTGCGAACACCCTCTTCTTGGCGGCGCTGGATGTTGTCCCCTGCGAGGCCTTCGGTACTGGAACAGCACGTGCAGCGCAGCAACACGACACGTTCTACCGTCGTGGTGTCGGCGGCTGTCGGGGACGGGCCCAGCAGCAGCGGGCGCTCCAGCGACACCCGCCCCAGGCTGGCCAAGGCAGGTGGAACCGACACGCACTGCTGGCAAGAAGCGAATGTGCCCTCGTTGTAGGCCACTGGCCATTATCCCATTAACAGCTTCTGGTCGGCCGTCGCATCCCAGTACGTAACCAAGCACCCTGTCAGTAGAGTTGCGTCACCACCCTGCCCACTGCAGGTGCTGGCCGGCTGCGGCGTCGCCTCCCGCCGCGCCTGCGAGGGCCTCATTGCCGAGGGTCGCGTGCGTGTCAACGGCCGGGTGGTCTCTGAGCAAGGCACCACCGTCGACCCCTCGCGGGACAAAGTGGAGGTCCTGCGGCCGCAGCCGGAGCAGGGTGCGCAGGCAGCGGCGGCGTCGGGCAAAGGGCGCGGCCCGCAGCAGCGGCAGCGGGACGGGAAGCCGGGCCCGGAGGCCGCGGCGGCGGGAGCTTCCTCAACGGCTGCAAAGGACGTGTGGAGGGTGGTCCCCGTGACAGCGTTCCAGGACCCCGAGGGGCTCTACTACTTTGCGGTGAACAAGCCTAAGGTCAGTTGCGAGCTGTTCAGAGTTGGTAACGTAACGAAGGAGGAGCTTGAAAATCAGTTACTGCGTTTCCCGGACTGGACTTCCGGCACTCGGTGGCAGGTGTTCACCGGTATGGTTTCATTACCGGGCATAAGCGGTATGCCCCAGTTCGTAACCCACCACTGGGTTAGGTAACTGGGGCATACCACGCCAGACAATCAAGCCATGAGGGTGCGCCGTGGGGTCTCATACAATCCCTGGCCCGGTGGTCGCAGGGCTACATCTGCACCAGCGCGGACACCGAGAGCCGCAAGCTGGCGGTGGACCTGCTATCGCCCTGGCTCGACCAGTGGAAGCGCGACAACAAGGGCAAGGTAGGGCCGGGGCTACTGGGGGCTGGTGAGGTTGTGCCGCGGCCATACTAGAGTAAGATCCCATGCCAGCTGTGAGGTAGCAGGCATGTGGAGCTCGGCCCGTGCTGAACTTACGACCGCCCCGGCTCTTGCCAGCTTGTTCATCGCAAGGGCCACGCGTCAATTACAGACGGTGCGCCGCATGCCACAGGAAAGTGATCTTACTGCAAGGACCAGAGCGCGCGATGCTGCAGCACTCCGCCGTGCGTCTGCGCATGGGCTGTGCAGGTTGCAGCCATTCGCGCCGCGCCGCCTGCTTAAGCCCCCCGCGCGCCCGTCCACCCCCACCCGCAGAAGCGCCTGCCGCCCCGCCTCTTCACGGTGGGCCGCCTGGACGTGGCGTCCAGCGGGCTGATCTTCATCACAAACGACGGTGAGGCCGAGGGCACGAGAGCGCAAAGGACTGGGGGTTCGGGTTCAGTAAAGCCGGGCTGCAGGGGGCTGGTCACGTGCGATTGTGCGGCTAGCCAATGATTGGGCACCAGTGGGTTTTTGCTGGTCTATATGTGCGCCTGCTTGACGCCTGGCCTGGGTAATGACCACGAGGAGAGCGTGGCCTGTTGCCCACCGAGGAATCACGGGCACGGTGTGCGTACGGTAATCGTCATCGGCGACACGTGCCGCAGCAGCGCCCCCTCACTCGTCGCGGGGTCCCAGCCCCGGCCCCTCCCCCCGTGTGTCGGGCACTCCTACGCGTTACGCCTTCGTCCACGCGTCTCGCGATCTGTGACAGAGCTGCTTGATGCGGCCGCCGACGCCTCACCTCCGCCTACCTCCTAGCATTTTTGTGCGCTTGGTCTACTTCGCCGCTGTTCTTGCCTTACCCTTCGGGCGCGGTAGTTATTATGCCCCTACCCTGGTTCCTAACCTTACACCTCCACCGCCCCACAGGATCGTGGGCCAACCGCGTGATCCACCCCTCCTCTGGCGTTACCAAGGAGTACGTGGTGGGGCTGGAGCAGCCCGCCGCCCGCAGCCAGCTGGAGAAGCTGGCGGCTGGGACAGAGGTGCGGGGCGGGCCGGGTCGCGGCCGGGTCGCGGGTGTGCGGTCGCGGCGGAGCGAAAGACAATTGATGCTGCTGTGCACCGGCTTCTGATGAATATAACGTAACAATCCGGGTGTACTTGCGCGCAGGTGGCCGGCTCCTTCGTGACCCCGCTGGAGGTTGAGGTGCTGGGAGACCCCACCCGCCTGCGCATCGTGGTGGAGGAGGGCAAGAAGCACGAGGTGCGTCAACGCCACCCGAGCCGCGCGAACTCCGGCCCAGCTTGGTATCTCAGCAGACGCACCACGGGGCCTGGCATCCACCAGTTTCTGGGCGCTGAATTCACCATTTATTAGAGATGCCATGCCACCTGTCTTGCTCGGGATTTCGCCGTGATCTGCCTCCCGCCATGGCTCGACGGGTGGGGGCTTGAGGCCTGAGGCTTGGCGCTATTGAGCCCGTTGCCATGGCCTCTGCAGGTCCGCGAGCTGGTCGCCGCTGCGGACTTGACGCTGCGCTCGTTGCGGCGGGTGCGCATCGGCGGCTTCAGGCTACCGGCGGATCTGGGGATCGGAGGCTACAAGTAAGAATGCGGTGACCAGCTGCCGGGCTCGGGGCGCGAGCAAGGACAAGTGAAGACTCTGGGGTGGACCAGTAGTGTTCAAGAGTGTACAATCACTCTGTGGTCAGCAGCACTCTCGGCTATGCTGCATGTCGTGAGAGCGAGCCTTCATGGGAGAGACGCACCACGCCCAATGCGCACATGTCCCCATATCCAACACGTGTAAGAACCGACGCACGTCTCCTACAGCCTCAGGGCCCACTGAGCGCACCCATGCCCAGCACCCACCGCCGCCTACCCCGTCTCCTGCTGCACAACTCTCTACAGCCCGTTGGCGCTGCGACACTGCCTTCTGCCCTTCACCCCTCCCCCCATGCTGTGCCCAGGCAGCTCAAGCCCCACGAGCTGCGGCTGGTCACCGACCTGACTGCCCAGGAGGCGGCCAGCGTAAGCGGCCAGACGCGCCAGGCCGCTCAGCGCGCGGCGCAACAGCAGCGGGCGGCGGCGGCCAAAGCCAAGCTGCCCGCGGCCCTGCGCAGCCTGCCGGCGCCCGTCCTGGAGCGCATTCAGCGCGTCAAGGAGGAGCGATAGGTGGCGCGTTTGTCCGCGGTGGCGCGACATGTGCAGCTTCTTGCCGGTAGCGTGTGGCGGTGCCCTTGTTGACCATGCAAGACGGCTGAAAGGCGTTTGGCGGAGAGGTGGTAGACCGGCAGATAACCACAGATGCGCTTTCCGTGGGTATGTGCCGGTGCTGAGACGTCCGCATGTGCGTTGGAGAGTCTTGCGCAACAAGAGACGTGTAGCATCGCTGAGCTGGTCGAAAGGAATGCCAGTGTGTACTTGTAAACGAGCCATGATGCCTCTCCTGCAACCGCGCTCACACCGCTGACATGTCGTACCTTTGCTGTACCTATGCACTGGAAGCCCATGTGGTACAGTGTGCAACTGGCCAACTCCGATGTACAGGCTCCTCCATTGTGTCCAATGACGGTGCCGGTTTCGGTTCCCAGCAGCCGTGTGTCTCCCTGTGATACGCGCTCGTGACAATCTAGCAATACATGCAGTCACAGCTTCTCCCGGTCCAGTAATTTTGCGGCCAGGAGTGCCCGGTACTGCACTAGCTGTTACTTGTCAACGTACGGCCATGAGCACCTGGTACTGCACCAACTGTACGGTAAATTGTAACTTGTTCCCGGGAGGAGCACGGGCGGGCATCCAGGCGAGACAACTAGAGACACGAAACCGAACCGGCGCCCGCAGGCGTGCCGAGTTCCGGGGCATACTGGCGATGGGGGTAGGGGCGGGGCTCGATCGCCAGGGCCATGGGTGTGCCGAGTTGCGGCGGCGTTTGCACGGCAACAAGAGGTACTTACGGCAGGCCTCTATCTGAGCTACACGTGCTACACTGAGGTGCGGCGTGCGGTTCAGGACCTACGATTTACTGGTTTGAAGTACCTCGCGAGCCTGCGGCCAAATGTCGACTGACGATTCGCAACCAGAAACCAGAGACGAGGAGACAAACAAGGCGGCCTCGAAGTCGCTATATCACGCGAAAGCCACCAAAGCTAGAGGCAACAAGAAGACGCGGGAGTCGATTGGGGTATGGTGTCGTTCAACGCGATGCCCCGTGCCACACAGTGGTGAGAGAATCTGGCGCCTGGCGTAGGTCGCCGCGGCAGCCGAGGCCGTGAAGGATGGACCGCGCGTCAAACGACAGAAGCGAGAGGAGGAGCCTGCCGAGGCCGGGCACGTCCGTAGGTGCGGGCGTGCCGCCTAAGGGTGTTGCCAGGTGTTGCGGCACGCCACCCGCGTCCCACTCGTCCTCGACAAAGTGGATTTGCGTGCGTCCAGCTACGTGCCGCATTTGCACCGTCGTCCCCCCTTAATGTGTGGCCAAGATGCGCTTGCGCTGACCGGTGACCGCGGCACCCGCATCCCAGGTCAACACGTGCACAGGCGCAAGTGACCCGGGAACGCATGCGCCGTGACACGCCAGGTACGTGCAACTGTGTCGTACATCGTGTGTGCGGCCATCGTGCCACCGAAATCGGTGGCCGTACTACCAGGGCTCGCTCGTGTGCTCTGACGTAATGAAGGGTCAGCACGTACTGTGGCCTGCCGCCACTCTCTTTGATCTCTCCCTCCCCGATTTACGGGCCGAACTTGAATTATCCAGTTGAAGAGGACGATGATGATGGCGGTGATGTTTCCTCGGAGGACGATGACGCGGGCCGTGGGGCTCCAGCGGGCAGCGGCAGCGAGCGGGCGTCTGACGAGAAGGACACTGGGACGCCGGCGAAGGAGGATAAGGGAAGACGGCGGAGCGGCGCCGGCACAGGGGGCCTGGCTGCGAGAGGCGGAGGGAGAGGCGGTCGCAAGGCGACGGTGCCCAAGCGACGCGTGGCGGAGCCGGAATCGGAGCCGGAGCCGTCTGAGGAAAGCAGCAGCAGCGATGATGAGCGGGGCTCTGTTGACGAGCCCACCAGCAGCAGCGATGGCAGTTCTGCAGATGAGGGTGGTGACAGCCTAGTTGAGGAGGAGGAGGAGGTTGTAGGTGCGAGGGCCGGGGAGGGCGCCACCCGGGATTCGCCCAGACTTCTCCGCTCCTCACGTCGGGGCTTATCCTTGAATCACAATCCGCTCGCTCGTAGGTTTTGGGGACGGGCTGGAGGGCCGTTGGTGCCGTCTGGAGGGCCATTGGTGCCGTCACCCGCAAGCCCCTAGCACCCGGTAGTCCGGCGACGACGCCCTGGCGGCTGCCCCATCCAGACAAACCGCCTCTCACTCTCTCCTGGCTTGCAGGGCTGATCCCAGGCCGCAAGGGCGCAGCTGCGAAGCGCGGCGGCTCCGGCGCGCGGGGTCGTGGAAGGGGTAGGTCCCCTGAGCCTTCGTTGTGCTTGAGCCTCAGGAAAGTTTGCTAGGCCGCTCTGCCTTAGCCCCATGCAGCTGGCGATGCAAAGCCCGTTAAGGCAGCACCGCAACGGATTGTATGGGTTTTCATGTTGGGTCCATGATGGGTGTTCGTGAGGGGCGCCTGCTCGGCGTGTGGACCTCGAGTGCGACGCCATAGCTGCCGGGGGGCCCTGGCTGTCCAAACTGTGTGCACACCGTTCCATGGGGACTAAGCTTCTGTGCTTTTGAATTGGCCCACACCAACGCTGTTTGTTCTGCAGGGGCCTCGCTGGCGAAGCGGGGCGGCGGCGCCAAGAGAGGTGACGACGGCGACGGCGGAGAGGAGCCGGCGGGCCGCAAGAAGCCGCCCCGCAGGAAGTCCGCCGCTCAGGGGCACGCCAGGGTCGCTGCTGCCAGCAGCCAGGACGTCGCGGTCCCCTCACAAGAGGAGGAGCAGGAGCTCTGGGCCATGCTGGCTGGGGACTCGGACATGTTGGCTGCGGATGGGGTGAGCGCGGGCCCCGTTGGGTCTCTGGCGTCAGGTGTTCGGTTCCCCGCGTGGGTTGGGTGTTGTGCGTGCCGGTCATGGCCCCGCGACTGTAAGCAACATCCTCCTCCAGTCCTCTGACCAAACCCCATTCCCAACGGCCCCCCGCGCGTGCGCTGTAGCTGTCGCGCATGGCGGCCCAGCTGGGCCTCACGGGCTTCGGCGACGCGATGCTGGGCGACATGATGGAGTTCGCACGGGAGAAGGTTCCCGGCCTGGCGGACGGGCCGGGGCCAGCGTCGGCGCGCGAGCACGGCCTGACGCGGCAGCAATTCCACGCGTTGCTGCAGGCGCTCTTCAACCCGCAGACGCCGCAAACGGCGGCGGGGGCGCAGGACGGGCAGGAGCAGCAGGCGGGCAAGGCGGGCGGGAACGGGGCTGCGGGGTCGGCGTCGGGCGCTGCGGCACGCTCGGAGGTCATTGAGGTGGATTAGAAGGGCAGACGCACAGGTCTTGGAAGCTTTGTGCGCGATGTGGGCAGGGCGGCCGGTGCCGAGCGGGGTCCCCCATTCGGCTAGCCCAAAGCGGAAGCGCTGGTCTGGGTGTCGGTTGGCTGGACAGTGGTTGGGAGAGGAGGCAGGCACGCTGGACCTACTGTGCGCTACGGTGCATTGACATGTTGGAGGTAATGGACGCACGGGCGGCAGGCTCATGGACTGGGCTGCCATGGACTGGGCTGACATGGACTGGAATGGGCTACATGTCTCGGTGTGTACTATCAATTGAGAGCTAGAAGCGCCGGCCTTTTGTGATCAACTCGTCGTTGGTGTCGGTGTTGTTATGACACAAATTGTGGGGCATTGGCACTCACGGCTCACACATTCCTGATGCCCGCGGGAAGGGGCACGGGGCCGGGTAAGCTGGTTGGCCGGTCTTTTGGGGGGCGGGACGACCGTCACATGTCTTGCTCTGTACCCGCCCGCCCTGTTGGTAACGTCACGCCTTCGGGCGTGTATGGACGTAGAGGCGGGCTCCCTCTTTCTGCTGCTGGTTTCTCTTTTTTTGGCACGGTGTTTCGTACGGCTGTCAAGGCGTACGACTGTGCGTGATGTGTGGGCAAGGCAATTTCTGTGTATTGTTGGAGTTCATTCCTCATCGTTTGCAAGTTGCCCTGAGCAGCAGTGCAACCTCTGCTCAACGACAGACCTGTTTCCTTCGCTGCGTCACATAGTTCCTGCAATAGTCCAACATTGCATGATCAGATGAGCTGTGGCTTGAGTGAGGAGGAGCTGGCAGCTCTCGAGAAGGAAGATGACGAGCGACGTGCGTCGGCGGACACGTGCGGCAGCAGCGGCAAGCCTTGCGGCAACAACGTCTGTGAAGATAGGAAGGGTCGCGATCAGCCAGGGAGCTGTCGAGCGACGGGCGGTGGCGCATCTGGCTCTTGGCGCATGGGCGATGGCGCGGGCAAGGCTTCTTCGGTCTGCATGAAGTGCAAAACCGCGAGCGCTGTGGTGAGTCCTAGGCGTCGTCTCGTCACCCCCGCGCATACAACACGCGCAACGGTGAGGCGGCGTCCCTGCGCCTGTCCTCTCGTCACAGGTGCTCGTCCGCCAGCGGGAGCCGCTCTGCCAGGGTTGCCTAGAGGCGGGAATCTCCGGCAAGGTATGCACATACTTTAGCGGGCCAACAACATGGGGGCTGACGGCGGGGCGCACAGTGCTGAACGGGCGTTGCTGGGGTCGGCGTGCTGAGCGGCTGTAGCTACAGTGCTGCACTGTGTTCACCTAGGGCCCAGCGCGGTACCGCTCCGTCCTGACCTCCTTGGTCATCTCAGCTGGAGGCACCCTATCGGCTGTGTTGCTGGCTGCGCCAGGTGTTGATACCGTAGTTTATGGCCTTTGTTGTCGGACGTTCGCCGCTCCGCTACCTGGCGCATTGTATCAGCTTCTGCTGCCTGCTTCCCCGTCATCAGGTTCGCGCCCTCAAGACCCACAGGCTCTTGCAGCCGAATGATCACATTGCCGTCGCGTTCTCGGGCGGTGGGTGTCTCCTGGTTGCCTGGGCGTATGCTGCGGTGCAAGTGGGTTTGCCTGGCACGGCTACTTGAGCCTGGTTAGTCGGTGCGGGTTCGTCCAGCGCGCTGTCCCGTCCTTCCTTGACGGTGCGAATCGCGACTCACAACCGTACAGGAGTTCGTGCCGGAGGGGGAGGATTAGTGCTGCATGAGGCGGGCGTGATCTCACCGTTCCGTGCGCAGGACTTGGTTCGCAAATGGAGAGACTGCGCGTGTGGACGGCACTATCGAGCCCTGAGGCCTTTCGTCGAACGCAATTGCGAAACTGTATGTCCTGCCGCTTGCTCTTTGCCCCACGGCAGGGTCCTGCTCCCAGGCGCTGCTGTGCTGCATCCTGCCCATGCGCAAGGACGCGGCCACGCAGCGCAAGGAGCGCGGGAAGGTGGGGCTGCGTGTGGCAGTGCCCGGTAGCTCCGAACCTAGCCCCTTACCTTCGGGTGGTGTATGTGGTTGCGCTCCCCCACTTCGTCCATATCGCTGCCTGCATGCCTTGCCTCCGTTCCTCGCCTTGTTGAAATCGACCTTCCTCCTCTGACCGGCACGACGGCGCTCCTCCTGCTGTCCAACACAGATCGACCTGACGCTGAGCGTGATCCACATCAATGAGGCTGCTGCCCATGGTCTGGAATCTCAGGCGGCTGCGGCGCACTCCGCCGAGGTGTTGGCGGCGGCGGCCCGCTGCGGCGCCGTGCCGCCGGCCGCCAGTGTGCACGTGGTGCCCCTATCGGACGTGTTCTTGCTGCCGGAGCCGGACGCCCCGGACGGGGGACGGGGGGCGCAGGGGCAGGCGCACGACACGGAGAGCACAGAGCAGAGCGGCGCGGCGTCTGCGGCTGAGGCGCGGGACGCGCGGCTACGGGCGCTTCTGCAGGTGGGCACTGATAGTACTGGAGCGCTCTTCCAGGGTGCCTGGAGTGGGTGCTTTAGCGCAGGATGAAGAGGCATCCCACTTTCCATACCCGAAACAAGTGCACGCGCTGTGCTGATGGGTGCCATAGAGTCAATGTAGCAGGTCAGAGTGCAGTCCGGCAGGCAGAGGTGCCCTGTTGGTTCAACCGTCCAGGTGGACCTTAAAACGCCAGAGCCAACCGCAAACGTCGCAGAGTGAAGCCTTGGTGCCGGTCCTTGCGCCAGTATTGTGCGCCTATCACTCGCCCGTAAGCTGTGCCTGCTCCACACCGTACCCACTTGCCGCCCGTGCCTCCTCTGCCCTATCCCTGCCTCTCAGTCCGTGCCCGACCCGACCGGCCGCGAGGACCTGCTGACGGCCCTGCGCGTGCGTCTGCTGGCCGCCACAGCCGCCCGGCTGGGCGTGGGCAAGGTGCTGCGGGGCGACAGCGCAGCCGCGCTGGCGGCACGGGTCATTGCCGACACCGCCAAGGTGAGGGTGAGGATGAGCGCTGGGCGCGCAGGCCTCCTGCGCCCTGCGCCCTGCGCGCCCTGCAGTAACAGGCACAAACAGCGCAGCAGCAGCTACGGCGGCGCGGCTGCGGCTCAGGCGCCGTAACGCGTCGCGGCTTGCGGCACCGTGGGCATTGCAGGGGCTGCGCGGCCACCTTGCAATCACGCTTCATCCGCCCGGCCGTGTCCTGAACTCGGTACCCCGCCCGGAAACGCTTTCAGACGCTGTGCCCCCGCTGATGGGCCCCCAGGGTCGCGGCTACGCGCTGCCCTCCGACATACAGCTGGTGGACGCCCGGGGGCTGGCCTTGGGCGAGCCGGCGCTGCTGTACCCCATGCGCGAGGTGAGCAGCGCCGGCATGGCCTCGGCGAGGCGTCGCACGGGCTGCCGTCTTGGCGACGCGTGGCACTGGCGGCGATGTTGGGAGGGGCCGCGCTTTTTCATTTATGCAGGCGTTGTTTTTCCTAGGCGGCAAAGGCTGGAAGGCGACCAGAAGATAAGCTGCATCCCGCTGGCGGACTCCTGCGACGTAGTGACGACGACGGTCCGGCGTATCCGTTACCTGCACCCCTGTCCTCAGGTAACGCTCAAGGAGGCGGTCTACATGTGCCGCCTGCGCGGACTGCGGCCCGCCGAGCTGCCGCAGCTGCCTGCCGCCACCGGGGCGCGCCGGTCCATCAACGACCTCGCAAACGCCTTCATTGGCGGGCTGCAGGTGGATGGGGCACCGTGTTACCGGCGCAGCCAGACGGGCGGGGTCAGCGTCTCTCTGCTGGTACGGTGTTCTGTGTATCGTTCTTTAGGTGCGCCAACCCGATGCAGCATGTTGTTGTCATCGCTATGCACCACAAGAGCCCGTGAACCTATGCTTACCGACCCCGCGCTGCCAGGCCAACCTGCCGTCCACGGTCTTCACAGTCCTGCGCACCGCCGCGGCGCTGCGGCCCTTCCCCTTCAACGCACTGGACGCAATCGCGCCGCTCGCGCCCGCCAGCTCGTCGAACGCTTCATCGGCAGCTCGGATGCAAGCGACGGCACCGCGGCCAGCGAACGAGACCTCGGAGCCCGTCACTGCTGGCGGCGGCGGCAACGAGACAGAAGTCCGGAACGAGGGGACTAACCGCATGCGGGTGTACTGTTGCGCGCTGTGCAGAGCGCCGCTGACACAGCGGGAGCAGGAGGCAATTGCGGCGGCGGCCGCTTCCGTGGCCGCTGCGGCGTCTCAAGTGCAGCCTGGGACTTGCCACGACGCTGCGGCGGGCGAGTTCACCGGGAGTGGGGGATTCGAGGAAACTGTGGGAATGGATGACGCGATCGATGAGGATGGGGAAGCACCATTCTGCACGAGCTGTCGGGGACAGATTATGTTCAGCCCCGGGCAGTTCAACACAGCGCCTGTGGATGCTGGGGGGACGTCTGGCGCCGTGCATGGCCCTGACACTCCACTCCACTGGTCAAAGGTGCTGCCGCTGCTCCCTGCGGTAATTCGCAGCTGAGAGGATGCTTGCTCACATCGGCGTACGGCGCACGGTGCACGCCGTACGGCGCGGCAGACTTTGGTCTCACTGATTTGCGGAGGTGTTCTACTGTATCCAGAGCTGTAAAAAGATGCTGCGCACGAAGTCCACTTGCTTCAGCTCCACCACCCCGCGCGCATCCTCGCGTCGCTGCACCGTGAGGTCAGAGCCTCAAACAGCCTGTACTTATCCAGTCAAGTGACATGAACGATTTGTCGCAGGGTGCAAGCGTGGTGCAAGCAAAATGGCAGCGTGAAGGTGAACTGACAACGCAGGCAGAGCATTTTGGGATTTCTCTCACGCCAAGAATGATGAACGCAGGCTGGGCTCGCAGCGATGGCGCTGAGCGCAAGTATTCTCCTCGGCGGGAGCAGGTGCGGAAGTTCATGCTCCGAAAATGCATGGATAATAACTCCCTGTACAAAGTATCATGTTGTCTCCAACCTGTGACCAAACGCTTGACACCGCCCATGGGTCTGTCCGACCCCCCGCACGCACCTTCCCCGCGTGCACTCCGGATGGGACCTGCGGAGCCCTAATATCCGCCCTTGTTCGGTCAATACGGCGTTCCTTTGCTCCTAGCTTGTATGGACGGGGTTTGGTGTACACTTGCGGGGAGGGCCAAGCCAGGGCTCCTGAACACTATTTGATTCCCCCAACATACAGGGGCGTGTGTTCTATACGCGTAACAGCGTACACATATAGGGGTGTGTGTATGTGGGCACGTGTGGGTCCCCTGCAGGGCTATGCAAGACTGAAGCACCTCAGGAATGTGCATTACCCCGGCCTCCCCCATTGCAGCGCCCACGCTTCGACACTTGCCGGGGAGGCCGCTGAGCGGGAAATCGCCATCGCGTCCCAGAAGCAGCAGCTGGAGTACCTTCTCCTGCAGCAAGAGAACGCGCGGAAGGCTGCCCTTTTGGCCCAGTAAGTCAGGGCGTGCGACCGGTAGCGCAGGTCGTGCGCTGTTTATGTGCCTACTGCGCGCCTGGTGTCTCTCAGTCCGGGATCGCCGCTGCTGCAAAGTTCGGGGCTCTCGCCAAGGCCCATACCAGGGCGAAGGACGGATCTCCCATTCACGTTCCTGCCACACAGTCATCTTTCCCCACCGCCCCACGGCCTGAGTCCATTTGGCCGAACGGAGAAGGATCCGCAACTAGCACTGCGCAATGTCCAGCTGGTTCCTTCACCGTCCTGCCTCCTGCAGGCGCAAGGCTGTGGAGCAGCAAGTGGTTGGCGTGGAGACGGCGCTGCAGCAGAAGCTCACGGAGCAGCGGGCTAGCGTCATGGCGGCTGAGAAGAACGGGGTGAGCGGGGCTGGCATCGACGCGGGCTGCTGAGTGGGGCGTGGAGCACCATGGGCGGGACCATTGGGATCACCAGGCTACCTTACCCCCCAGGCAGCAGACGCTTTGGGATGCGCGGCCTTCTGGACGAGCACGTGATGAGCAGTCTACAATGGCCGAAATGTCTTACTGTCAATCAGCAACGCAAATTAATACTGTCGTCCTGTAGTCCGGTTCTGTTGTGCCCTTACATCTCCGCTGCTGGCTGCCATGTCTCTGATTCCTAGGACGCCAGTAAGGCGGAGGTGTTCAAGGCGCAGGAGGCCCAGCTTGAGGAGAAGGCGGCGCAGGTGTGTTGAGCCGCGCTCTGCTTTCCACCGGGGCAGCAGTGCATGCGGACTGGCAGCAGGGGCCTCTCTCACTTTCGGCTACAACGAATCTGGACCTGAGCTTGCCCGCTGCACTGGCCATTCCCACAATTTCCCCATCGTTGGCGTTGCGCACCGCTCGGTACTGTATCTCCCCAGGCCCACCGATGGGCACCCCTGCCCTGCACTTGTCACTACATTCCTCATCCCGGCGCCCATACACATACACGTAAGAAACCTAACCAAGACACCCGCGGCAGCTGCGGCCCTTGCGCCGTGTGTTGTCATACTAACCGCGTATAGTCCGATCTGCGCGGCTGCACGCATCGCCCGGCCCTCGGGCGGCATAGGGCCACGCCAAGGGGCTCCGGTCCCCCGGTCCACCCGCTTAACGGTTACTGCTGTCGAAGCGGCTGGCCGCCACTGGCCGCAGCATGGCTGCTGCTGCTGCCAAATTGAAGCTGCATAGCCCTGCTGCTGCGTGCATCGTTGCTTTCGGCGCTACAAGATGCAGCTGTGGACTCAGCGTCAACATGGCCCCAATCCCATGCACCCACAGGTCCGCAAGGCGGCCGTGCAGATCGAGAGCCGGCTGGACCGCGTTGAGATGCTGCAGAAGGCAAAGGCTGTCGCGGAGAAGCAGCAGGTGGAGCGGGCTGCCAAGGAGGCGGTGGACGACATCAACGTCGCCCTGGACCGGTGCGCTGGGTGTAGTGGCTGGACCCCGTAAGGGCATAGCCGACGGCTGGGGTAAGGCCAGAACGGGTCGACTCGGTGTGCATCCTTCGCGCTATGTTGAAGAGGGTCCCAGGCGGGGGCCCTGTACCAAAGTGCACTTCCAGAATCACCGTGAGGCACACAGCGACATCCGAATCTGAATTTGCGGCTCGCACACTCTCCCACTGGTTCGCAGGTGGCTGGAGAGCATCAGCAGCCTGAAGTAAAGGGTGTGCCCTCGTGATGTCGTGAACCACGGGACCATGCAATAGGTGGATGCTCACTGCGTCGCGGTTGCAACGGGACAGACGGCGGGCTTATACTGTAATCGTGCCATGCTAGGATGGCTGTTCGCATGCAGTTTGGACCTCAATGTCGTCGGTCGCGGTATGCTTGGTTGTGGGGTGGCCACAGCGAGGTCTGCATCGTAAGGAGGTGCGATTCCAACATCACGTAGCCATACAGCTTTACAGGATGTACAGCCACGCAAACCGCTGTATTTCTCCGTTTGAAGCCAATCGAGACTTGCAAATTCATATATGTCGAGCACTAATCGTTATCAGGCGCATACAACACCATTAGCTAGCTTGAATTGTAAGCGGGAATTTGCAACAGCCGGACCAGACCGATGCCAAAACTGTACACAGACGCTAAGAGTCCAGAGAAGTAGAATAAAATGGCCGGGCCGGGTGGGGAAGTGACGGCTTCCTTGCTCAAGGAGGCTCAGCAGGAGATAGCGCTGCTTCGCACGGACCTCTTTAACACCCGCCGCGTGGCCGAGGAGCGCCGCCAGGCAATCGATGCTCTCCAGGCTGAACGTGCACAGCTCTCGCGTCACTGCGACGAGGTCGAGGCATCCCTTCGGGCAGCCAACTCGCAGCTCAACCACGTGCCCGAGCTTCAGCAGCGGTGCGCGCAACTCGACGCTGGACTGCGGAGGCTTCACTCGGAGTTGGAGACCAGCTTAGCGGCAAGGCGCATCCTGGAGCAGGAGCTGGATGACGAACGGCGACACCGTGCAGCGCTAGCCGACCAAAAGGCGCTGCTCGAGACGGACCGGGCTCGCCTCGCAAAGCAGCGCGACGACCTTGCAGCGCAGCTGAGGGTCGAGCAGAAGAAGGCCCGCGAGGCAGAGGAGGAGCAGGTCCGGGCGGAGGAGGATGCCGCGGCGCTGCGTGCCGAGGTCGCGGCGCTGCAGCAAGTCGCCGCCGCCGTGGCCATCCCATCCGGCAGCGGCGCCGCTGCACCGCCGCCAGGCAACGGCGCTGTGGGCCCGATGTCCTCCGCTGCGGACACCGCAGCCACTATTGCGGCGTCTGTGGCCGCGGCCACCACGCCGCTACTTGAGCAGGTGGAGGCGGAGCGTAACCGCGCCGCAACGCTGCTGAGCAGCCTTCACGCAGCCAAAGCGGAGATCGTGGAGATGACGCAACGGCTGGCGGATTACGAGGCGCGCCACACCGACATGCTGGCCCGCGGCCACCAGGACCCTGAGCACATGTTCCACCAAGTGGCGCAGCTGCGGGAGCAGAACTCCAACCTATCGTCACAGCTTGCCATCGCCACGGCGCGTGCTCAGCAGCTGGAGGCCGAGGCGGACCAGCTGCGTGCCGCCGCGGCGGCCGCAGCTGCCGCCGCGGCGGCCGCTGTCGATGCTGCTGCGCAGAATGCCCAGCATCCGCTGCACCACCATCACCACCACCACCACTTGCAAGAAAACGGCAACACGCAGGACCCGCACCAACACTCACCGTCACAAGGGCACAGTGCCGGCACGGATGCGCCCACCGTTGCGGGCCGCCTGCTTGGATTTGCTGGCCGGATCGCGTCGAGCGCCTCCCTGCACGGCGGCGCTGGCGGCGGCGAGGGCAGCCAGCACGGCGGCGAGGCGCCCTCAGACAACCCTGTTGAAGAGGTGGCGCGGCTCCGGCAGCAGGTCGCGCGGCTCAAGGCCTCCCGCGACAAGCTGCTGCGGGAGATCGACAGGCAGTGGGAGGAGATCGAGCGCCTGAGCGCTGAAAATGCGACCCTGTCAGATGAGCTGCGCGCGGCGCGGGCGCTCGCGGCCAATTGGGAGGCGCAGGCGCAGGATGGAATTGCGCAGGTAGAGCGACTGAAGGACCTGCTGGAGGACTCTGCGCGATGGGACAGCGGTGGCCTGGGGGGCGCGACCGCAGGCCAGCATGCGTTGCAGCCCGCCGCTGGGCCAAAGGGCGGTGGCGGCGCGGGCGCGGCGGCGGCTTCGACCGCGCAGGCGCTGCATGTGGAGCTGCTCGGCGAGAAAGCGAGGTCGACGGAGCTGGAGTTGCAACTGCGGGCGGTGGCGGCGGAGCTGTTGCGGTGCCAGCACTCCAGCCTTGACCTGGGGAAGAGTTTTCTACCCATGCTGGCGGGCGTTGAGAAGCGGCTGGCCGAGCTGTGCGTGAAGGCCAAGGGAGTGTGACGGGGGGGGGGGGGTATGGAAGGGCCTGTAGGGATGTCACAGTCGACAACGATAGCGAACGTGAGGGGCTGCATCGGCAATATGAAGGTTGCTGCCGCGTTGCTGGGTTGGAGCTAGGGGCTGCATATGTGCACAAAAGGAATGACGGGGCAGGAGTGGCGGGCAGTCTGGACTGTGTGGGTTTCATGAGCTCTTTCGAGAGTTATGTTGTTAGTAGGCATAGGCATGGCAGGGTCGGAACCTATTCAAGAGCATATTCGTGGCCGAATATCCACAGGCCTTAAGATAATGCGAGGCATGTGATTCGGTGGATCTGGGGGAATTCGGCTTTGGAGTGATTCAGCCAGGCAGCATGACTCATTATGCTGTTTGGCCAGTGGCAATGGTTCGGACGTCCAGCTGGACTGGGCTGCAGACACGATGTTGGGCTTCCTTTTTATGCACTGCGGTGTGCCATCGCACACGGCTCCTGGCGCTGTTGACTCAACACCGCAACCCCGGGCTCCGAGCCACGCGCCCCTCTCTACATACGTACACGACAATGCGTACGAAGACACCACAGAAAAAACCATCCGTGTACAGTACGATGCTTGCACAAAGGCTCACTGCCTCATCCGCTCACACCTCTCAACTCACATCCAAGAGCGCCTCAGCTGACTTCTCCTGCGCAGCATCACCCAACGCGCTGTCATACCCTGGCCGTCACCCCGCAAAGGCTGTACCAGGCTCTGGCATGCCAGCCCTGGCCGTGTCACCCAAACCCTCCTACCGCCACTCCCTCCTACCCATAGCGGCGGCATCGCCCGGTGCACCACCACCCGTTCGGACGAGAGCACGGAGCAGGGCTTGGGTAGGGAGGTGTTCACAGGGACAACGCAACGTGACCGCCGGCACACGGCGCAAGCAGTCTGCTTCCTCATCGCATTCCCCTCTATTCATGCTGCTCACTGCACTTAGCACTGGCTTAACTGTGTCAACTGACTCACAGGCCTCTCCAAGCCGGCAAGGCAAAGTCGCATCACGATCAGGCGGGTGTGGCTATGATACGTAGCGTTACGTGATCCGGGCTCACGTCCCTCGAAGCGCCGCCCAACTCGAGCCTCACCAGTTCTCTCAGGGACTGCTTGCCCTGATCGTGTCGCGTGACGAAGGTCATCAAGCGGAGGCCCCGGTCAGGTTGTCGATCAACCAGTTGAGGTGCGCCCGCAGCTGGCGAGCCGCGGGGTAGCGCATGTCGCGCGGCACGCCCACGCGGTCGCGCAGATACTCC
This sequence comes from Gonium pectorale, assembly GCA_001584585.1. Taxonomy (NCBI): domain Eukaryota; kingdom Viridiplantae; phylum Chlorophyta; class Chlorophyceae; order Chlamydomonadales; family Volvocaceae; genus Gonium; species Gonium pectorale. The sequence goes on along the minus strand of LSYV01000004.1, from coordinate 2,335,958 downwards.
GCGGCAGCCACCACGGCGGACCCCGGCAGGCCGGCGGAGGAGCTCGTCTGTGGGCGACCCACGGCGAACAGATACGGGAGTGAGTCAGCGCACGTACCTCAGGGGCCTGCAAGTACTCGTTGGCATGCCGTTGGTTTGGAGAATAAGGGATAGAAACGGCGGTGGCGGGCAGGTACCCACGAAGCCAGGTACATCATGCTCCCCTCGCCAGTCAGCCGCAGCCGCGTACCGCCCAGGTGCAATGCCGCCTAACTGCACTCCTACAGCGATATATGGTCAGTACCGTACCGAACATCGCTGTAGGAGTGCAGTCCGCAGACCTTCTTTCGCGCACTTGCCGCACCTGCAGCGCCTGCGGCGACACCTGCTTGGCCTCCACGCCGACCAGCAGCGCGTGGACCACGTGGCGCAGCGCTGCGTCCGCTTGGGGCAGGTGCTGCAGCGCCGGGATGGCGGTGGGGTCTGCCAGGGGCGCCATCACTGGGCGCGGGCCGGGCTGTCCGGGGCCGCGCAGCGCAAACTTGACCACCGCCTCGTGGTTCTTCACCTGCACATGTACAGCCGGTCACAACGTTTGTACTCGTTACACAAGGGCTGGAGTTGGTACTCTGCCTTGGCGCGCTTCCCGCATTGGCACGGCGTGCGGCTGACGGCAGTCAGAGGCATGTAAGGTATGCAGCACTGCGCCAGGAAGCATAGCTCCGGCGCGTGTCGGAGCTGGTCAGCGACTGGCACACGCCTGCGTCATGCGTCCAACGCCCTCCGGGCTCTCCCCTCTCAGCCGGCATGAGCTCACCAGCTTGGAGGCCGCCTCAAGGCGGTCCAGCGGCGGGTTGTCACCCGGGCTATAGGGCTCCGGCAGGGAGGTGGCGGACAGCGGCGGCAGCGGCAGCCGCCACGCGCGGCCGTCCGTGCCGTCGATGGCGGCCGCCACGGGCTCGCCCTCCTCGTGCATGGCGCAGCCGCCCAGCTGCGGCGGCAGGTCGTGCGCGTGCGTGTAGAAGTCCGAGCGGGTGCCCAGGTAGGTAGGCCGCGACTCCATGGCGGCGAACCACCTGGGGGTGGAGGTGTCCGGGCCACCGCGGGGTCGCGTGCACGTGTAGGGTATGGTACGGAGTGCAGCGACCTGCCGCACGGCCCCGCGCAGCGCACTGCAGAGTGCTGATGCAATTTGGAGTGAGGTTGCAAGCCCCTGCACAGTCAGCCTCGCGGCCGTGCGGGCGTTGGTTCGCTACGCAGGGGCCACTCGCCTGTCGACGGCGGGCCACCGGCCCTGCCCCCGCACGTAGCAGCCCTTGTAGTAGGAGAGAGAGGCAGCGATGCGCTCCAGCATGGGGCAGAAGGTGATGTCGACCAGGCTGATGTCCGAGCCTAGGAAGTAGGGGCCCTGGCGTCGCGGCCGGCAAACGGAAAGCGATGGGAAGGAAGCGGAGAACCAGTATCTTGAAATGACAAGAGGCCCGCGGAGGCCTCAACCGGCCCCGTCTGTAACTGCCAAAAACATCACTCTGTGTTAGGTAGCATCAAGTTAAGGGCTTGGGCGCCTGAACGGCCGGCCACGCGACGTGGACAAGCAGCTTTGCAGCCATGCGCCGGGTTACAGCCCTGGCGCCGGCTCACCCCTTCGCGCTCCATCTCGGCCGCCACCACGTCCATGGTCGCCTCAAACTGCTTCTTGGCGCGATCGTGGTTCCAGTCACTGCACAGCCAGTTGAGCCAGTCCGAGAAGAGGCGGCGCTCCAAACGCATCAGCCCGTCCGCGCGCTGCCGGGCGGGCGTGCCTGCGTTGGCGGGGAATGGGGCGCCGGGGAGCGCCACAAGGCCGACGGTGCGTTCATTCTCTGACACACGCAGGCCTAACTCCCCAACGTGCGGTCACGCCTTCCGTCGTGGAGCAACTCCGTCACGCACACGAGTGCACGAATTGGCGTTTGCGCTCCCTGGGCTGGCTCCACGCGTGAAGGGCAACGTGGCAGGCCCTTTGCTATGCTCGAGGGCTAAGACCCATGAACGCGCACCGGCCGGCGGCATGAGCGGCTTGTGGTCCGGGAACGTGTCCTCCAGCAGCTGCATGATGACGGCGCTTTCCGTCACCACGCGCCCGTCCAGCTCAATGACAGGCAACAGGCCCGAGGGTACCTGGGCACGCGGGGCAGGGCAGGCCGGACGGGGCACATGCGGATGATGGCCAAGCCTGCATTAATACAGCCTGCCTGTCGTCACCAAGCGACTTCGGCACTATTCTTTGACTGTCGACGCAACACCGGCACTTCTTGTACGGCCATTGCAGGCTTGATGTCGAAGGAATCGAGGTAGGCGGTTTGAAGTTGTTCATGGCACAGGTGAGGGGGCGCACCTTCGCCATGAAAGACGGGGGCTTGTCGCCGTAGCAGCGCATGTTGATCTTTTCCATGACATATGGAATGCGCTTCTCCTCCAGTTGCAGCCACACCTTGTGGCAGTAGGGGCACCTGTGCAGTGAGGCGGGGGGGGGCGCGGACTCGCGGGTCGCGTCCGGGCCACCTCCGGGCAGCTGCTGGCGCAACGCAAAGGCCAGCACCAGCGTAACCCCAGGCCTGGGCAAGAGGTACGGTCGCTGCCGCTACGCCTTAGGCTCCTCAGCCATTGCATAAAGCTGGGCCGGGTCCTGAGCTTGTCAGCCAACAACTTGAAGAAGTGGCATACACGCTCCAGGACTCTCTGGCGCTCCTTGTAGCCTATGTACCGAATGAAGAGCAGCACCAAAGGCACATGATGCCCCGGACCCGGCCTTCCTGTCCTTCGTACCGGCCATCCCGCACTTCTGGCAAGTCTTGCAATGAAAACGGCAGGTAAGAGCATGCGGGCTGCGCAATCAGACGGGCAGATGGGCTCACCAGGCGGCATGGTCACGGTAGAGCTTGATGCGCACTGGGCCGGTGGAGCCGAACGTCCGCTTAAGCGCCAGAGGATGCGTAGGACCCTTGGGGGGCCGTGGGCGGTATGGCAAGCCGAAGAGGGGCAGGTGGTGTCGGCCACCGTATGTCAGGGCGGTGTGAACCCGCAGTCTGCACCAGACGGCCGGCTCTCTCTTGCACACGCGGCTGTGCAGCAGTGAAGGGTCTTCTATAGCTTGCTGGCTAAAAGCAGGCACAGGGATCCACTGGCAATGTCTGTTGACTTTCGTGCCAGCTCGGGGACACCCTTTTATGGCCTCCATTTCCCGCCCATGCAGGCAGCGCCATCGCCTGATCCCCGCGCCGGCTCTGGGAGTGCGCACCTCATTGGGGTCGGCCCAGAAGTCCACCCCCAGCTCCGACTGCTGGGCCCTGCGACAGAAATCGTAGGGCGGATCGTACGGGAGTTCAGGTTGCCCGTTGGTCCTGCAACTGACTAGGCGTGATGCTACGTGCTGTCCCTAGCGAAAAGACAAGACTGCGTATGGGGGCCTTAAAACGCCACGGCTGTCACCAAACACGTGCCAAGCAGTGCCCGTTACGATGCTGGGGCAGCTAGCCAGACCGATTGGCATTCCCGCGCGTCAGTTTCATCCCGCTGTGTGGGCGGCGCGGAAATGGCCGCCCCAAAGGCTGGTAGGCATCCGAACCAATCGCCACCGGCACCAGCTCAGAGAGCTTGCGGTATGCAGTTAGGCCCACCAATGCAGTACCGTTGCTGCCTCAGGTGGACCGCCCACCCCGCCGGCAGCCAACCAGCACGCCGCACGCAACTTACCGGGCGAGCTGCTCCAGTTCCACCCATGTGGGCGCGTTGTCGCTGAAGGACAGCGTCAAATTTGACCGCTTGGCGCCCTGTTGGAAAGACATTGTCGCTTGTGGGTGCGGCGAGTCTCTCGCGCACCCATGCCACACGTTGCCAGGGCCGCACCTGGGTGCCCGAGCTCCCACCAGCATCCCCCCCGAAGCCCTTCATGAGGCCCTGAAGGATGCTGCTCATCGCTCGCACTTGGCGCGGGGCGGGCAGCCCAGAAACCACAGGCACAGCAACACTCGCCACGCGTCTCACTGACGCCACCCGGCCTGAAGACAGTGGCAAAAAGCGGTTCCCACTTGACGAACAGCGCAGCGTCTGCATTGCAGGCCGGCAAGCCAACGCCCTTAACCGTATCCTAGTAAGCGTAAGCGTTATACTAATGCGCGTTATATATCTAGCGTCTATGCCTAGAAACTCTACATTCACTGTAGTAATTCCACCCGCGGTTCCACGCACCAGCCAGAACCAGCTGTCACGAAGCAGCTAACTGGCAGACGTATTCCCCTCTACGTTTCGTGCTTGCTATCGAATACCGTCTCTCTGATCAGCTTAGACCTGAGCGAGCCTGTGTTCCACAACCGTAGCTTCAGCATCGCAGCGGCCTCCACAGCCGATGAGCTTGAGCTTACGTTAAGATAAATCAAATGCAAGCCAGCTGAAGATTCACAGCTGAAGCTTCACAACGGCAGCTACCTTAGGTTCGGAATTGGGATCGGGCGTGCTTGCGCCTTCACCCGGGCGGATGGCGCTCGCGGGCGTCATCCTCGTCCTTGCTTGCAGCCTAGCCCCTTTGGCAGCGGGGGACGCCACGTCGGACTTCTATGCCAACCTGGTGGCGCAGCCCTCCGCTCTGGCACGCAACGTCGAGAAGAAGGGCATGGTGAGTGGGACACGGCCGCGGGTTTGTTTTGGGGCTCCGCAAGTACAACCTCCCCTGCTCCTTTACCCACGCCCTTGGGCGCCCACCCTCAATGCACTCCCATACGGCAACTGCCTGCCACGCGACGTGCTTCCAGGCATGCGTCACCGTCGTCTGCTGTTCCGGTTAGGGCAATCTGAGGGCTGTGACCGACTGCCCCTTGACCGACTGCCCCTTGACTGTTCGCCCAAGGGACTCCGACACGCCCTATGCACTTGCGGGCTTGTTCGGCGCCTCAGGCCCATCAGCAGGCGATCCTTGTACGTTTCTTTCACTGTACAGTCAGTGCAGCCCATGGCTCGTCTCAGGTGTCAAGCCAGCTTTCAGCACCCTGCCTCGAAGTCACTGGCCTCGCTCTGCGCCTTTGCCCCATATGACAGGTTCCTGTCGAGCGCTGGGACGACAAGCTATTCAGCTTTGAGCCATTCCACCAGTGGATTATGAACAGCTCGATTCACCTGCAGCGGGTGCACCGGAACTACCCCATGTCCTTCCCATGTGGTGTGTGGGTGAACCACTACTACAAGTTCATCTTTATCCGTAACCGTAAAGCGGCCAGCACGACTGTGACGGACAATTTTGACAAGTGCCACTACAAAAATGCCAATCCAAAGCTCTGCCTTGAGGTAAGGCGCATGCGGTGCGGGTCTCAGCCTGGCTCTGTGCGTATCACCAGAAATCCGTAGGCTCCCTCGTTCCCCGACGCGACAGTCAATGGCGTTGGCCAGGTCATGCGTGTCGAAAACGACCAAGGATCCTGGATTGTGTGCAGTTTGTTTGCCTTCCGTGACTAGCTAGGCGGGGCACGTCAAGTGCATCGTCGCGAGACCTAACCACAACAGTTTAGGCCCCCCCTGACGTTGTAAAGGGCAAAGTAAGCTACTGGCCTGCAAACGATGAGATAAGGCCCCCTCCCTTCAGCTAAGGCCATTGCCTTCTACTGCCAGGCGCTCCTCTGGCACGTAGGGATGAGAACCTGTGGGGTGTCGGGCGCTCGGGGCAAGTTCCATTTACCGCCTGCCTCCCCGGGTACTGCACAGGTAGCCAGCCTTGAGCGCCTCAAGGAGCGGGATATCGACCCCGCGACCATGTGGAAGGACTACTTTGTATTCACCACTAGCCGCAACCCATGGTCTAGAGCCGGGTCCTCGTACGATTACTGCTCAACGAAATGGGCGCGAACCGAGGGGCCTTGCAGGTGATCTCCAGCCACGCACCTTCCGGACACGTGGGATTGCCGGGTTTTGTGAGCGCAGCTGGACGCTGCGAATACCGGTACTTGTTTCTGAACCTCCGCTTCCAACTAGCGATGTATGCAAGTGCCCTGTAGGGCAGTAAGACGTTCTCGCTCCCGCTCTCGCTCACGCAGCCAGCCGTCCTTCTCCTCCTTTGCACGGGATCCATCCATCCTGGGCAAAATTTCCAACCTGTTCCACTGCTTTGACAAGGTGGGCATGTACCACGATTACTATCACACGGAGCCCGTGGCGCCGTGCATCTCAACCGCAGAGGGCCTGCCGGCAGTCGACTATATAATCAGGTGAGCACTGTCTTGTTGCACGCCGTTCAGGCCGGACGCCACTTACGTAATGTCGTGAAGCTGCTTTGTCACTTCGCAGCAGTTGCCCGTAAGGTGTGGCACACGACGCCGTACATTTACATGGCCTGATAACGCCTCGTCACAAATGCCGCTTGTATGCTGAACGGTTGCGCCTTTGGCATGTACGCCTGCAGGTACGAGAACTTGACGCATGATTTGCCTGAGGCGGTCAAGCTAATAAACGAGCGGAGAGACCCCTCCCTGCCGCCAATACCGGAGCCGAAGATTTACTGGAAGAAGAAGGGCCAGGTACGTTTGATGGGCGGTGTCCGTACGTCTTCGGCCATCTTGGTTTCGCAAGAAGCAAACGAGTTGGTTTCAGTAGGGGATATTGCAGCTTCGGTATTGGTCAGGCATGATAACAGTAGCAATGGGTTAATTTGTTACGCGCCCGCGCTGTGCTTGGCCGTGCCATCACAACCCTGACTTGCAGGCCGCGCGCTCTCATGAAGAGGAGGGCATCGAGTCGAGCACAGCGGCGCTGGTCGGCCATGGGGACAAGTACCACAAGTGTGGCATGCAGTGTGTCCGGGACATCTACGAGTACTTCCGGTAAGGTCACGTGCGTTTGGCGTCAGAATTGGGGGCTTCCCTGTGCTACCACAGCAAGGACGCGGGCACGGTTCATTCTTAGCAAAACGGCCATGCGCCACGCGCGTCAAATGGATTCATGCGAAACAGATGTGTAGTTAGGATATTGCGTGCGAGTTGGTATGTGTGCACTGACATGGCTTTGTCTGTTCTTCCCGCAGCGCTGACTTCGAGTTGTTCAAGATACCGTTGCCAGGTTCTGCGCCTGGACATAGAAGGTAGTTAGTAACTTGAATGCGAGCTTGAGCAGACTGGTGCAGCACGAAGGGCAGATGCTTGAATGTGCTAACGGCAGGAGTATTTGCAAACAAATGAAGCGTAGCGTGCGGTTTGAAAGCGGCGGGTATGTAACGTAAGGGTAGGTGTGTGAGAATCCGGAGCGAAGCGTAAGAGTTTACGGGACACTTAGCAAAGTGTGCACGTGCTCCGACTGTGTGCACCACTGGCGGAGTCAATATTTGCAGCGTTACCTCTTGTCTTGCCGTTTATGGCATGATTTGCCGGTGCCCTTTTTGCGTTGGGAGGGTAAGCGCTCTGCAGGCTGGTGGCCCTTCGCCTATGTATTGAAAACTTGCGCGCTGGGATCCATGGACGTGAGGTACAGGCCTAGGACAACGGTGTTACAACCCTGAGTAATCCATTGTTGTGGTGGTGTCTAAAGACACCGAGTAATTGTCCGGTGTGAGCCTCGAAGGGCCCACTTGTACGGCAATCCTGCCTTAAAACGTGGTAAAGAAAGAACTTCGCTGTTACGGTTCGGAACAAACGGCCGCCCGACCCACATTGCCGGTTCCCGAGTTCGGTGGTGTTGGAGAGGTTCGAGTTCCTTAGTTCGTTTACTCGAACATGATCTCCGCCTCCTCGCCCGCCGCGTGGCGCACGTCATCGGTCAGTCATCGTGGCGCACGTCATCGCACAGCATCAGTAGGCAGGCATGGAACAGCCCGCAATTGTCCTCCGCCACACGTTCACCGACATGCTGGCGGTTCATAATGAGCTTGGTCTTATCGGGCGCATGGCCTTTTGGGGGAGCACCTAAGGCGCTGGTGCAGCCGAGCAGGCGGTCGTTGGTCGTCACCAACTTCTCAGCGTCCGTTTTCTCCGCCAGCCCTCCGTACTTGCAGGGATTGATGTTGGGGCCACGGTAAGTGTTGAGGCGGCTGGTGCCCTTTGCTTTGGGGGTGGTTGAAGTTAAGTCCCTCCTTGCAGCAGATGCAGCAGATGCACCCGCGCGGTGTGCCAAGCCCGGCTCCAAACTTGGATGCCCTCAAGACCCCGACGCAAAAACATATAGGGATGCTGCGCCGGGCCCGCAATGATCTGCACTTGAAGGCTGACTAGAGCGAATGTGGGGCACATCCATTGACGACATCGACGACCACAAAGCCCCTGAACCCTGGAGTGGTACCCGTGTTGCCTTCAACTTAGATGTTTTAAAGTCGCTCCTAGGCACTGAGGTAAATTGGTCACGGTTTCGACAGGGGTACATTTTCCGGTACAGGCGGTACATGACCGCCTGCCTCGGCAACGCCCGATTGCCACGGCAATGCCGGGAGGGGCAACTCCATCGCATTGAGGCAGCAATACAGCGAGGCCATTACCCAACGAACCCCACGGTTCCGGCTCCCGTGCTGACGCCAGACACCTGATACAAAGTTTAACTATGATTGGAGATTACTTCTCGACAACACCGACTTGCAGGGGCTGAGGGTGCCTGCTTCCCGACAGTGAGCATCTTCATTGGCTCTTGCGCAAATGATAAAGAAGCACTTTGTGTATTATCGCTGAAATGTAGAAGGTGGCTCGAAGATGCCCCGGGTTGGTCCCGAGTGGAGCCGCTGTCGGAACCAAGCGGAAGAAGCGACTTTGATGCCGGCCTATCCATATCACATGTCGGCGGGGCAAATAGCCGGGACAAAGGGGAAAAGGGTGCATGTTCAGACAGGTTCCGCGCACGATTACGAGAACAGTACTGCAGTATTCCCTATAAAAGGCCAGGCCTTCTCTCGATAAAGCATCCCGATTGGACTTCCCAAACCAACACGTGCCTCTTAATCCCTTCAAGGGAGAACCCAACTCTTTCAACAACATCTTTCGGCCTTAGCGGCTTCAGTTCTGTTACACGCCTCTGGGGCTACTGAATGCTAATTGCCTCTTCCGCATCACTTATCAGCGCGCTCTACAGCCCTTCGGCCCTTGTCGCGCTCCCGGCTCTTTCCATGGCCCAGACCATGCTCGGCCGCACTGCCCACTTCGCGGCTTCGGCCGCTATAGGCGAGGGCTACAAGGCTTCGCCGGTGGCAATGAGGTACGTTCGTTCCCAGCGCTTTCTACCGCGCTGCTGACGTCGCCCGATCGGCTTTCCGAATAATTTAACGCCGTGCTCGTTGCACAGGCCTTCGCTGCTGATGGCGCAACGCCCGCAGCTGAGCCACGTCGCTAGGACGCACCCTTCGGTCTTCGGGTGAGTGCCCTGACAACATGCGCGTCGGAAGTAGTGACCGCCTCCTGACTTTGGCAGCCTTCACTAATTCCATACCCCCTAACCCTCGCGCTGATTGTGCAGGCCTTCGCGCTCCCTGGCTGCCAGCGCCGTGGCGCAGCCCGTCCCGGCTTCCCCGCTGGCTTGCCCCCACGACCCGGACAGGATGCCGCACCTGCCCGACCCGCGCCCAGCCCCTCGGGTTGACAGCGGCATCAACGTGCAGAAATATGTCCAGGTAAGCTCTTGGGAGGGCAGGGGGCTCTCTGCAGGGCACGGTCTGACGTGGTCCTTCATGCTGGTGTCCAAGGCTGCACCGTGCTAACCTGCCTTTTGCCAACTGGACCGCATGCAGGAGAACTATACGCCATACAGTGGCGACGCCACCTTTCTGGCAGGTCCTACCGAGCGTACGAAGAAGCTGTGGACGGAGCTGGAGAAGCTGATTTGCAAGGAGGTACGTGCAAGTTGGGGTCACAGCAGCACCACCAGCATCACCCACGCCTCCCAAGACCACCGACGCATTTCCACTGCCTCCTGAAACACATTTCCCAGTGGCGATGCCTGTGATGAGGAACGAGTCCTTGTCATGTGGGTTAGAGCGAAACTCGCGTATCCTGCTCAGTGCTGGCTCCGTCGTACTCATACGTGGTTGGGGCCCCGCACACGCCCTCGCATCCTTCAAGAATATCACGGACCCTCTTTCGCTCCTCCCTCTCCCCCCAGCTGGAGAAGGGCGTCCTCGACGTGGACCCCAGCAAGCCCTCCACCATCGCGGGCTTCGGCCCCGGCTACCTGGACAAGGAGCTTGAGCAGGTGGTGGGGCTGCAGACGGACGCGCCGCTCAAACGCGCTATCAAGCCCCTGGGAGGCATCAACATGGTCAAGGCGGCGCTCGAGTCGTACGGCTACACGCCCGATCCGGAGGTGAGTGGCGGGCGAGGCAGGGACGGCGGGGCCAGAAGGGACTTGCTGCCGCTTGCCTGGACGTTAATGCCGCTTGCTGTTTGTCTAACAACCGTGGGGTCGCCGCTCCCCTCCCGCCCGCTCCCCAGGTCGAACGGCTGTACACGTCGGTGCGAAAGACGCACAACTCGGGCGTGTTTGACGCGTACACCGACGAGATGCGCGCAGCGCGCAAGAGCGGCATCCTCACCGGCCTGCCGGATGGCTACGGCCGCGGTCGCATCATCGGCGACTACAGGTGCGAGCCGGTGTGTGAACGCTTCGCTTGACGGCTTGGCTTGGCAAAAAGAGTTCTAACAATGACCCCTTGCTCTTGTAATCAACATGCCGCAATGCCTGAAACTCCTGAAACCGTGCCGCAGGCGTGTCGCCCTGTACGGCGTGGACGCTCTGATCGCCGCCAAGAAGACTGACCTGAAGCACAACCTGCTTGGGGTGATGGATGAGGAGAAGATTCGGCTGCGGGAGGAGGTGAACGAGCAGATCCGCGCGCTCAACGAGCTCAAGCAGATGGCGGCCGCCTACGGCTTTGATATCAGCAAGTGAGCAAAGGACCATGTACGAACGCGGGATTGTGGCCAGGGCTCCCTGTGCTTGTCTATTGAGCCTCGCCTCTTGATGCCCATAGCACGAGGTTTGCTTACTAATGTCTGCGATGATGGCTGAACCTCGCAGGCCGGCCAAGAACGCCCGTGAGGCCGTGCAGTGGCTGTACTTCGGCTACCTGGGTGCCGTGAAGGAGCAGGGTGAGTCATTTGTATTTCTGAGTGAGCTCTTTGCGGCCCTCGTTTTCCAGCATCTCAGGCATCTCCTCAGTCCCGGATATGGCAAAATATTGTTCCTGAAGCTATTCGGCACAAAGATATCGGTTCGGAAGACAAGCTTTCCGCTGATCTTGGTACGCGCCTCATCTTCAACCCATCCCATTCCAGACGGCGCCGCCATGAGCTTGGGCCGCATTGACGCCTTCCTGGACACCTACTTTGAGCGCGACCTGGCCTCGGGCGCCCTCACTGAGGCGGAGGCGCAGGAGCTGATGGACCAGTTTGTAATGAAGCTGCGCATCGTCAGGTGGGGCACGGGCATGCGCGCAGGAGGAAATGAGGTTACTCCTATGACACACTAAGAACCGTCGCTATGTCCGCTTGCGCGAGAGTACGCGTTCCATGTGCAGCAGAAAGGGGCAGCAGAAATCAGCAGAATATAACAACGCAATTCATCGTTCCCCGCTGCACTTGCAGGCACCTGCGCACGCCCGAGTACAACGCCCTGTTCGCGGGCGACCCCACCTGGGTGACCTGTGTGCTGGGCGGCACGGATGCCGCCGGCAAGCCCATGGTCACCAAGACCAGCTTCCGCATGCTCAACACGCTCTACAACCTGGGCCCCGCGCCCGAGCCCAACCTTACCATTCTGTGGAACGAGAACCTGCCCCAGCACTTCAAGGACTTCTGCTCCAAGGTGTCGCTGGACACCTCGTCCATTCAGTACGAGAGCGACAGCCTGATGAGCCGGCTGTTCGGTTCGGACTACTCAATCGCGTGCTGCGTGTCGGCCATGCGCGTGGGCAAGGACATGCAGTACTTCGGGGCGCGGGCCAACTTGCCCAAGCTGCTGCTCTACGTACTCAACCAGGTGCGCGGCGCGGCGCGCATCGGCAGCCGTCCCGTCCTGCGTTGGTAGGCGAAGGTCTGGTAGCATGCACCCGTAGACGGATTGTCCATGGATGAGGCATGTGCCTTGAATGAGGTTTTACATCTGATGAGTGAGTGAGTGAGCGCATGAGTGAATGTTGTGACTCACACTCCCCCCTGTTGCATACCCGGGGCCCCCACAAACAGGGCCGCGATGAGGTGACGGGTGACCAGGTGGGCCCCAAGTTCGCGCCCGTGCGCAACAAGGACGCGCCGCTGGACTATGAGGAGGTCAAGGCCAAGCTGGAGGACGGTGAGCGTGCGCAGAGGGCATCGCGACGCCTTCTCTAGGATGGCGTGCACTTGACTTGAGGTTATGCGTGTCCTGTTCGGGTTCCTGATACGTGTGCGTTCGCCCGCTGCCCTGCGCACAGGCATGGAGTGGCTGGCCTCCCTCTACGCCAACACGATGAACGTCATCCACTGTAAGTTGATCCGTGAGCGGGCTTCGGCTTCACATTGCTGGTTTGGCACTTGGCCACGCTGTGCGTCTTGCAATCTCCGATCCGGCGCGCTGTGTTTGAACGCCGCCAGCGTTGATACCATGTACACTGGTTTACTCTGTTGCTTGAGACAGTCTGGACGTGCTATGTGTGTCCCGCAGACATGCACGACAAGTACGACTATGAGCGTCTGCAGATGGCTCTGCACGACACGCACGTCCGCCGGCTGCTTGCGTTCGGCATCTCGGGCCTGTCTGTGGTGGCGGACTCGCTGTCGGCGATCAAGCACGCCAAGGTGACGCCCGTGTACGACGAGCGCGGCATCATGACGAACTTCGTCATTGACGGCAGCTTCCCCAAGTACGGCAACGACGACGACCGCGCAGATGGCATCGCCGACTGGGTGGCGTCCACGTTCTCCCAGAAGCTGCAGAAGCAGCACACCTACCGGTGAGTCGAGGGCGCCAGGTTGGGGTCACGGCATTAGCGGCAGAAGGGTTTGTGTTTCATGCGAAACCATACCGTGGAACGATCCGCGAGGCCGCCTTTTCAGTATCCCACCTCTTCAGTGTCTTATAATGGACGAATCCTTGCCCTTGTCCTGCAGCAACTCGATCCCGACGCTGTCGGTGCTGACCATCACGTCCAACGTCGTGTACGGCAAGAAGACGGGCAGCACGCCCGACGGTCGCAAGAAGGGCGAGCCCTTCGCGCCGGGCGCCAACCCGCTGCACGGCCGCGACGCTCACGGCGCGCTGGCCTCCCTGAACTCGGTCGCCAAGCTGCCGTACACGAGCTGCCTGGACGGAATCTCGAACACGTTCTCCCTCATTCCCCAGGTCAGTATCATGATGCGTGAATGTCCTCCTGTTTGCATTAGTTGCATTGTCGAATAGTCACATGTGGTCTTTTCCGCACAGCGCTGCTTAACAGATTCCCCTCGCAAGCATTATCGCGAAGCAGTATCACGGACAAACATGCAGTTCCAAGATGGTCTGGAACCTGTGCCTGTATTTATGTAGGTGCTCGGCAAGGGTGGCGAGGGTGAGCGCGCGTCCAACCTGAGCTCGATCCTGGACGGCTACTTCGCCAACGGAGGCCACCACATCAACGTCAACGTGCTTAATCGCGCCATGCTTATGGACGCCGTCGAGGTGAGGGGGGACCTTGGGCGGGAAACGATTGTATGGCAGGTTGGGTGAGCATACGTTGCCGTGGCATAACGATTGCGTCCAGCGCTCTTGGCTAACTGTGACGCGAAGCTTACGGTTGTCCTTGGCGCTTTCCCCACGCAGCACCCCGAGAAGTACCCCAACCTGACCATCCGCGTCTCGGGGTACGCTGTCCACTTCGCCCGCCTCACGCGCGAGCAGCAGCTGGAGGTGATTGCTCGCACCTTCCACGAGACCATGTAAGGCACGATTGTACGTGCTCTCCGAGTTCCGCGTCCAAGGGGCGTGAAGGACGCGTGCTTATTACTTCGCGTCTATGTACTTCAGCGTTACTTGCATCCGTGCACATCCTCACGTCTGTGAGACGAAACTTAGTGCGCCGCTTTCTTTGACGCTGCCTGAAGCTGCCCGCATTCGTGGTGGCGATAAAACTTCAACCCAAAGGAAGAAATGACCCATTGGTCGTTACGTACCTACCGTAGTGGAGGCAACTATGAGCATGAGCGTGGCACGTGTTGGCTGTTGTTCTTGGCCGTCCTTGCTGACGTTGCTCCCCTTATGAGCAGTTCTGTCGTGCATCCACACGGCCGCAAGTGTTGCGAGATGAATATGCGGACTATGTCGCGGCCGTGTGGATGCGACAAAGTGTTGCGAGTTGAGAATGCGGACTACGTTGTTTAGTGGTGCGAGAGGGTTTGCATGCGTCCCGAGTGCTCTCCGAGATTCACGCGACCATATTGTGAGCAATAAATTGGAACGGGTGTTCTGCACGGCTGGGTGGTGCGTATGCATTTTGTGGACGCGGCAACGCGGCTTTCAACATTCGCGTCCACTTGACAGGAGGAGCGTGGCTTATGAAACCATGGAAGAACGTGTGTGTGCAGTGACGCGTGGACCAGCGCGATGAAGATAAGTTACAATGACCAGAGTCCATTCTTTATGGGTTGGACGAGTACAAATAAACAGAACGCTGTAAAGAATGTGGTCGCACATGTTTTGTGTCAGTGCAGGCCAGTGTCTGTCGTGATCTGTGGCACGAGCCATTTCCCCGGTTTCCCTGACCGGCAAAGACATACTCGCAGTATGGTTATATAGCCCATCCGTTCCAAACATCACATCACGGCCGGATGCTGCAGGCCTGTCGTGCCTGAGTATGCGTCCAAGAGGAAGTACTCGCGAGTAGGCTAATCTAGGCTGTCAATTTAATCCTCTTCTAGTATACGGTTGTGGTCATTAGCTATGCCCACTGGGTCGTCGTGCTGTCAACGGGACTTGGCGACCCATACAAATGACTCTGCCGCCCAGATTGTCCACCTGCGGTCGATCGTCCCAAAGTGCGAACGTGCGGTTGTGCATGTGGGGGAGGGACTGCTTTGGCCTGCATCTGCGCGTCGACATGTCTCAACGCCTGCGACCGCTGCATGAACCGCCTTTGCTTGACTCCGCCGACCTGTTCTTCCCAGGTGTATAATACGCCGCCCCGCGGTCAAGGGTTGCGGGCTGGACGTCAAGTAACCGCTGGCCGCCGATGGACTGATACCTACGCCGCACGCCGCGCCCACCGGGTCTGCCATTTCTAGAGCTCGCTCACCAGGACCCTCGCCGCTGCTCACACTCGTACACCAGTCTGCTCGACTTCGTCGCCCGCCATGCTCTGTCTTCGGTGCTCTACTGCAAACGTCGCACCTTCGGGTCTGTATTCCCTTCTCTGTCTTACTTTCATCTCCCGCGAAGGACTGCATTGTAAGCACGACTCTTACAGGACAGTGTCACCCACACATGAAAGGCATGTCGTGCAGCTGTGGATTTCACTGGGATGTCGGCCACAAACAACGAAAATAGCTACCCCGTTTCTCGCAATGCACGATGTAATGTGCATCGTCTGCCTACAACTATCAGATGGCAGGTACGGTAAGCGGTCAAGCATGTGCTCATCTCTCGCAACTTGAACACACAATCAACACGTTGATGACGTTCGTACGAAAGCCATCGCGCGCCGTCCCGCCGACGACTGCACTGGCTCAAACCGCAAGTCGCAACACGCCCTTGGGCCTTCAACGCGTAACTCGTGACACGCCCTATCACTGGTGTTGACTATGCAGCCTGTGCCCGCACTTCTCTCTGGCAGTACGTTCATATGGGCCATGCCCGCATTCAGCATGGCCTGTCCTGCCGGTAACCTTTCCCACAGAGAAGGAATCAGCCAGGTGCATCACAAAGCCCATTAGAGCAGACACCGCCAATCACCAACATAATGGCCCGCAGCAGGCCTCGATGCCGCTAAGCGCCGCGCGTACAGCTGTCACAACAACACACCCAGCCCTTCATAGCAGACAAGCAGTAGCGCAGCGCACCCCCCCCCATCCCGCCTTGAAACGCCGTACGTACATAGCTCGCAGAAGATCTTAATTGCCGCGGACCCACACACGTAGCCCACACGCAACACACGTCGCCCTAAGAGGATGCGGCACAACAGTACCCGTCCGCCCTACTGGAAACGTCGCGTCTTCGGGTGTGTATAACCGCAGAGGCGGGCTCCCTCTTTCTTCGCAGATTTCTCTCTCTTTTCAGCAGTGTGGCTTGCCACAGTCGCACTGTCTGCCCATCTGCCCCCTGCGCGCCGACGTTCCGCACGCGCCGCGCCGGCTTGCAGTCTCACATGGTGTCATGGAATGTGCGGGCAATGACCTCAAGCTGCTGCTCACGCGTCAGGCGGGCGAAGTGGACGGCGTATCCCGAGACGCGGATGGTAAGGCCAGGGTACTTCTCGGGGTGCTGCACAGGATGGGACGGACAGGGAGCAGCAGGAGTCAATGGGCGCGGGATCACGGGAGCCTGTAATTCGTATCTGTACCTGATCACGCAGCTACCACATGCGTGATTGGCCACCGTACGGGGTGGGCTCGGCGATAGAAAGCGGATCAGTGCGCAAATTACCAAGCCATGTCACGGCTTTGATCGTGTGCGCTAGCACACAATAGGTATTACCATAGCAGTTCAAGCCATCTGGAGCTTGCACCCTCGCGGCCCCTCACCTCGACGGCGTCCATGAGCATGTCACGCCTTAGCACGTTGACGTTGATGTGGTGGCCTCCGTTGGCGAAGTAGCCGTCCAGGATGTTGCTCAGGTTGGATGCGCGTTCGGCCTCGCCGCCCTTGCCGAGCACCTAAGTGCAAAACGTATGGCAAACATCAACGTAATGAAGAAAGGTGGTAAGCAGCAGAAGACCATGGAGTTCAAAAAAGAGAAAAGTCTTCAAAGAAAGGTAGAGCCCGCCTCTAAGGTCCTGCACACCCGAAGGTGCAACGTTTCCAGGGGGGGCGGGTACAAAGCACGACAGGTGACGGGTGGAGTTGTTTCCCAGCCCAGATGTGACCCGCGGGTCAGTCCACGCTGGAACCCTGCCCGTCCGACGTTCGATTCCAGTTGGGGTGATCTCATTGTTGCAGACGATCAGTTGCCTCGCTGCCCTTCCATGGACGACCCTCAAGCAATCTCATACTACTGATCAGGTGCCATGATGACGCCACGCACCTCAGGGACAAGCGTGAAGGTGTTCGAGATTCCGTCCAGGCAGCTCGTGTACGGCAGCTTGGCGACCGAGTTCAGGGATGCCAGCGCGCCATGCGTATCCCGGCCGTGCATGGGGTTGGCGCCCGGCGCGAAGGGCTCGCCCTTCTTGCGACCGTCGGGCGTGCTGCCTGTCTTCTTGCCGTACACGACGTTGGACGTGATGGTCAGCACCGACAGCGTCGGGATCGAGTTGCTGCAGGGCGAGTTTGGACAAGTGTTGGGACGAGTATAGTGCCGAGGGCACGCTGCCGCAAAGCCGGCATGCAAGGATTCCAGACCCTCAAGACCGATCAGCGGCTGGCGCCTGGCGGCCGACTTATCGCGTTGCCGCATCTGTTTAAAGCAGGAGCTCAGGCAACGTGCCTTCCACCTGTACCTCTCACCGATAGGTGTGCTGCTTGGACAGCTTCTGGGAGAACGTGGACGCCACCCATTCTGCAATCGAGTCGACGCGGTCGTCGTCGTTGCCGTACTTGGGGAAGCTGCCGTCAATGACGAAGTTCGTCATGATGCCGCGCTCGTCGTACACGGGCGTCACCTTGGCGTGCTTGATCGCCGACAGCGAGTCCGCCACCACAGACAGGCCCGAGATGCCGAACGCAAGCAGCCGGCGGACGTGCGTGTCGTGCAGAGCCATTTCGATGCGTTCGTAATTGTACTTGTCGTGCATGTCTGCGGAGCAATGGGAACATGGGACAAACACAGGAGTACGTCCAGACTGCCTCAAGCAGCGGAGCAAAGCAGTACATTGTATGCACGCTGGCGTCGTTGATACACAGCGCGTCGAGTCGGAGCATGCAAGACGCAAACCGTGGCCACGGCTGTCCCTCGTGTGACTACTGTCTTTGGTTCACGCCGTCCCTGCGCATCCCTGCCTCTGCATCCCTGCCTCTGCATCCCTGCCTCTGTGCCTATTTGCATGCATTGGCCGCTGTTCCGCACGTGCCCCTTCAGGCGGTGCGGATCTGCCCTCCAGACCGCCGCCGGTCCCTCTTGGGACCTTGGCTGTATCGCCGTCGCCGCGTTCCTTTGCCCCGTTACCCCGAGCCCGTGCACGTAGGACCCGCTGCCGTACCCGGGCCCCTCCACCTCGCCCGTGCGGACTACCGCCCCTCTCTTTCATGCCAGTCCATCGGCGGCCAACTACGGGGACGGGAGTGCTTTGGCCTGCTTCTGCGCGCCAACCATGTCCACATGCCCGCGACTGCTTCGAGCGCAGACGGTTCCTGACTCCCATGTCTTTGTCGTCCATTCCAGGACTGTATTACGCCAATCGGCGTTCGGGGTGCGGGCTGGGCGCCCCGCGAATGGTAACCTCTGGCCGCCGATGGACTGGTTACCTCGTCAACCGCTCGCCGGACCCTCGCACCCTCTACTTACAGTCAGGTAACTACTCTGGTGACACACCGGGAGGGCACGTCTGCTCATATACCTCGCCCGCCATGCCCTGTACTCGGCGCCCTGCTGGAAACAGCACATCCTCGGGTGTGTATGTCCGTAGAGGCTGCCTTCCCCGTTTCTGGTTCTCTCTTTTCAAGGCTAGTGAAGCTCATGCCCATTCACGCGTCCACTTACAATGGATGATATTCATCGTGTTGGTGTAGAGGGAGGCCAGCCACTCCATGCCTGTGCACAGGGCAGCGGGCGCAAACGCATCAGGAACCCGAACAAGGCACGCATCACAAAGGCGACCAAGACACGCATACCAAAAGGTGGAGTAATCTCAGTCATCTGTACGCCGAGCCCTCCTAGAGTAGGCGTCGCGATGCCCTCTGAGCACGCTCACCGTCCTCCAGCTTGGCCTCGACCTCCTCGTAGTCCAGCGGCGCGTCCTTGTTGCGCACGGGCGCGAACTTGGGGCCCACCTGGTCACCCGTCACCTCGTCGCGGCCCTGTTTGTGGGGGCCCCAGGTATGCAACAGGGGGGAGTGTGAGTCAAGAACAACATTCACTCATGCGCTCACTCATCAGATGCAAAACCTCATTCAAGGCACGCGGCCCATCCATGGACAATCCCTCTACGGGTGCATGCTACCAACGCAGGACCGGACGGCTGCCGATGCGAGCCGCGCCGCGCACCTGGTTGAGTACGTAGAGCAGCAGCTTGGGCAGGTTGGCCCGCGCCCCGAAGTACTGCATGTCTTTGCCCACGCGCATGGCCGACACGCAGCACGCGATTGAGTAGTCCGAACCGAACAGCCGGCTCATCAGGCTGTCGCTCTCGTACTGAATGGACGAGGTGTCCAGCGACACCTTGGAGCAGAAGTCCTTGAAGTGCTGGGGCAGGTTCTCGTTCCACAGAATGGTAAGGTTGGGCTCGGGCGCAGGGCCCAGGTTGTAGAGCGTGTTGAGCATGCGGAAGCTGGTCTTGGTGACCATGGGGTTGCCGGCGGCATCCGTGCCGCCCAGCACGCAGGTCACCCAGGTGGGGTCGCCCGCGAACAGGGCGTTGTACTCGGGCGTGCGCAGGTGCCTGCAAGTGCAGCGGGGAACGATGAACTGCGTTGCAGCACCTGGGTATTCATTTTACATTCTGCTGGATCTGCTGTCTGGTTTGAAACGTAAGTAAACGCGCCGGGATGAAAAGTAGAGCCCTTTTAGCGCACTGGACGACGACGCGTGGACCCCGTTTCCCGACAGGTTTGGCGCCGTGTTGGCGTCCAATCGGTTGTCCAAGCAGGCGATCTTACCCAGAAGCCGGGGTCTGCCGAAGCGCCCTTTGGGTTTGTGGCTTTTCCTTCTGGCCGACCGAGAGTCCGTACAGGACAATATCCACCCTGAGGGCACTGCCCTCGTGCGCAAGTGGAGGTTGAGTATGTCGTGACGACGCCTCAATTCCCTCCTGCCCATGTGCCCCCCGCCCCACCTGACGATGCGCAGCTTCATGACGAAATGGTCGATCAGCTCCTGCGCCTCCACCTCAGTGAGGGCGCCCGAGGCCAGGTCGCGCTCAAAGTAGGTGTCCAGGAAGGCGTCAATGCGGCCCAGGCTCATGGCGGCGCCGTCTGGGATGGGAAGAGAGAGAGGACAGTAGGGAGAGCCAGGTCAGGGCCCGATCATGCAGCTCCATTTCTCTCCACTCAGGAAGCCAAGGGTGGGGACATGGTGCCAGCGCGCCCTGCTAATTCGCCCAGCAGTTTGCAACGGTCCACTCGCCAACGTATGGGGCTGGCGCTCCCGAATGTACGCTTCTAGTGGGCTGCAGAACTCGGCGCTGAGACACGTTGACCCACGCACCTTGCTCCTTTACTGCTGCAAGGTACGCAAAGTACAGCCACTGCACGGCCTCACGGGCGTTCTTGGCGGGCCTGCGAGGTTCAGCCATCACCGCAGACATCAGTCAGCAAACCTCTATGCTATGGGCATCAAGAGGCGAGGCTCAATCAGGAATCCCTGGCCACAATCCCGCGTTCGTACATGGTCCTTTGCTCACTTGCTGATATCAAAGCCGTAGGCGGCCGCCATCTGCTTGAGCTCGTTGAGCGCGCGGATCTGTTCGTTCACCTCCTCCCGCAGCCGAATCTTCTCCTCATCCATCACACCCAGCAGGTTGTGCTTCAGGTCAGTCTTCTTGGCGGCGATCAGAGCGTCCACGCCGTACAGGGCGACACGCCTGCGGCACGGTTTCAGGAGTTTCAGGCATTGCGGCATGTTGATTACAAGAGCAAGGGGTCATTGTTAGAACTCTTTTTGCCAAGCCAAGCCGTCAAGCGAAGCGTTCACACACCGGCTCGCACCTGTAGTCGCCGATGATGCGACCGCGGCCGTAGCCATCCGGCAGGCCAGTGAGGATGCCGCTCTTGCGCGCTGCGCGCATCTCGTCCGTGTACGCGTCAAACACGCCCGAGTTGTGCGTCTTGCGCACCGACGTGTACAGCCGTTCGACCTGGGGAGCGGGCGGGAGGGGAGCGGCGACCCCACGGTTGGACTCAAGGTTAGACAAACAACAAGGCGAAATAAACGTCCAGGCAAGCGGCTGCAAGTCTCTTCTGACCCCGCCGTCCCCGTCTCGCCCGCCGCTCACCTCCGGGTCGGGCGTGTAGCCGTACGACTCAAGCGCCGCCTTGACCATGTTGATGCCTCCCAGGGGCTTGATGGCGCGTTTGAGCGGCGCGTCCGTCTGCAGCCCCACCACCTGCTCAAGCTCCTTGTCAAGGTAGCCGGGGCCGAAGCCCGCGATGGTGGAGGGCTTGCTGGGGTCCACGTCGAGGACGCCCTTCTCCAGCTAGGGGGAGAGGGAGGAGCGAAAGAGGGTCCGTGATATTCTTGTGGGATGCGAGGGCGTGTGCAGGGCCCTTCCAGGGGCGTGCACTGCGAAGACTACCAATGCAATCGACCACCCACGTGAAGGACGCGCTGCTTTGCTGACCACCACTTGTGCACGGTGCACGTAGGCAGTCGTCAGTGTGTACAATAGAAAGAAGAGACCATGCCCACGCTGCCCGCCTGCAGCAGCGCACGACGGCTCGAACCGTGCAGGCTTGTCGTGTCGGGCAGCCGTTAGCCCCTGGGCCTGCGGAAGGCACAGGCACACCTACCTCCTTCATGATCAGCCTCCGCAGCTCCGACCAGAGCGTCTGCGTGCGCTCGGTCGGCCCTGCCAGGAAGCTGGCGTCACCATAGTAGGGCTTCCAGTTGCGCTGCGATGTTAGTTACAGGTTACGCGTCAGTCAAAGCCGGGGGGGCCATGGACAGCGGATGTGGGGCGGCAAGGTCGCCGGGCGCGGCGGGCGGTAGGGCGTACACAACGAGGGAAAGCACGGAAGGCGGCGAGGAGCACCTTCCAACGCAACCGCGAGGTGAAGAGGCTGGGGACGTAGTGGATTTAGGATGTGACCAACCAGCTGACCACAGGGCGCAGCATGCTGAGGGTCGTCACCCTTGGGAGTCGGGATATGCGCAGCTCGGGAGCAACAAGTCGCACAACCAGCCCTGCAAACGATTACGCGAGACAGCCATACCTGTATGTATGCCTGGGTGTCGATCCCCGTGTCGACTGGCGGCTTGGGCCGCAGGTCCGGCAGAGGCCCTGCGGGAACCAGGCCGGGTCCGCATACCACCGATGTCGCGGCAGCGGCAGGGCGTGCGAAAGTCCGCGAGGCCCCCGAGCCGGTCCCAGGCGGATGCACCGCACTGCGATATCAAAACATAAAAGGTTCTCCAAGCAATTGGCACAACGGCGAAGTTTTGACTTACCCCTCGCCTGGCAAGGTAGCGACAATCGTCGGATGGCTCAGTCTTCCACAGGGAGGCGCCGGGATAGCGCCGGGAGCCGACGTGCACAGCACGCCTCTGCGCCCACACCATTAGGTGAGACATCGAGTCAACTTCAGGTACACAACAGAAGGCGTCAAAGGCGGAAGACCCGCATAGACCCAAGGGTCACTAATACCGATACCGACCCGCGGGCCGCCCTGGCGCCCTTTCCAGGCGCATGCTGTTCCTTGCATGCGACAACGTGCTGAGAAACATATGAGAGAGCCTCCCGCATCGCACCTTGATCGCGATGACTGCAGAGACGCTGTGAACATGTTCGGCAGCCCGGGAAGTGATCGTTGCGGAACCGATAGGCTAGTGTAAGCGAAAGAGCCAACGCAAGGTCTAAACATCAGTTGATGCTTCTTTCGGGGAAAGTATTCCTGGGGAAACTGGTGTAAGACAAGCAGGGTGTCACGGCTTGCACGGAAAGTTTTGAAGAGAGGAACGTAACACTTGCAAAGTTACTGAGACCTGTTGGATGCAGCGTCGCGTAAGCTGCACCGGCGGCCCGTACCTTGTACGCTGCCAACTTCTTCTGTCTCCGCCGATCCCTAACATCGCTGGAGAAGACGGCAGAAGGCACGAAAGCAGCCATGCCAGCGGATAGGGTTACCTCGACTGGCCGCAGCCTCGCACTGCAGGCCGTGCCATGAACGAAACACAGCCTTCAGCAGCCGGCCATGCGTGCTGTTTCAACATCGGGGCCTGGTGTGCCGTCATCCTCTATCACTATGCCTTGCTCTTCACCGTGGTCACGCCTCCCTTATGTTTCCCATGCCTGCGTTCCTCCCATGCCGAAGCGAGGAGGGCTTTCGGCGTGTGTTCACTGAGCGTTTGCTTCCCATCCCATCATTAACCAGTGTCCCAAGTTGTCCGAGGTTGGGCACCCGCCCACGGAGACGGAGGAGGCATGGCACAGGGATACCCTTCAGTGCCACCTTGGGCGGAGCCACGAACTGCGGAGGAACGAAGCCCTTGAAGGGTTGCACGGCACGGCACGCCGTACGCAGGTGCAACGCGCGTCATGCGATGGAACTGTTTTGTATTTGCGTGTGGTCTATTAAGTTGGGCCAGTCGAGAAGTCGGCTGCGGCTATACTTGGTTACCGTATGTTGGCAACATAACGAAAACGATAGGCGCAAGCAAAGGTGGATACAATAAATACCACTAGCAAGGATTCACTTTACAGAATGGGCGAAACCTTGCTTCCAATGCCGCCCGATGTCAGCACTAGCCCTCCTGTTCAGCCTAAGCCTCTAATTGAACAAGACGCAGTGGCTGTGTCTCAACAGACCACTCATACGGAAAGCAAAGCTGGAGGCGAGAAGCCAGCGAGCGCAGTTGCGGAGTTGCGTAACGCTGCACCCACGGAGATAGAGGCCTCGACACCGCGGGAACAGGTGCAGTCAAGCTCGTTGCTGCCAGAGTTATCTCCCGAGGGCATCGGCCGGGCCTCGCCCGCCCGCCCCTTTCCATCCAACGGTCCACCATCTCAACCAAGTGCTTCCGGGGCGGTCGAGGAGTCTCAACAGCATGAATCATCGGCGACTACTGCGGAGTCTGATTCTGGCAAGGCTGCAGGATCGTCGGAGCCAGTGGGTGTTGCGCCCGAATCCCTCAAGGGTCTGCCTAAGGCGGCCGCGGAGGCGGCCCAACAAGCCGGCAAGGCCTACGTGAGCGCTGGCAAGGAAGCACATCTCACGCTGACGCAGCTGCTCAGCCTGCGCGACAAGGAGGGCCCCCCAGTGACCCTCACGACGGACCAGGGCGCCACGGCGGTCTTCCTCCTCCTGGTTGGCCTGCAGCTGCTGATCCTTCCAATCTTCATGCCGTCCATCTTCCGCCTGTTGTACAGCTTAGCGTGTGGGCTGGCCATTGGGCTGGGCCTCAGCTACATGTTTTACTGCAACAAAAAGAAGAAGACGGAGCAGAACGAGCTGGTAGGTCAGCCCCGCACATCGCATCCGCGGGGAGGAAGGGTGGCGGTGGTCAGGAGGCATCGCTGTGGATGCGTGTGGTGGGACGGTGGGCAGAGCCTGAGCGATGCATCTCCGCACTAAGAGCAAGCACTGGCGTAGTCGCTTGGCCAACAGTCAGAACACATGGTACCCGTGCGCGGCATTGTTCGGGGAGGCTGTCTGGGGTATGGCGACGTAAAGCTGCGCTCGCTGTGCTGTGCCGTAACGCCGGCCGCATGTTGGCTTCTGCGTGCTGCAAGGGCTGCGACCAGCCTTCAGCTTGCGTCCACCATGTTCGCTCAACTCCACCGCTCCACCGAGTCCTGGTGTTCAAATGCCCTGTGAAAGGCCCATGGCGACCTGAATTTCTTGCGCCATTCCCGTATGGGCGCCCCCCTCCCCGCGCAAACCCCGCGCAGCTGGGCATCAACCTGGGCCTCAAGGGTGTGCAGCTGGTCGCCGGCGGCCTGCCCGCTCGCTTCAGCGCCTCGGAGGCGGAGAAGATGGAGGTGCGTGTGTGCGCGTCCCTACTGTCGAGCATACCCCTCCTGCGCTCCCAGCAGGTAGCTGCTTGCCCCTATACTGGTGCGGCCTGACAGGCATGGCAGCGAGCGTGCAGATTAGGCCGGACGTACTAAAACGGCCCTCACCTCTGCATTGTTTACGCAGTGGCTCAACACGCTGATCCGCGAGGTGTGGCCATTTGTGGACAAGGCCGTGTGCCAGATGATCAAGGTGAGACGGCGGCCGGTCCTTAGGGTGGTGGTGGTGGTTGGTAAGCATAAACCATACACCCGCGGGGCCTTCTGTGGACACGAACTGTGCCAACAAGCGCATGGACAGATAGGCGCACGCATGCGTCCGCCAGGCGTTACTATGCGACGCCTGCGATCGCCTGATGGTCTCCTGTCCGCTCGGCGTGCAGGACATTACGGCCCAGACGATGCCGGGCGTTCTGGCGTCGCTGCCCGCTGGCCTGTCTGGGCTCGTCAAGAGCATCAGCTTCAAGCACCTCACCTTTGGCGCCGCGCCCATCCGCGTTGAGAGTGAGTACCCGTCAGTCCGCCAGTCCCATGCGCGGCCATCCGCAGCTAGTATCCGCATGCTGGGGGCTGTCCTCAGCCCTCGCGTTGTTCGGCTTGGGCCACGGCGCGCTCACACCCGCATGTCCCTGCAGACCTTTGGGTTAGCCCGGACGATAAGGACAGCCTGGTGATGGAGGTGTCGGTCAAGTGGTGCGGGGACCCCAACATCACGCTGGCCATCGAGATCCCAGGAGGGTGAGAGCGGAGGTGGCAGGGGGCCTCGGTGCTCCGGTAGTTGCGGAACAAGACAGGCCTTGGACCGCAGCTGGCTGTATGTGTCGTACTCGGAATTGGAGGGCGCTTAAGCGCGGGGTTCAGCTGTGTTCTCAAAGGGCTTGCTACTTCAACATTGAAATGAGCGCCTCGTGCGTCTGGTTACGATCATGTGTGTGCTCAGCTGCATCTATGTTGTATTCCCATGGCAATCGCATGCCAACTTGCGCTTGCAGGCAAAAGCTCTGCCCGCGAATCATGGACATCACTTTTGCGGCCACGGTGCGGGTGACGCTGAACCCGCTGGTCCCACGGATGCCGGGCTTTGGTGAGATTGGTGGTGATGTGCGGATGCAAATAGGTGATCCGACCAACGTTGTCAGTCCGTTCTTCCCTCGAAGCGCGGTTCGACACTGCGCTAGCGCCACATCATTGCGCTGCGCGGCCCCAAGGCAGGAAAGGCAACACCGCTTGACTGGATTAAGCCCAGGACACGTCAGGCCCGTGCCCAAGTGGATTCAGAAGATCGACACGATGAACTCTTGCCTGCCCGCGGCCCAGTCTCAGTGTGCACGCGCCATCTGCTGATGCGCATCCGTCCCTGCTCGCTGCGCCTTCTCCCGCCCGGTGCAGTGGCTGCCATGGCCACCATGCCGCGCCCGCCACTGATCAAGTACCGGCTCGACTTCGGCAAGGCGCTGGGCGGCTCGCTGGCGCCCGCCGCCGTGACGCCCGTCGTCAACTACTTTGTCCGGGGCGTCATTGACAAGATGCTGGTGTGGCCGGCGCGCATCGTTGTGCCCATCCTGCAGGTTGGCGCCGACGCGTCGCATGATGCCGTTGCCGGCCGCACTTAACCGCTGATTCCACATTGTCAGGAAGTCTATGCGTCCCTCCCGTGCTAGTTCCGGCTGCCGTGTTGAGAAGCGCCATAAGCGCAGATGTTCCTTGCCCTGCGCGCGGACGTGGGCTTTCGCGTGGTCTGTGCTTTCACGTGACTTCTCCCTCCGTGCGCTCGCCGGCTGGCCGCCGCTGTGGTTTGCACCTTCCTCGTATCGGTGTACACACTGCGCAGACGTGTCCTGGACCGAACGGCTCGTTATGACACAACACCAACTGTAACTGTAACTGTAACTGCAGGAGACGCAGCAGGACAACACGGAGATCCAGCGCCTTCTGCGCCGTCACCGCGGGCTGCTGCGAGTGTGCGTGGTGCGCGCCAGGCAGCTGCGGGATGTGGGCGACGTGCAGGTGCAGCTTACCACGGACTCGGAGTACTGCGAGGTGGGTGCTTGGTACAGAGAAAGAATGGTCACAGGTGGGTGGGAGGAAAGGCATTTGGCTTGGAGGCGAAATGAGGATACCGGTACTTTGGAAAGCGCCGGGTTGCGTCAGCGGGCGCCGTTGGCTTGGCGTGCTTGCTGTGGGCGCCCTCACCGCCAGGTTCATGTCAGCACGTACAAACGTGTTGGTTTTTTTCCCGCTCTTCAGTCAACGAGCATCAAGCACGCAGACCCGATTGCGGAGGGGTCAACCGTCGCCGGGGACACAGTGGTCTTCAACGAATTCATCTACTTGCTCGTCCAGGTGAGCAGGCGGTCGTTGCCCGCCTTGGGAGTCAAGCTGCCGTGTTTCTAGTTGTACGGCCGAAGCCGTAACCCGTTGCCGCCGCGCGCATAGCAATATACTGCGTCATCTGCTGACGTCCTAAGAGGCGACTCAGAAGGAACGCCCAAGACGCAAAGAAGCCACCCCGTACTCGCCTGCCTTGCGATGTGTCCTAGTGTGCCTGCCACTTCACCTGTCCCCCGACCCCAGGAGCCCAAGAACCAGATGCTGCGGCTGGAGGCCCACCAGATCAAGTCGCTGGGTGGGCGGGCGGTGATTGGACGCACGCTCGTTAAGCTGCACGAGGTGTGCAAGGCAGGGGCCCGTGGCCGCGAGGAGCCGGTGCCGATGCGCGTCCACCTCGGCACCGACGACTGGGGCGCCCCCGGTGGGCCGGTGAGTGGCGAGGCTGCGGAGCGAGTGCGGTGGGCAAGGGAGGGGATGGGAAACGGGCTGCGGCAAGTGGCGCTGAACCGCAGTGAGGGTAAAAGAGTACGTGTAGCGGTCTTGGCGTAGCGGTAGGAAACCCGTGGCGGAAATCGTTTTGACTGTGCGTTGACTTGCTTACGCCGGAGATGTGCCGTGACGTGCCACATGCGCCGCGCGCGCTGCACGTCGCTCTGCAGTTCCGCTGGCGGGCAGCTAGGCGGCGTGTATCATCATGAGCTGTTAGCAGTCCCGAACTCTGTTGATACCTAGGATGGACATGGCACGTGCTCATGGTGCTGCTTCATGGCTGCAGGGCAAGGGCGCGGGCCGCGTGCTGCTCCAGATGTCGTACTTCCCCTTTGAGAACCTCACGCAAGAGCACGTCATGGAGGCCAGAAAGGTGCGTACGCTACTGACTGCCGACGTTGCCCATGTCGTGGGCTTGAAGCAGGATGCCCTGCAACGGCCCCCCCTCAGTCGTTGCACCTTGTGCCTTGGTCTGCTATGGTTGCGCCCTGGCAACTTGGTCAACACTGGGCGGGGACTGCCTGCTGCAGGGTATCGTGACGGTCCGGTTGCTGGGCATCCGCGGCCTGACCCCCGTCGGCACCAGCCTCACCACGTCGGTCAGCATCAGCACGGTAGCAGAGAAGCTTGAGGGCAAGAGCTCGTGGAAGGGCGGCCGCAGGACCTGGACCCTCCAGGCTTACGTAAGTAGCTGGGGGGGTGTCCGTGTGTATAACATGTGTCCCTATGCCTATGTGCGGATCATGTTGACGGGCATCCTTCTTTCTAGCTACAACCCGCCCGCGCCCGTCGATGTCCGCCCGTCCGTACAGAATAACGAGATGAAGATGAAGGTAAAGCAGCTGGAGCAGGCGCGCCAGCGGGACTTGCGCGACGGCAAGGAGGCGGAGGCGGAGCAAAAGGCCCGGCAGATCCAGGACTTGAACGAGGCCATCGCCGGCAACGCCAAGTCCTCACCCGTCGTCAAGCTCGATTACACCGTGGGTTTCCCTCGCGCCGCGCGCACCAATCACCCGACAAGCGCATACCGCAGCGGCGGCGCCTTCCACCCCAGCCGGTCAGGCATTGCGAGGCCACGCACCCCTCAAGGCCTTCTGCAGGCAGAGGGCTTGCGTAGAGTTGCGCGACTGGCGCGTGCAAGTCCTAATTCCATGGCCCAGCTACGCTGTCACACACTGCAGGTCCCCTAAAGTCTCCTCTGGCGCTAGCTGACGGTGTGATGCGCTTCCTATTGCGTGTTGGGTCGCTGTGCAGATGGACTCCAGCTGCCTACACGCGTTCTACAATGTAAAGGAGAAGGTGTTAGACGGCGAGACGGAGGAGGACAACGCCATCGTGGTCAAGGTCGGGCGCGATGGCGGCAACAAGGCCGACAGCGTGTACCGCGCGGAGATTCCCATCTCGGAGATCCGTACGGCCTACGACGTCAACCCCATGACGGGTGAGCATCACGGTCTTCCTCGGTAAAGACGTTTTGGACCGTGTCTTCCCCGTGTCATGTAGCGGATGACAAGAGAAGCAGCTGTGCATTCCATGGCATCGTACCTTTTTGTAGTGATCGTGCCTCTCCGCAGTGGTCGTCCCCACACAGCTCACTCGTGTGCGTTTCCTCCCGCTGCTTGCTGCGTGCGGTGCCGGCAGGCAAGCGGGAACACGGGCTGCACTTCCGCAAGTGGGAGCAGTACAACCCGGAGCAGCCCGGTGTGGAGGCGGACGAGAGCGAGTGGGGCGTGCCCCTGGAGGGCACCGCCAACGCCAAAGTGTGGCTGGCGCTGCGCTGGGTGCCCTGCATAGAGGTGCGCGGTTACTGCGCCGAAGCCGAAGCTGAAGTGGCGAGGAGTTGCATGCGTTTCGTGTTCGTGCCTGATTGCAGCGTGCGTGCTTCTAGCTGCAAACATGCGGCAACTCCTTGTATTGCATGTACTGGGCTCTTGTCGATTGAGGTTTCGTATTCCTCTCGCCTCTGGCTGACCCCATCTGCAGGCCGTTCCCGAGGAGCAGGCGGATGAGGAGGAGGAGGCCGCTGCGGCCGTTCCGGTGGCGCCCACCGAGGCGGCCGCTTTGTGAACTAGCGGAACACTGTTGGAACTGACGGACTTTTTTCACCAGGCACACGACGTAGACCATTCTTCTTTCACATGCGTGCAGTCCCGACAGCGAGGCAGCGTCCTGGCACGGACTGGCGCACGGTGCTCGCTCCAATGGGAGTTGTAGCTTGTCTCGTGATGCGCGGATGTGCATGACACGCTGCTAGCAGTCTTCCCAGGGCCGGGAATTCATGGGCACGCACTACTAGTGAACGACTGGCGGCCCTTCACAGCTAGGCCGGATGCCCTCTCTATACATATGCCGGGTCGTGCTCGGTCGTGCAGGGTATGTTCACCTATGTCCAAACTGCGGTGTCGCTTACCAAATCCGCGGTGCACCTTTCTGGGGTGGCATCAACATGACCTCTGGGCCTGGTGCGGCCCTTCTGGGCTTGGAGGACTTGGTCCTGCCGCATACTTCTCTTCTTCGGAACTTACTGGGTTGTTCGCTGGAGGTCTGGTTCGGAACTCATACTGGATTGTTCGCTGGAGGCGTGGTACACTATCTGTTTGATCAGAAGCCTGGTCTTAATGCAGGTTACACAGGTTACACGTCCGTCAAAGCCGGGGGGCCATGGACGAATTGCGAATATTGGGGTGGGGGAGCGGGTTATGGTCCTCGTCTCTACCCCGCTTCAGCGCCTGACGCCGAAGTATGGCGTGCCTGGTATCCCAGACAGCCTTTAGGTAGGCTCCTACCGCAGCTAGCGGGGCCTCCTTCATAATAGTAATCATGTTACGATGCCTAAAGCCCAAAGCAGTCTCGAATTGGTCGCGGTGTTGCTCGTAGCATGGGCATTCGCAGAACACATGTAGTTCATCTTCCACGGCCGCGGCGTC
>LSYV01000004.1:2282950-2305238 GCA_001584585.1 Gonium pectorale | reverse complement strand
CCCTTAACTCCCGTCTCGCCGCTAGGGAAGTCGCGGGGTGCTCCGGGGCAGCTGCCACCGAGCATCAAGCCTGTCAGCAAAGCTATCCAATACTTTGCCAATGGGTATGAGCAACGACGCGAAGTACCCGTCAGTCCCTCGGGGGCCCGGATACCCGCATCAGCAAGGAAGCGCAGTGCCCCTGCTGACCAGCAATCAGTCAAAAAAAAAGTCACCCCATCGACAAGCGCTAGCCTCAGGTCTGCCACGAAGGCCCGGTGGCACAGCATATCGGGGCGCTCTACCATTCCGTTTTAGAACCGTAAGACGAGCTTAGCCCAGTGGTACTGGAGCGGCCTCTGCGCCAACTCACGGTAGAGCAGTGCTTGGGTAGGGGCGCGTGCTCCCACCACCGTTCGCATATAGGCCCTCTGCTCCTCAACCATGGGGTTCGTCATGGCACTTTCAAAAGACACATTGATGAAGTCGGGGCCCCACACCTGAGCCCCATAAGAGAAAACCGGCGTTACTAGTGTCCAAAAGAAATCCATACGTAATTTAGGCACGGGAATCTTATTCTCCCGACACAAGGCAATGAGGGAATGCATGGCTCGCCTCCCAGACTTCAGGAGCTCTCCCGTGCACCCGGTGAGGCGCCGTCCTGGCCCGTACGTCAACCCCAGGCACTTAGCGGTCTCACCTTCGTTCAGGGTCCTGAGCTGCTGGCCACACAAAATGTACGGGGCGCTGCGGAGGCGCTTTCTTTCCCGGGCACTCCCCCCCAAAAACCAGCACCTCGCACATGGAGGTGTTGCAAGTCATCCCCGTCGCACCACAGAAGTTCACTAGCAAGCGCAGTAGGCACTGCGCGCGCTCGTACCCCGTGGCCACCAGGGAGGCATCGTCCACAAAGAGTAGGTTGGTCAAGGTGTACTCGTCAAGGGCTGCGCTCTGTGCCTCAAACAACAGCCACAAAAAAAACTGGTCCGGCAGGCGCCGCTAATGCGCTCATACCTGCGCGGGCTACCTCCACGTGGGAGGGCCGCTTGGTTGGCGCACCCACGGCCGATCCAACATGTAACCGACTGGCCTGCAGTGCCTGTAGGACTAACGGAACTATGCTCTCGAGGTCGGCAACCCCTAGCAAAGTGCAGCAACAGTCGGTGAAGCGGTCGCGAGCGTGAGGAGCCAAAGCCTACTCACGCTGACGCATGCGCAGGCCGAAATAGGAATCTGGCGACCTGAGTCCGCGTCGCAGCCGCAACTCTGAGGAGGGAAACATTGGGGACCGGGTGCTTCCCGGTTGCCGGCCAGTTTGGGGACACGCCTGTTGCGCAGTCCGGGTGCGGGGATGGGGTGTGGGAGCGGTGTGTCTCCAGCCGTGCTCACCGTGCGTTATTACACCATTACCCCATTGCAATCGGTTTCCCATGTAGCCACTCCGCCCATATGCCACTCTGTCGCTGGGGTGCTGGAGGAACACGCCCCTTTCACAGAAGGCGGAGGCTTGCTACAAGTGCAGAGGGGCACGAAATTTGTGAGGGGCCACGGCCTCGGTCGGGTACGGAGTGGTACGGGCTTACCTTGGATGCAGTCAGGTGACCCAGCCACAGAGCTTAGGCAAACGGTAGATCGCATATGCAGTCTCAGCTCGGCCCTGTACCCGAAGCAGGCCTGCATCCCTGCCAAACAGCAACTCGGACTCTGAGTCTCGGACCCAAAGCAATCAGTAGCTACATAAGTTCCAACGTCGTTCACGTATTTCAATCCATTATACTCTGAAGGTCTAGACCGTGATGCCGAGACGGCTCAGCCGATAGGAATGGAGACGACAGGGGCGACTGTCGCGAGCAGCGCTCCTACAGTTGCCGCTGCCGACAGTGTATCGTCGGTACCATCCGTGAAGGCGTCAGTGGAGAGGGCGCAGCAGGCTTCTGACATCGCACAGCACGGGCTCGCAAAGCCTTTGGAAGGCTTAACTGTAAAGCCCAAGGCGTTAACCTCCAGTGGTGCGGCCGAGCCTGCGGCAGCAGTCCAGCAAGCAGGCGTTGCAACCGTTACATCGGCAGTAACGGAGATAGTGGAGGCGGGCGCAACCCCCGTCGCGAAGCAGCGTGCAGCTGTGGAGGACTTGGGGTTGTCAGGCACGCCTGCCAGTGTCGCGGCGAGCCCGACAACCCAGCTCAAGTCCCCAGCAACTCCGCGGGCGTCCGAAGTGCGGTTTGCGGACGCTCCTACGGACACGGCTGAAAAGCCTTCTGTAGGGCCAAAGGACGGCACGCCGAAATCAGCGGTTGCCCCGAGTTTTAGCGGATTGAAGGAGTCACTGAAGGAGCTGCCGAAGACCGCAGCGGATGCAGCCAAACAGGCAGGGCAATCATATGTCGAGGCGGGCAAAGAGGCGCGCGAGACGGTGGAGTTGCTGGCCAAGCTCCCGTTTCTCAAAGATGGGCCGCCGATCATCCTCACGGTCGACAAGATTGCCACGGTGTTTTTCTTCGTCGCGATCGGCTTCTGCATGCTGCTCGTGCCGGTGTTCATGCCGTCCGTCTTCCGGCTCGTGTACAGCGTCTTCTGCGGCCTTCTGATTGGCCTGGGGCTGAGCTTCTTGTTCTACTATAATAAAAAGCGGAAGGTGGAAGTGAACGACCTGGTAAGGGACTGTCCCTTGGGTCGCTCTCAGCGGAGACGTGCTGGGGTCCTGTTTGGAGCGGTGGCGGGCCGGGCTGGGTGACTGATAAGGCTACCCCAAGTTGCTGGATCGCACGGGATGGCATCACATACCCTTGGGCATGACAACCTTGCACCAATGTGCACCGTAAGCAGCCATCCTCATATAGCCCACGGGTTTGAAGGGCCTGCAAGCGCGTGCCATATCCTGTTTCAACCCGTCTTCCCCCACTATCCCCTGCACAAAGCCTCGCGGCGCCTGCATACTTACTTGTGTTGTCTGACGACGGCAAGCACCCTGGCCCTTGGCTGTGCAGCTGTCGGTGAACCTGGGCCTTAAGGGATTGCACCTTGTGGCGGGCAACCTGCCGTCCTGGGTCAACGTCTCCCAGAAGGAGAAGCTGGAGGTGCGGCTAGCGGCGCGGACGTGTCCACACTATCCATATGAGTTTGGTGCGGCGGCCCACGTCAAGCGCAGCTGCTTGCAGCGAATGTTCTATTGTGGGTGCTGACATGCTTGGCGGCGCTGTTGACAGCGTGCCAGCGACCGGCTGTTGCTGGTTGCCCAAGTCAGATTATTTTCAACTCAGTTTCTTTGCATTGACCGTTTGTGCAGTGGCTAAACAATCTCATCGTGGAGTTGTGGCCGTACATTGACAAGGGTATCTGCGACATGGTCAAGGTACGGACGCCACGGCTTCCGTATCCGCATCTGTCCTGCGGCGGTATTGCTGCGGTTGGTGTGCTGCACTTGATCAGCCTGGCACGGCGCAGGCTCGGCTGGGCATGGCCGGGAAACCCAGTAGTCCGTACTGCTGAGTGCCCATGTGCGGCGGGCATCAACCCGCATTGACGACTGCTCCGTGTCATCGTCGCACATTTCAAGCTAGTCGTTGAAGCGTGCACAGCAGCCCGACCAGCTTGGCCCTCCAGCCAGCGCGGAAGCGCGAGTGTTTGGGAAGTAAGAGCCCGGTTAAAAGCACCTTCAGCCGGGTAATTCCCCAGTACGTGTTCCTTATGGCGTGCCGGCAAGTTTGTTTTATGCGAACGCATACATTATCCGCCACAGGGGGCCCTTTCGTCGGCTCCCTGCTTTGACGCGAGTCGGTGCTCTGGGTCGCGCGCCTCCACAGGAAATCACGGCCCAGGTTATGCCGGGGATCCTAAAGACGCTCCCGGCCGGACTGGGCGGAATTGTGAAGAGCATCAGCTTTAAGCACCTCACCTTTGGCGCCGCGCCGTTCCGGGTGGAGAGTGAGTCAGAGCTGGGCCCTGGCCCTGGCCTGGGCAGCGGGAAGTGAAGAGCCATGCGGGTGTGGCTTGCCTGAATTTACAACTCTGCGTGCACAGCACCAAAAACATTCTCCCCTGAGGACTGCATTTTCGACTGCATGCACTAGGGTTCCTTGTGTCTATGGGGCGACGCTGTGACAAGATGCGACATAACGAGTCTTGACATGACAACCTTTCGAACGCCGTCGCAGGCATGTGGGTTAGCCCGGACGAGAAGGACAGCCTGGTGATGGAGGTGTCGGTCAAGTGGTGCGGGGACCCCAACATCACGCTGGCCATCGAGATCCCGGGAGGGTGAGAGCGGAGGGGGCAGGGGGCTTTCCTTGCGGCTCACCTCGGGCTTGCTGGCACCGTGTGTTAGCGACCGGGACCTTGGCCAAGATAGCATTTGTCGCATGCTCGTGCGGAGGCCCGCCCTTGGCGACGCGCCTACGGTCTCAGCCGGCGTCAAGCCAAGTGGCGTTGCTGAATGCGTTTGATATCTATGCTGCCCACAGGCAGAAGCTCTGCCCGCGCATCATGGACATCAGCTTCGTGGCCACGTTCCGGGTGGTGCTCAACCCGCTGGTGCCGCGCATCCCGGGCTTCGGTGCGTCGGGCGTATGTGTGCCGCTTAATTGCGTGTTACGGTTCAGCCCCAAGCGCACGGCGTTTATGGCAGGGTGGCAGGTAGCCGGCGGTGCAGCCCGCTGCGAAGCGCTGTTTGGCCCTGGCATGTGAGGCAGATCGGCTCTTGCAGCTGCAAGTGCACCCAGCCTCACGAACTGGGCATGGTGACTGGGCAGCAGCGCTTGTGCACGGCGGCTGCGTGACGCCTGGGCTGACATTCGAGCAAGGGGCCACCAAATCATAGCGCTCCTGTCCACACCCAGATCGCCCGCATACGGGCGCCCAAGTTCTCCACCTCTCTGTCTGACATCCAACTTGCATGTGCCGCTACCCATCTACCGCGGCAGTGGCTGCGATGGCCACGGTGCCCAAGCCGCCGCTGATCAAGTACCGGCTGGACTTCGGCAAGGCGCTGGGCGGCTCGCTGGCGCCCGCCGCCGTGACCCCCGTCGTCAACTACTTTATGCGCGAGATCATCACCAAGATGCTGGTGTGGCCGCAGCGCATCGTGGTGCCCATCCTGCAGGTGCGTCTCGTGGCGAAGCCGCCGAGGCGCTTGGGCCGGGGCGGGAGGGCGGACTCAGGGGCACCTTCCCCAACGTTCGTCTTGAGCGGCTGTCGCAGCAACCATTCCGACCGCTCTGACTGCATTTGGTTCCGGTGGCGTTCTTGCGGTGTGCTTCATCGTCGGCAAGGCAGCCATCGTACGCCTTTGCAGCGCGTCCAGCACAAAAACGTTTCGTCCCCTCTGCTTCTTGTTCGCGCAGGAGACGGCGCAGGACAAGGTGGAGATCCAGCGGCTCATGCGCCGCCACCGGGGCGTGCTGCGCGTGTGCGTGGGGCTTGCCAAGGAGCTGATGCCGGACGAGTGGGGCACTAACGACGTGTGCGTGGAGCTCACCACAGACTCAGAGTACTACGAGGTGGGCGCGTGTGGTGTGGGAGCTTGGGTTCTGTGCGTATCTTACGATTACACAGCAGGTTTGGGGTCCGGGTTGGGGCAGGCTTAGGCAGAGGAGGCATCCTCTCCGTACGCTGTACGTGGTCTCTCCCCTAACCACACCCCCGGCCATGCAGGCGACCAGCATCAGGCGGGCCCGGGCGGAGGGCCTTGGCGAGTGCGTGCGGTGGAACGAGTACATCTACCTGCTCGTCCAGGTGAGCGGGGCCAAGGAAATTGGAAAGGACCGCCAGGGGTGCGTGGCGCTGGGCCGCGCTGCACTGTTCTGCAGCAGCGGGCGTGTTTTACCGGCGGAGTGGCAAGATGGCAAGAGGGGCAGAGGTGCCCCCCCCCGCATCAAAGCACTACCGGATTGGGGGCTTTGCCCGGCTGCAGCTGTGATGAGTAGTTTGCACGCGGCACGCACCGAGCTAACGTGCGCGACCTCGCCCATCTACCTGTCGACCCTTCATGCCGCCCTGGCCTCCCACGCGCCTCGTCACGCCCACCTGCTTGCGTGATCCAACCCAATCAACAGGAGCCCAAGGACCAGACGCTGCGTCTGGAGGCCTTTGACGTGGACCGCGTGCGCCCCTCCAAGCTTCTGACCGGCAACGTGACGCAGATCTTCAACGGACGCGCGCTCATCGGCCGCT
This sequence comes from Gonium pectorale, assembly GCA_001584585.1. NCBI lineage: Eukaryota > Viridiplantae > Chlorophyta > Chlorophyceae > Chlamydomonadales > Volvocaceae > Gonium > Gonium pectorale. Next base: position 2,299,091 of record LSYV01000004.1, on the reverse strand, counting down.
CGCTCATCAAGCTGGCACCCGCATGCAAGGCGGGCGTCGAGGGGCAGTCGGAGCCCGTGGCGGTGACTTCGCACCTAGGGACCGGAGACTGGGGCAGCCCAGGCGGCCCGGTGAGGCACGACGCAGGCGATCCGTTGGTGCCGGGGACTCGTGTGGTTGCCACCGTGGCTCCCAATAGTACAACCACATGTTTGGGGCAGCCTGCGCATTTTACGGTGCTGTCGATGTTGGCGCGCTTATTGAAGCCTGGGGTGGGGAGCATGGCATAGCAGGCCCTGACACTGTGCGCCATCGGCAGGCGACGCGTGCTGATCCCAAGCTGGCCGCCATGCGTCCGCGTTTCACATACAGGGCAAGGGCAAAGGCAAGGTGAAGATGGAGCTGACGTACTGGCCGTTTGAGAAGCTAACCAAGTACGATGTCGAGAACGCAATGCAGGCAAGCTCGAGTCTGTACTTGTGAATGCTGCGTCACGTGCTTGCTCCGGAGTTCATGACCGACATGGTGCCACGCCGCCCTGATGTGGTCCGCTTTCCCAGCTCCAGCAGCGCTCGCTCGCGCTCATCATCAATGCACCGGGTCGCCGCCCTGCAGCGCGTCTCACACCTAGCTCCTTTACATGCATTGCCGCGGCTCCCATCCACCCACTGTAAGCCGTTGTGTTTGAGCTCCGCGCGCTCGTGGCTGCAGGGCATCGTGACCATCCGGCTGCTCAGGGTGTGGGGCCTGGCGGTGGCGGGCGACAGCGTGTCGGCGTACGTGCGCGTCACCAGCTCGGCCAACCGCCGGGAGTGGAAGAGCAGCGTGCAGACGTGGACGCGCAGGAACCACGTGAGTGGCTCGCGGCGGCGACGAGAGGGGGCGGGGGCTTGGCCGGGAGGCATCTGGACGGACGAGGCCTCCCTGCCGCGTGGGAAGCCCCTGGAGAGCGGGATGCCAAGTGGATGGACGGGATGTTGGGCTTGGGGTCCCCGTGAGTAATTCCCTCCGAGCTTGCGCTGTTGCGGCACCTCCCATTGTCCCATGCATATGGAGGGCACGGGATGCAGTCGCTGCTCGTCTGTCCCTCCGTTTCCCGTCGCCCTGCCGGGCTAGACATTCCCCTCGGATCCCTTACATGCGCATATGCAGATCAACCGGCTGAAGAACGAGATGAAGCGCATGGAGGCGGACCGCGAGCGCGACCTGCGCGACGGGCGGCTCAAGGAAGCGGAGAAGAAGGCCAAGTACATTGAGGCGCTGCAGGACGCCGTCAGCGGAAACGTCAAGAAGGCCCGTCTCACGGTCGACATGGACTACACGGTAGGCACTGGTTCCCTTTTGAGGGGCGAAACTGGAGAGGGGGAGCCTTTCTCAGTGCTGGCTGGTAGCGTTCAATCAGCCCTGCTGGTTTGCATTCCCTTGGTGCATTGCCGGGGCGCTTACCTTTTGGACACTGCACGGGCTGTCCGCTTCGTGCCCCGCAGCTGGACAGCAGCGCCATGCACGCCATCTACCGGGTGAAGCTGACGGACGTGATCAAGATCAAGGTGCTGGAGTCCAGCCTGCTGTCGGCCGCCGAGTGCCTGGGCCGCCTGGACATACCCGTGTCGGACATCATCACGGCGAGCGACGTCAACCCTATGACGGGTGAGGCCCGGCCCGCGGGGCGCGCGGGGGGCGGCTGGGGTTGCGCGGGACACGGTTGAGCGCTCGGCCGTGCGTTTCGCTTCGCAGTTTCTAAAGAGGCGGCGTGTCGTGGACCTTATAGCTCGTGAGGACACCCGCCTTTAGGCGGCTGCATCATAACATGACATAGCGTTGAGGCGTCGCGTCCGCAACCTACCGCCAAACGTCGGGTTATGATCACGTGGCGCGGATCAGCCCGAGGCAGTGAGTGCCTCCGCTTTGTCTCCGCCTCCTGGCCGCCCCTCGTGTTGCCCCCATACCGCTGGATATTGAAAAGCTCTTCCCCTCTGCTCCGCTGCCGGCTTGGCAGGCCACCGGGAGTTCGGGCTGCACCGCAAGCGGTGGGAGGAGTGGAGCCCGGACCACCCGGACCGGCCGGTGGAGAGTATGGAGCGCGGCATTGTGCTGGACGAGGGCGAGGGCGCCCGCATCTGGGTGGAGATGCGCTGGGTGCCGTGCATCCAGGTGCGCGCCTCGAAGGCCGCGACTCGGGCACCAAGGGTCCTGGGGTACGCGGACGGCGGCCATTGCGGATGCGCATGTTTAAATAGCAGCTGGCGCATGAATGTTGCATAGGGCACGGGGTACCCTCGACTAGGGAGTGCATCACGGCATTTGAGGCACGGCTCCGGGGGCGCTGCACTGACGAGCGTGTGATGCCCTTGCGCGTCCTTGAGCACCTTACGCATGTTGCTCATGGCAGCCCTGCCTCATTGCTCCCGCAGGCCGCCGATATGGCAAACCTGGACGAAGAACCTCCGGCGGCAGCGCACAACGAGGCGGCGACGGCCTGAGGGGCGTCAGCTGGCACCTGAAGGCCAGCGGGGCATGCCGGTCTGCGAATGAAAGCGGTCTGGGCTGAACGCAAATGTCGATGCACTGGTGAATGTGGAATGGTCGCTGCAAGCCCTCGGATGGCTGTGAATGGCTGGCATTTGGTGCGGCCCAGCCCCATGCATGCCTGTCCGCGTTCTTGCAAGATCACTGCCCGGCTCACGGCGGCCTACATTTATGGGTGTAGAATCGCATTCTTCTCTGTCTTTCTTGCCCTGTGGCATTCAGAGCCGCTGAGCCAGCATAATGCTCGAGCGTCAAGTACATATGATACTCTATTTTGAGCGAAGCGCCCGTGGGCGCACTGGAGTCAGGCGCCAAGAATTGTTGTAGGGGGTGCAGGGGTGCCCTGGCCCTGGCAGGAAGGAACCCGTTGGCCCTGTGCTGCGGTTACGGGTAGGAAGTGGGCCGTTCGCGGCAACATGTGAGCCCCAATCCTTTCTCCTGATGTGCTCTACGGTAGCCCCTTCTCTCCACATGAATCGCTTCACTTGAGCTGCCTTGGACACGAGAATCATTACGTGGAACTGTGAATATTGGGGCGTTCATTTGGACTTGCTCAAAAGGCTCCGCTGGTTCTCCTCGGTAGGGTGAGGCATAGCTTGATGACACAGGATGGGCGGGATCGGCGTTGGAACCAGGATATGGTCGTCCAGGGCCGCATTTGTATGGAGTACGCTCGAGCCCCGCGCCGGTGCGCTTTTCACATCTGGTACCAGGGAGCAGCGTACAGGCTAGGGATGGAAGAAGTTGTTCGTTGCAATGGTGCCCGTCCCCTTCCTGAACAGGTTCGCAGCTGTTGCACCTCCGCTACCGCCACCCGATGTTGTGAACCGGTTCCGCCGGTGCCATGACCCAGTGATATCCAAAATGGAGTAGGAGTCGCACCACCGGGTCTGTGTACTACAGGGGCGACGCACGGAGAACATACAAAAGAGTAGGGCATCAAACCAGCCATGTTCAGGTGGTTCTCATTACGGGAGGGCTGCATGTCCCTCCCGTTGTCTGCGCCCTTTCTCGCCTCTCCGCCTGTAACCTTTCCACAGGGAAAAAATGTTCAAGCGGGAAGACCGCATGGTCGCACACGTCCAGTCACCCAACATTTGCTGCGGGCTCTGCAAACGGCTTCACTCGTGCTTAGGAGTTAGGGAACCTACAGCGTCACCCCGCAGGTCGATGAGGGCGTCTGCGGCGGACACTGGGCGCCAAGCCAATTTGCCTACGGCGCTATGGGCAAAGCCATGGCACTTGCCGCCGTAGCGAAGATCACACCCCTCTGACTATGGCCAATGCCGGCATCTGAAACACGCACCCGCCTAGCATCCCATCTGTCGTAGCAACCGGACAAAGGCGGTTACCGCCAAGCCCATACTCGCATGGCACACGGGCCCTCTCGTCTCTCGACACGGCGACTTGGCTCGCTGACGCGCTGGCGCCTCACACTGCCGCTCACATATCTGCTGAGCTTCGCCGGCTTCACAATGGGTACAGCTTCTGCTTCTTTAGGCAGGCTTTCATGGCCTCCTCGTAGGGTATGCAATGGCCGACACCCTTGTACAGGCCCGTGTTGTACAAGGACTTGTAGCACCTTGCATGCTCGTCGTGCTGCTTCTTGCACAGCCCCTCCGCTAGGCACGTCACGACCGCCAACTCCAGGTTCTTGCACGTGGTCGTGGCCGTGCCCGGATTCGCTCGTCGACACCTGTTATCAGCGGAAGTTGGTGTGAGATGCACAAGTGCCCAACTGCGAAGCTCAGAGGCGCCCCGACGGACGGGCGGGAGGATTCCTAGTATAGGTGCCGTGGCTGGAGGTGGACTGGGCTGGGCACGGGGCTGGGTGCGCGGCTTAAAGTGGCAGTGCCGGACCTACCCAGCCAGCGCGGTCTGCCGAGCTTTACATTTGCGCTCAAGGCAGTCTGGAACCGTCGCCTTGCTCTTGGACCACGGCCACCACCAGACCATCGCGCTGATGCAAGAGGGCGAGGAGCGGCACTGAGTTGAAGCAGCAGTACGTGGCAATTATGGCTCTGCTAGAATGGCGTTTAGGGCTGTTTGGGATGTGCTGTGTGGATCCAGTATGCAATTGGCCTAGAACCCAGAAACAAGGGTGGGGAAACAAATACTGTAATTTACAACTGGCAAGTAAAACTGGCCCTTCGCAAAGCGCGAAGCGCCCAAAGCGACAACCGCATGCCGTAATCAAACCAATGCTGCCCACTGTTCGACTTGCGAGCTGTCTGATCAATGCATTTGCATAAGTCATTTTTCAGGCTTGGCCAGCGAATTCGCCTGGAATGCATTTACTGTTCTCCTGCCTCATACCCGCCAACAGAAGTAGCAGGACTGGACGCATCCCTAAGCCTGATTCCTGCTCTCCCGTAAGCATGGCGAAGAAGGAGAGCGCTGGCGTCGAGGAGGCAGCAGTGGCACTACCCACTCAAGGCGCGGCGCTATCACCGTTCTGCACCGGTGCCGCACTTGGGGTGACCTGGAGCGAGGTCTGCGATGTCAATCCGGCGGTGAGTGTACGCAAGGAGGTCGCCATGGTCGCCTTAGTCAGTATCTGTCAGCCGCCTGCCGTTTTGCCGCCTGCCTTGGCATCGCACCCAGTGCCACCCGCGTTATGTGAATGTTTTATTGGGTTCGAAGGCTGGTTCGTAAGAGCGGTTGACGTTACTCACGCCGACGCGCACATTGAAGGGTCCCGTCGCCTGTGCCGCTCTCACGCCGCTGAGTATCACTGCTATCTTGCAGGTTGCTGTTGCCTGCGAGCGCCAGCCATCAGAACGGCCGCTTGTGAAGGTCTCCCGGCCGTCGCCGCGGGACTTGAACGCCACCAACCCCCTGGCATACGAGTGAGTGGGGTGAATAAGCACCTGGAGTTCTGCACCTCATGGCTCGTGACATGAGCATGCCGTCCAAGATACGCGTTAGATGCACCGTCGTTGGTAACAGCGTAACGCGGGGATGACCCCGGGCGCGGAGGCTTGCATTTGGGGTAGCGGGAAAAGCAATCTTACCTTCAGCTGCACGGCTAACACAGCCGCGCGACGCTCTGTGCGGCTTGCACACAGCGCTTGCCCGTAGCACCTCCACTAGTTAGGCCGCCTGCATGTGGTCCGGTCCGTGACTCGGTGAGCCACGCGCTCCACACCGTCATGCATCTTGTCGAGCTTGTGCTCTCTTTTCGGTCTCCCCCCGCTTCCTGGCCACCAATGCCTGCCCTTTCTTGCCGCCCTTTTGCCTCTCCCTCCACGAACTGCCCTCCCTTCCTTCCTTCCTTCCTTCCTGTTAAACAGCCCTATTAAACTGCCCTTTCCACTCCACTCCCGCCCCTCCTCTCTCCTCCCCGCAGTCATCTAGAAGGCCACCTGCTGCCTGCCGGCCTCGACATATCCTCCCTGCAGCTCCTGCTCGACAGCACGAACACTGCTACCTCGGCCCCAACCCTCAGCACTATCAGCGCGTCCCCGCCCGCCACCGGCGCGAGTCACACCCGCAAGCGCAGCAGCCTGGACGCCCCCGCCGCCTGCACCGGCCTCGCAGCAGCTGCCGGCCCGCAGGCCGCGATGGCAGTGCATCCGCCGCGTGCCGAGGGTAGCGTGCCGGACCTGCGCTGCCTCACGGCAGACCAGCTGGTCCGCCTGTGCCGCCCGGAGGAGCTGACAGCGGACTTGGCGGGCATGAACGTGATTGGGCAAGGGAGCGGCTCTGTGGTGTGCCAGGGTGAGACCCGGGACGCGACGGGTTGTAGCGGGTTCGTCGGAAAGGCACGAGGGTAATTCACCTAAACGTTGAGGCATTATGCCGCGCACACAGAGAAGCCAGTTTGGATGCTTGCTCGCCACCCGTTTCCTAGCCTCATTTCCAGCGCGCTGTTTTTGCATATGTTACACATGGAAAAGCCGATGCGTGGCATTGGTATAGAGCGGGCGAGAATGTTCCAGAGGTGCGATGCTGGAACCGTGAGCATCCCTTAGTCATGCATTCCTTGCGGCCTCTTTTGCCGACAGCGGCCTGGCGCGGCGCGAGGGTGGCGGTCAAGTTCACCTCGAGTCCCTCGCTGGACCCGGGCAGCTCCGCCATCATCCGCCAGGCCCTGGTCAGCAAGGCCCTCGCGCACCCCAACGTGCTGCAGCACTTCAGCGTCCGCTGCTGCCGCCTCGCAGCGCCGGGCGCGCCGTCGGTGCGCCACAGCGACAGCAACCTCGGAAGCAGCAGCGGCGGCGCCGAGGGTGCGGTAAGAGCTTCGGGCTGCTCAGGAGCGAGGGCCACTAAGGCGGCCGCTGCTGCTCCCGCCTCAAAGGCGATGACGGCCATGGACGGCAACGGCACCAGCGCCATCGCGCCGGTCTCGGGGCAGCCCTCACGCCGCGCCGGCGACGAGGCTCTGGTCCCTATGGCTTCCAGCTCAGCGCCCGCCTCCTCGGCGATCAACGCGTGTGAGCCGCCAGACGCCGCGCTGCTCCACCTGTCAGCCGAGGCTACTGCACAGCAGGTTGGCACAGACGTGGCGCGGGGCAGGCAGGCCCTGGTCTGCGACCTTGCCACAGGAACCGCTGCCACGTCTCCGAAGGCCGCGCTGGGCAAGCGGCAGCAACAGCAGCTTGTGGCGGCCGACAACGGGCACCGGCATCTGCGCTGCCCCGCCTCCGCGAACAGCGACCGTGGGGCCACCCACGTCGCCACCTGCCCCAGGGCCCTGCAGCTGGCCGCCGGCCCCACCACCTCCGAGCCTCCGAATGCTGCGTTGCCTGCGTGTCAGGGCGCCTCAGAGGCCGACTGCACTGCAATGTCCAGAGAGCTCAAGGCACCGGTCCCCACCTCCGTGGCAAACAGGGCCCTAGCCGAGCCTGCCGGCCTTGCCGCCACCACCGCCGTCCCCGCCGCCGCCAACGGCGCCACCACGGGTGTCTCCAGCCCCGCCAGCTTGTCATTCAATTCACACGAGGGCTTTGGCAACCCCTTGGGCGGCCTGCGCCACGCGCTCAGCCTGCCGCACGTGGCGGCGCTCGTGAAGGCGCGGGACGGGGAGTACCTCACGTGCATCATAATGGAGTACGCGGACAAGGTGCGCCGCAAAGGCGGCATGGAACAGGCAGCCGACTGGAGGGGTTCAGAGTTGCCATGGGAAATGCACCCTCTCTGCGCTTGGTTCCTGGGATGGGCGATGCTCTGCGGGCCCTCACGCCCTCACGCTGCGTGGGCTGCAGCGGTTGCAAGAGAGCATTGGATGCTTGTGTCGCGCCAGTACCGCCAGTGGTGCTGATGGTGCTCTCTCTGACCTGTCGGGAGCAGTTGCCATCATTTCACCGCCCGATGCTCGTCGTATCTATAACGGCCTTGCCGGTTGCGCTGCCACGACTAGCCGGCCCATGAGCACCGCGATCCGCCCTGTCCGCAGCAGCCCGAGCATCCAAACCGCTCGATGCAGCAGCACCACCCACCAGCCACCACCTTCCGCCTCACAACCCACTCACACCCTCCTGAACTTTTAACCCCCCAGTCCAATCTCCAGACGGCGCTGCAGCGCGGGCTGTTCGTGGACACACGCGTGTGGAGCCGCCGCGTGGCGCTGCGCGCCGCGCTGCGGACCGCGCTGGAGGTGGCGTCTGCGCTGCAGCACCTGCACAGCCGGCACATCGTGCACGGCGCGCTGCGGCCCGGCAACGTGGTGCTGAAGAGCTCTATCCTGGACCGCCGCGGGTTCACTGCCAAGGTACGAGGGGACCATGGGCGCTGCACACGGTAACGTATGTTGCCGGAGGTGCGTACTCGCGGGGGCAAGGGCAGGCCAAGGGCGTCTCTGCGGGGCGGCCTCAACGTACGATGAGCGCCCTGTCCTTCCTTCCCGCCCGTCGCCCCGACGTGGCCCAACACAGGTCACCAACTTCAGCCTCGCCAGGATCTGCGGAGGAGACATCAAGAGCGCCGCCGAGCCCTTCTCCGCCGCGGCTCCTTGCGGCGCGCCGCCAAACGGCGCTTCGGACCGCGTGCAGTGCGGCTGCGCCTCCGGCAGCAACGGGAGCAGTGGCGCTGGTGCCAGCGGTGGCGAGAGTGGTGCCGGGTGCGGCGGTAGCGGCAGCATCGGCGACGGCATGGCGACCACACCCGCGGCGCTGGCTGCGCTGCCCTTTTTGTCGCCAGAGCAGCTTCGTGGAGCGGCGGGCAAGCCGGCTGACGGTGAGACCGCGTTTGCATGGGCTGGCAGGCGCCTCGCCTCGCTTCGCGTTCATGCGATCCACCTGATTTGTCGTAAGTTGCAACAGCGCTGACGTGGGGTTTGATGCCCCAACCTGAAGACCATGTATCGTGTTGCCCAACTGTGTCCAACGCAGTGTACGCCTTCGGAGTCTGCCTGTACGCCATCCTCACGAGCCAGATGCCGTACAACGGTATGGCTCTCGGCGACGTGGTGTGCGGAGTCATCGACGGCAGCCTGCGGCCAGCGTGGCCCCAGACTACGGACCTGCCGCCCGCGGCACAGGAGCTTTGCGCCCGCTGCTGGGACTCCGACCCACGGGTCAGGCCCACCTTCACGCAGATCTGCGCCCACATCCAGGCCATAGAGCAGGCTGTGCGCCGGCAGGCGCGGACGCTGGCCCAGGCGCAGGCGCACGGCGAGGTCGTGCACGACAGCGGGTCGCTGGGGCAGGCGGGGATTGCGGCAGCGGTGACCACTGGCGGGGGACCGGGCGCGGCGGTGCAAACACTGTGATGTGGTGGGCTGCCTAGGCTGACCTTTCGCGATTGGAGGAGGAGTTTGAACATGGCGGCCCTTGCCATGGCGCCAGCTGCGCGCTTTGTGATAAGTGAAACGTATTTGAGGATGTCTGCAAACGCACGAACGCACGCATGTTTTGCATACCTGCATACATACGGAGAGTGCCGGGGCGCCCAACCTGTATCGCCAGGTGTATCGTCAGGTCTCAACGTGTTCATACGGGCTCCTGAACAGGTATGGCGGGCGGTGCGGAGGACTGAGACATTAGTCCTCCCTTGGGCAGGAAGAGGGATTGCCGCTGATCCTGTGATGCCGCCGTCGTAGCGTCAGAGAACTCGCTGCATTGTACGGTCCTTTATCTCGTGCTTCAGTCTGTGGCTAGATCGTGCACATTGTTTCCACGTTTTTGTGACCGGGCCAGGCGCTGGTAACAACTCCGTGCGTCGAGCTCAACACCTCATCAATATTCGCGTTTGTTGCGGCTCTGCTCCATACGGTGAGGTTTGTTGTATGAGCATGGTAGCCGCAACACTCTGTGACCATAAGATTGTACCGGGCTTGGGCTTGGTTGCATGTGATTCGCTCCGCTAACAGGCACTTCAGTAAAGGGCACAGGTTCGGCCGAATAAAGTACTTGATGAACAGCTACATCCGGTATTGATCGTCGCGTTGCTGTGGGATACGGTGATCCTGTCAAGCGCAGCGCAACGGTGCAGTGGTTTTGGGCTCCGTCCCCCGGCTTTTCTCGTTGCGTGCGCTTACGGTACAGCTGCTTTGCGACCGGTGGAGGAGGAGGCATTAGCGGTGCCCGGTGTTCGACGAAGGCCTTTGTTGTTGCTCCGCGCGCCAGTGACAGTACCTGCCCGTGCGTGGCTCCCAGACTCCGTTGATTGCACATTCATACGAGGCGCATGTGGTCCCTCGGGCGGACGGGGTGCGGCTACGGGTACCGTAGGCAGTGTGCTGCTTAGGAGTGCGCCGCCACTTCGACCTGGCGGCCATGGAAATAATCATGGAATAATTGCGTCATGTGGGTGTTGTTTCGCAGCCGCACGTGTGTCCTCCTGAATCGCGGACGAGGATTAGATGCGACGGGATCCTTTCTGCGCTCCTTGGACAACGGATAAGCAAGGACCCAAGAATAGTCGGTTGCGTGTTCGTTGGATACAGGTTGTCTCGCATGCAGTACCACGGAAGCGCAATAAGGCACGCCCTGCCCTTGGCAACGGGCCAGGTCCGCAGGCTTTACCGTACATGCTTCATTCCCTGGTAAAATGGGTGCGCTAGGGCGGTGGTGCCCATCTACCTGTGGAGCGTCATGCGTATGCGATGATGGGGAACGAGCCGCGCAAGCCAGCGGCAGTGCGCGGCTGCCGTGGCCCAGTTCTGGGCGCATCATGCTAAGATGCCCTGCGCTGCCGGGGGCTGACTTCGGGCCGCGGCTGTGGGCGATGAGTCGGTGCCCCCTGCCTACATGCACTTCATGTAACACATTTGCATGAGCTGCAAGACACGGGTTGGAACCGCGCTGCGGCAAGCCCGTGCTGGCAGGTACTCAATCCACCAACACAGGCAGTCGATCGCCGTGGCGTGACCACCGGGCACGGCGGCATGTGGCTGAGGACGCAGACAGCCAGTACAACTCGACGACCAAAGCGCTGGGCCACGCTCCGCCCGACCGCCTTCAGCACACCCGCGGCGCATCGCGACGCTCAAGACAACGATGCACTTTACGCCTCACACGCCGCGGACGGCCTGCACCAGCGCCAGCACCGTCCCCACCACCAGGCTCGCCGCCGCCGCCAGCAGCCGCCACAGCGCGCGCGGCAGCCAGGTGGCCAGGTTCCAGGCGCCCAGGCCCAGCAGGATGCTCACGCCCAGCACTACGCGCATCATCCACAGCACCTCGAAGGCGAGCACCCCCGACAGCGCGCCGCCCAGCACGCCGCCAATGATGCCCCTGCGACGGCGGCAGCAGACAGCGGGGTAGGGGAAGGTTGTCGGTGTTCCTGTTAGTGCCCCTGGGGCACGCATGCGGACTACACAACTGCGCTGAAGCATGACGGACGCGAGCGACCAGAGCAAGACGGAAGGGGCGACGCAACACACTCTCTGCGCTTTGCGAAGCGCAACTCTTACGGTCCTTTGCCTTATGCCCGCGGGTCCAATGGCGATCGTGCAGCCACCATGCCACCATGCTACCATGCCACCATGCCACCATGCCACCACGTGACGCGCGGCCCTGGCCTGCAGCTTGCCACCTCTTCCCTACAGCTGCATCGTGACCCCGCAGATGAACGGCGATCCCAATCCATCGACCCCGGGTTACTCTGAGCCCATCAACCACATCAGCCCAATACCAGGTCCACATCGGGCCAAGACGGGTACGCACCATGGGCCCACCAGCGGCTGGTAGAGCGCCATCAGCAGCCCCACGGCGCACGTGGCCAGGCAGGCGGCGGTGGGCGGCAGCGGCTCGCCCGTGAAGCGGAAGACGCGCACAGCCACTGCGGCCTCCATGCCCAGCACAGCGCCTGACGGGGGTCGGAGCCAGAGGGTTGGGATTGGCGCCATGAGCAATCACCTCGCCACCCCTTGCCACCGCAGCCCGGCCCCGAGCACGCCAGCCGCGCTGCCCCGCAAGGCAACGTACCTATTCCGCCGATGCCCGCAGGCTGTCCGCCCACGCACATCTGCGCCAGGGCAGCTCCCGCTCCCGCCATGAAGTAAGAGATGAGCATGATCATGAAGCCATGCATGGTCTCCAGCCAGGGGGCAGTCTCCTCCAGGGACACCAACGACGCCTGTGGGCGTGCGGGAAGCGGGGGCCGGAACGGTTAGATAACGACGAGAACGGGGCTAGTGAAGGGCCGTGGTGTGCAGAAGGGCGCGTTGAGGAGCTGACGAGGGGACCCAGTGTCACCGCCCCACGTGGCCCCGTGGCTGAGGGCCAACTTGCGGCAGCGGAGTATGCGCTAGCGCGCGCCATACGCGTCCGTGGGTAATCGTTTTCGAGAAGCCACCGCGCCAGGTTCAACATGGTACGGTCGTGACATTTGGCACACACGGGAACCCTGCCGCAGCTCTCAGCCGTGCCTAACAGCGAGGACCGTGCAGAGGGGCGAAGGGGCACCCACCAGCAGGGAGATGACGCCGCTGTGCAGCAGGGCGCTGGTGAATAGCGAGCCCAGCTGGCCGGAAGCCAGGGCAATGGCGTCCTGCACGGCCGGGGAGGCAGGAGCGGCACTGAACAAGCTCACAGCAGGTCAGATTCCCTGGCACGGCCAAGACGGCCAATAGGGTGCGTCGCCCGGCATGCGGTCGCATGGTCTAAGCACACATCACACACCCGCTGCGCCGCTCAAGTTGCCCAGCCTCCCCAAGCTGCGGCCACACTCACTCACCGCCTGCCACTCTAGCGTCAGCTGCGTCGGCGGGCACACCAGCAACACCGCCAGCGCAACCTCGCGCCCAGACGCCGCCGCGCCGCCTGCAGCTCCCGCCGCCAGCGACTGCGCCACGGGTGCCCACTGCGCCGCAAACACTGCCACGCACGCCAACTGCAGCAGCCGAGTGGCAGTCGTCCGCCGGACAAAGTCAGCCTCGGCCTCCCCCACCGCACTCCCAGGGCCGCTGGCCTCGCTCGCGGCGCCGGTTGCTGCCGTGGGCTCGCCAGCCGCAGCGGCAGCGATAGCTCCTGGCCGGGTCCGTTCGGCTCCATCAGGAGCGGCCCGGCCAGAGGACGCCGAACCACGCGGCTCGAAGACCTGCGGCACCACCACCTCCAGTCCTGCCACTCCATCACTGCCCGGCCGGCCCGCCGCGACGCCAGACGGGCTACCGGCCGCCATTCCTACCGCCGCTGCCGCCCCGGCGGTAGGCGCTGGCGCCCCGGCTCCGTCACGCTGCCGGTCCTGCCCCTTCTGCGGCTGCCGGTCGGGACGCGGATCCTCTAACGGCCGCTCGAGGAACTGCCGCCAGCGACCTTGCACCCGCCGCCAGTCCTGCCTCAACTCCTGCACAATCTCCTCCCATTCCCTGTCTGGGTCTAGGTCCGCGCCAACATCCGAACTCCTGGGAGCTTCGTTATTGGTGCTCGTGCTCCGCTGCGTGGGGAGTGTCTCGGCAGACCCGTCCGGCTCCTTGCCCGTCCTAGCGCCAACGCCTCGGCTCGTTGAGCTCCCATCGCTGGCGTCACTGCCATCGTCGGCGCCTGTGCCCAAGTCCAGCCCAGACGCCTTTGGCTGTGGCTGCGGCTGGCCCAGGCTGGGGCTGGCGCCGCCTTTCTCGTCGGCATGCCCCGTCGGTGGCTTGCTAGGCTCCGGTGTAGGCACCTCCTGTTGCCGTTTGCCATGCTGCTGCTGCTGCTGTTGTTGCCGCTGTTGTTCTCGCTGCTGTTGCTGCTGTTGCCGCTCCTGTTGCTGCGCCTCTAGCTGCTGTTTAGCAAGATCCGCCAGCTTGGCACGCGCCTCGCGCTGCATTTGTTCAAGCGTCAGCTTGCCTCGCTGAGGCGAGGGGGCGCCAGCGGGGACGCTAGTTAGGGGCTCCTCGCCCCTGCCACTGTCCCGATCTCGGCCAGAAGACGCCCTCGCCGCACCCCTGGCAATCCGGTGCGCCAGGCGTGCCAGGTATGGGCTGCATACAAGGGCCGCCCCGGTCGAACGAGCTGCGGATGGAGCAAGCGGGGGTATATGCGCTTGCCGCTGCGGGCAGAGAGGGCGACCCGCCTGGCAAGGGGCCAGTGCCATAGCCGGCTGCTATCCGAAGATACGTCCTGGCGTATGTGCCAATTGACCAGCAGTGCTACTCAGCGGATGTGCGCTTGATTGTGCGTGCGGCACGACCGACGATTGACAAGCAGCGAGCGGCCTGTGAATTTCTAGAGCGATGTCAAGACCGATAGCGCGATCCAATCAACGCGATGAGCGCCTTCCGTGACAGCACGGATGTCCAACCGCGACACCGTTACGGATACGGCGGCGGCCCGGAACGAAGAACCTCTTGAGCAGTAATGCAGTATGGATTGGTATAGATAGCACGTAGGTTGGAATAGATTGTTTCTCTTTTTACGGGTCGCCTTTGTTTCCTGCTGCTGACACGTCACAAGGAACTTCTCGGCCTTTGGGGACGCGTGCAAAAGCATTGAACGATACGCATTAAAAATGGAAGTAGGGACCACCGGCCGAACCGCGTGCCAGCTGACGCCCCATCGAGCTCGGGGACCCATCCTCGCACGTCCAACCCGGGCTCTGCTGAGATGCCGGGCAGCTTACCAGACTGAGGCCAGCATTCCGCCATCCCCGCCGCCACCTCCGCCCTCGGCACAGGTGTGCCGTTTGCTGTTGCCGTCTGCCGCTCCGCCACTCCCCTACGGAGGTGCCGAAAGGAGCACGTGCCGTCCTTTCGACGCAGGGCACGTCACGCAGGGGGTTCCTGCAGCAGTTCGGGGGCCTTGGGGCGGCGGCTGCGCTCGGCGGCGCCCTCGGATTTTTCGCTGGCTCGCGCAGCGGCGGCGAAGCCGGTGGCTTATCGGCGTCAGAGCGTGCTGAAGTTGGTGAGTCATAACGTCGTCTCTTGGGGCCCACTCAGCTCATAGGTTTGGACTGAGACGTGGAAGTGTGGGGAATGCGGTATTGTGGGTAAGGGCGCTGGTCAGGGCCGGTGACACCGTTGTGCCTCTGTAGTGATGCCCTTGTGTGTATCCAGCATTGCGCTGGCCCTGGACACGGCCGCGGGAGCACGGGTGTTCCTCCTCGACCCAAGTAGGCTCCGGTGTCCACAGCTGCTATCGCAGCCGCAACAACCAGAGACCGGAGCATTAAGGAGCATGGATGCGCGCTCCCATCCGCCCGCGGATGGGAGCGCCCAAACCCGAACCGCACCTGAACCCTTTCCAACGCACCCGAACCCCTGCCAACGCGAATATGAGCTTCCAAACCCCACGATTTTCATTCCGCACATCTTCTTTGGCCGGGCTTCTGCAGATGATCTCCGGCGAGAGCTGAACTTCCGGCGCGACTACGACGGCCACGTGTTTGTGCGCGACGGCAGCGGCCGCTGGTGGGAGGTGCGGCTGGACGCCAAGTTGCCGGGCACGCTGCTGCTCCGCGACCAGGACAACGCCGTCTACTTCATCACCTACAACACCATCCAGCAGGTGCGGCTGCAAGGCGCTGGATGGCACCGGCACCCCCGAAACGTCTCCGTCGTTGCTAACCCAAGCCCGTCCCAACCTGACGGCACAAGCGCTCCCTCACCCTGCGCTGGATTGCATGTCCTGCACCCCTTCACCTCTCAAATCTGCCGCAACCCATGCCACCCCGCCCCAACGCCCCGCCCCAACGTTGCAACCTCTTGCCCCAACCCCGACGGCAGATTGACCTGACCGACGACTACGTGGTGGGGTCGCTCTTTGCGGGCGGCGACTGGACGGCGGTGCTGCAGCGGGTGCAGGCGCGCGACGAGGCGGGCCTGCTGGTGGACGTGCGGCTGGACAAGGAGGCATTCCGGGACCTCATCTCCGTCATGGACTGACCGGTGGATCACTAACTGCATAGATACGAGATTGCGGATGTTGGATGTTGCAGTCACAGGGGCGTGTGTGGGCTTTGCGCTGGACCGTGCATGGCTCGTAGTGTGGAACGCTGTGCCTTCTGTGGCAGACAGCAGGCAAGGATGAACTAGTGGCCACTGGCCAGGTTTGTCAACGCGTGCATGCAGTGGGCCGTGAAAGCCCGATCTGTAGGGGCTGCTGTTCGCATGGGAAAAGACGGGAGGTTCCCCACGGACCTCGGTGACGGAACGGAAATGCCGACCATGGCCGGGCCGATTCCTTCGTTCGTACAGCTGTCTGCTAGGGCGGACCGCCATGGCGGTTCCTACTGCGGCCCTCGCGGTCCAGCTTGGGTTCGGCGG
>LSYV01000004.1:2260321-2282930 GCA_001584585.1 Gonium pectorale | reverse complement strand
GGCCGGCATTCCTTGTCGTACAGCTGGTCTGGCTAGGGCGACCGCATGGCGTTCCATGCGCCTGCGTCAGCTTGGGTCGCGCCATGTTCCCGCTTGGCGCGTGGAATCGTTGCCCTTGGGTAGGGCCGACGGCTTTTGACTTTCTTGGGCGGCGCCCAATACCCCCTTGTCCACGTCGACGTGCTCGTGCGCGTGCCGTGGCTCCGTTGCGGCTATGGCGCGACGGCTTTATGGGTTTCGCCGCCTGTTACCCAAAAGCGCGAACCGGGTCCAGATATCGCCGCTGCTGCAATGACAGGACTTGCGCAGCTTGTTTGAAGGATGCGGACGGGCCCGTCCTCGGCGTCCTGGCGTCGCCTGCTGTTGAAGCCTCTCCCGTGCGCGTGGCTCCAGTATGCTTCGCTTGTTCTATTTTCCAGTATGCTTCGCTTGTTCGCTACGTTTAGCGTCAGAGCTAGGGCTCCTCAAATTACGCCCTTCCATGCGATTGTTGACGGAGGGGTGGGGACAGGCCTTCCAAGCGCACTGTATGATGGGGCAGTGCCAGTTGCCTAATATTGTCTACTCCTTACTATCGATGCCGCCCTAAAATTGAGAACAAAACAAATGGAGCCAGGAGCGCTACGACGGCATCACATCACGTGGCTCACATGTTACATAACCACGTTAGGTCCAGTTCAGGCTCCGCAGCAGGCTGCACAGGCGAAATCAGAAAATACTTGATTGCAGCGGCGGGTAGCGGTTGTGTTTATAGGGAAGCCTCAAATAGCACGACCTATTCCGATTATCGCACATCACTGCTCCAGCGCGCGCGGTATGGCACACTGCGGCGTAAGCAGGGTAGTAGTGTGATCAAAGCAGTAAAACCTGTAGCAACCGTACTACACGTTGAGCGTTGCGCACCGGCACTTGTAATACAAGCATTACACATCCGAAATTGGATAAAAGACAATGCATGGCGTGAGGCTGCCTGAGGTTGTCTGAGAGGTCAGATAGGGAACACCGTACCGTACCGTACCGGGGCCATCAAGCCCGGCACGGGCTCCGGACCCGCCAGTCCAGCCAGGCAGCAACTACACGCAGAGAGTGATTACAAAGAGGAAGATGAGGCCGGCGCTCAATGCATGGCATGTGCAAAAGGACACTCGAAGCAACGCACTGAAGTGAACAAAGCACTTGAAAACACGCCTTCGTTGAAGAAGAAACGCATAGCTCTGTCCTCGCGCATGCAAGGACATCCAACACACATTGTGAAGAAAGGTTTTGTATCGTACGAGTCGGCCTCACAAGGGCCATTTTGCGGGCTTGGAGGCCTCCCAAAGCCTTCGTGGGGAGGCCCTGTGGCAGCGCTATGCATCGACAGCAGCCCTGCCCTCCTATTGCGCAACAGCAGGTCCGCATTTTGATCCCATCAACCAAGTGCAGAAGCCTGCCTCCCACTCTGCAAATCCTGCGCTGAGTAGTGTGGTGCAGTACGGAACATCAGGCACAACCGTACATCTCAATCCGCGTCTGCACTTTCCATTTCGAAGGGCTGCCGGCCGGATGGCGGTTGCGCAAATGACGGAGACGACGCCGTGACGGAGGTGTTGGAGCCAACCCCGGGACGCGCCTCGGTGGCCGGGGCCGGATTGGCGTTTGCCAGGAGCTGCAGGTCGCTCAACAGCGTCGCCGTACGCTGTGCCGTGCTCATCCGACTGAGGCCGGTACGCGGGGTGCCGATGTTCCTGGGGACCGGCAGCGGCAGCATCAGCGGTGCCGGCACGCCGCTCCCCTCCACCTCTCCCATAAGCTCGATGAAGCTGTCAGCCCGATCGCCCTGGATGGCACAGGGCTGTGTCTGCGTTTCGTTGTTGCGGGCAGCTGCCCCGCCGCTGCCGCTGCGCCGCACTGCCATTGAAGGGGTCCTGGCCAGCAGGGCCCCGTCCTCTCGGCGCTTCGCCGCCGGCGACAGATGCGCCTGGGCCCTATGCTCCTCGTCGTGATGCTCCGGGAGGTCCTCTCCAGCATCCATAGGCCTCATCCTCACCACCATGTCTCCTTGGTTTGGCGGCCCGGCTTCAGGGCTGTGCAGCTTGGCGGTCGCCGCCCGACGCGGCGACGCCGTGGGAGTGCCCTCACGGGACCCCGCCGACGGTGCCGGTGCAGCCAGCCGCACAGGTGCCGCGTCCACGGGCGGAGACGACGGGGAAAGCCGCCGCTGCGCCGCCTCGCCGTGCCTGACATCACCGCTGGCAGCCACCGGCGACGGTGGGCTCGCCGCGCGCGCATGGGCATTGGGTAGAGTGATCAGTGTCGGCTTGATGATGGGCGACGGCATCTCCGCAGGCCAGGAGCGCAGGCGTTCAGCCGGTGGGGATGACGCCAACGGCCGCTCTGGCAGCTCATCCGCGGCCTGCACAGGGCTGATGGCGCGGGATCCGAGCTCGAGGGAGGGCGAGCTTGCCGCAGCGGCAGCCGCGCGGAGGCCCGCCGCCACCGGCTCATCGGTTGCATGCGGCGCCTCTGACCCCTGCGCCTCCAGGGCGCTTGTTCCTCCGCCATCCTTGCCGGGCCGCTGCGCTGCTGCGCCCCCGACCTTGCCTTGCTCCCGCTGCTGCCTCGCCGCTTGCGTGGCCAAGAGGGCAAAGGGGCTCCTCATTGGCTGTGACGGCGATGCTGCGAGGACGGCCACATCAAAGAGCGACTCAGCCAGGCTCTCCCGCGCGACCAAGTACATATCTCCGTTGTCATCTGACTCCCGCTTGACCTCCTCGCCCGTCTCGTTACTCCCCGTCCGGGTGCGCATGTCATAGCTGAGCAGCGTCTTTAGATCCCGTGCCTCGCCCTCGTGGAAGCGCACGCTGAGGCCCTCCTTTACGGTTGAGAGAGCTCGGCTGGAGAGAGCGGGACCAGACAGCGTCTTGACGGGGCTGGCTCGGATGCTCGGGCCTGCGGACGCTCCGTTACCCGAGTGCAGGCCTTTCTTGAATTTGCCAACAGCTTCCAGGACAGTCAGGGTGGAGGCCACCTGTTTTGAGGAGCGACACATGGCGGCGCCGAGCTCCGTGGCAGCCTGGGTGCCCTTCGCCTTGCCTAGTGCCGTCTTCATAATCTATTGCAAGTGCGGAGGATGCGGGCACAGGGGCGGGAGGGATGGACCCGGATGAGTTGTCGGTGGCAGGTACAGGACGGTGCGCTTGAGTGCGGTCTACGCTGCAGAGGACGTCGGGTTGATTTGCGCCGCTCGTGGCACGTGCGGCTGAAAGTCTCGGGCAATGGACGGCGTACCGTCATCTGCGCTTCGTGCGCTGTCATAAGGTGTGAAGCGACCGCCGGCGGGGTATGATGAGACCAGGTATGGGCGTGCTAACCCCGTCAGGACCGCGACCGAAGTTGCCGGGCCGTGGCACGCCAAGCACGAATCCTTTCACAACCACAAGCGCCACCCTGCGCCAATCAGCGCCCACCGCCCTACAAGGAGCCGTACCTTTTGGCAGAACTCTCGGTCAGAGTCATCGCAGCTGCTGAGCCACTGGGCGATGGCAGCCTTGTACTTGTCGTTCACATAGTAGTAGACTTGGTGCCGATGGGTCTCCTTGGTGTCAAAATAATTCTCGTACAGGGCCTGCCGTACATGGAGACCATGCAGCGGCGTTGGAGAGGGGCCGGTCAGCAGCCCAGTGGATACAGGCGGAACGAGGTGGCGGACTGCGCATGTGCAGTAACCGCCCGCTGCCGCGCATCGCAGCCCTGGCTGACGCAACATCACCGACAGAAAGGCCCTTAACCGGAACACCACACCGGCACCACGTCCGCAGGCCCGGTGCCCCGGACAGTGTCAATTGCACTTCGTGCGCCACAATTTGTTCGGACCTGCGCTACGAGCAACCCCCAACGGCGGCCGCCTTGCCCGAAGGCTGCGGGTGCACCATGGACCGGCATGCAGGCACGCGCACGCCATACCCATTGTGGTTACAGGCGTGGCAGTCCAGGAACTAAGGGCCCGTGCCGGCTGGCCCGGGCACCTTGTCTCACCTCGACAAATTGGTTGAAGTGCTCTCTTTCCTCCTGGCTGACCGACACTAGGAAGTCTGGGCGGGGCGGCGGGCAGGCGCGGCGGCGCAGCGGGCTGGGTTACCGGTCAGGCCCGGGGCAGGTGCGGGTATGCGTGCACAGGGCGCTGTGCTGTCACCCGGGCGGCAATGAACAATTCCTGTCACGCCCGGCACCGATATGATGCCGGGAACGCATGACTGCTGGGCAGAAATGGGACGCCACATGCCAGATGGGCAGCTTGGGCGGCCTAGGGAACACAGAAAAGCCACACATACACAAAATGGCCACGCGCTCAAGGGGGCTCAGTCGCTTCACTAAGGGCTCACGGCGCCGAGGGCCCACGCGCCCATGGGGTACAACTGCCCGCCCACAGACCCGGCCTTGCTCCGTACCGATGGTCTCTGGGAAGTTGGTAAGCAGGTACCGCCAGAAGCGGCCGACCTTCTTGAGGGAGAGGTACGACACCTCCGACGTTGGGTGGACGTAGTCGATGAGCACCATGCAGCTGCGGGTACGGCAAAAATAGTAAAGCGTGTTTTACTTACTGTCCATGACATGATTTGGTTTTGCTTCACGGTCAGTAGCGACAAGTAGGGACAGGGCTTGGCGGCGCCAGTGGCCAGTGCTGCGGATGCTCAACACACGGACGGCGGGCGCTGACGCTTGGCACACGGCATCGAATGCGCATGTGCACACTCACAGGTGGTGCCAGTCCTGCCACTCTTCCTGCGAGCAATTCCTCAGCCACCTGCACGCGGCAAGCAGGAGAGCAGTCGCAGCAAGTGCATGAATCCGGTGAAGCCCAAAGTCAGTGTACACCAAACTTGCGCAGCTTGGGCAACACAGCAACGCGCAATATCGATGGCAACATGCGGTAAGGGCGTCCGGAGCGCGTGCACATAGCCGGCTTCACCCCAGGTCATGTGCCAAGCAGCTGCTGGTTGCGCTCCGCGCCTGGCCATATCGCAGCCACGATCTTTACGGGCGGGCGGGCAAGCTCACTTGAACAAGAAGGTCGGGCCGAAGACCTGGTACATGTGCCTGAAGGCCTTGACCCGCTGGCCCATCTTGTATGCGATGGGTCGGTGCTTGCTCATGAGCCACAAGATGCCCACCCGGATCACGATGGCGTGGACCACGGAGACCCCCGCCGAGCAGAACGCAGCGACGACCAGCAACAGCAAGATGAACTGGCACATGGGCGATGACGTGGGAAGAACTCAGCATGGTGCCCGTGTGCGGTGTAAGCAGCGGTGGTGATCGGAGGCGACAGAGTGCTAAGGGACCAATACGGCACTGATACGCTTAAACACTGGATCAAACTCGCGCAGGACTATCATCGCATACGGGGACATACAGGTCCAATGCGCCTTGGCTTCCTGGCATGTCCGCCCTCACCTCAGCGGCCCGGATGACGCCGGAGCTGCAGAGCGGGTTATAGAACAGGAGACCGGCCACCAGGAGCGCTCCGAGGACCCCGTCCGCCAACGCTTGTAGAAGGTGTATCTGGGAAGATGCGTGTGGAGAGCAATCGGGGATGGCAGGGGAGAGACAAGGGGGGGGGTGTAGGGGACATGATTGCGTGGGATTTAGGACGCGTGCCACGAGGCCAGGCAGGCACGCCCACGGGCACGGTTGATGTGACTGACCATTGAGAGGTACCGTTGGCGGGTGCACCCGGGGGCGAGGATGTTCGCATGAGTGAGGACTGGCACGTGCGGGAGGCCACGGACCGACCCAACGCGGCAAACCTCACCTTCCGCTACGTTGCCAGCCAATGGCTCAGGCTCAACAAATCCGCATCCCCCCTCCGTATCTCCCCCCGTCCCCTCCCGCTGCGCCACTTCAAGACGCCACCTGGACCACCGGTACCTACACGACCAAGAACGACGCAAAAATAGCCTACGTCTAGATGACGCTCGACCCCTACCTGCTTGTCGACATAAGCCGACGTCCGCACATCAAACAGCAGCACGGCTATGCTGATGCCCATACAGAGCAGGGCTTGAAGCGCAGGGTCGCCGACGAAGAGAGCTACCAACACAAAGCCCGTCCTGTAAAGGCAGACGGGGTTTCAGAGCATACCATCAGACGAGGAAAACTGTGCAGTCCTAGATTACCAACCATGCGCGGGCTTGATATACCTTAAAAGCAGATGCACACTGCCGATCGGATAACATCCATCCATGCCTTGTGGTAGCGGGCAACCAACCCGGTGATGCCCCGTGCAGCGGCGTGCGGCACGGACACATCACGGTGCGGCACGTGAGCATGGGCAGTTGGGGGCAGCGCGCTGGCATTTCCAAGTGCACCTGGTCCTCGCCACTGGATGGCTCCCGCTGCTGCCCGTGCTTTGGCATGGCTCTGAGGCACGCACCTCTGAAGCAGGATGACAATCTCGTACCAGTAATACTCCGCCTCGTACCGCTCGTACATCCACCCGTACAACAGAAGCGGCTTCTTGTCTCCGAGGGCCCGGTGCCTCCTCAGTTGACGCATCACGTGGCCGTAAAGACACGCAAAGCTGAAACTGTAAGGCAACAACGATCATGAAGCTCAGCAAAGAGGAGTTGTGCCTCCGGGTGCACGCATGACATCGTACATACATGGTAAGCAGTGGGCGCCGATGCACCGGTGCATATTTGGGCACATCTACCCGCGATGGCGGCCCGCCTTACTTGTAAATTATTAGCCCAGCAACTCCGAGGCACATAAGATTCCAGTGCTGCAAGGAATGAGACGGCCGAGAAGGGCGCTTCAGGCGAAGGTGTTGAGAAATGACCCGTGGGTCAGAGCAACAGCTGGCGAGCCGGAACATGCCGTGCACACACGGCGTTCTCACCCGCAGCAAAAAGCCGCACCTTTGGCGTGTAGCACTTGTCGTTGGGAGATGCTGCCATGTAATTGACGCCATTCACGTCTATGCACTTGAACGCGCTGAGGTTGTACTTCAAGAGCACCAGGAACCCGATGTTGAGAAAGTTCAGCGGCACGGCGCAGCGCTCCAGCATCGTGTCCCTCAGCTCCTTCTTGTCTGCAGGTGGCGTGCAAGGACTCCTGCTTTCAGGACAACCTCTGTTTTGGGTCGCAAGGGTGCAACCGAAACAAACACATCTGACCCCATGGCAACAAAAGCATGCGGGGTCCCCACACAGCATTCCGAGGCCTGTACTGTCAAAAAAACTGATAACTTTCTAGTAACTTTCCTAGCTACGCAACTGGTCGTCATCTTAGAAAGGGCACTCGCCGGTCCTCTTACCCGCGGGCACATCAAGAATGGCCATCAGAACCTGCTTCCAAGGAGCCTCGGACGCAAGCCTGAGGCTGGCGGCAGCCCGACGCGAACGGCTGAGCCCAGCCTGTGGGTTGGGAACGAAGCCGACGGCGGACCAGGCGTTTGTCAACGCGAAAAATAAAGCCACGCAGAGCGACGACCAACAGGGTTCGGGCACCGAGCAAGCTTGTGCCGTACGCATCCGCTCACACATATCATCCTGCCATTAGGCCGCCCGCGTGACCATTGCTAACCGCCGGCTCGTCCGGTTTGTTCAAGCCCGCACCCACCTGCTTGATACGGAAGATGATGTACGTGGTTAAACACCATATGCCAACGAGGGCCGCCATCATCAGCGGAAGCAGCAGCTGCACGACGAGGTTGTGCGCGAACTCCCAGTTCGGCACCAGGCAGCTGGGCTCCAGCGAGTCAATCTCAAATGACAGGATACTCGACAGGCTCATGACTTGGTACAGCTGCAGGCGACATCGTGTCATCACAGGTTACACGTAACATGCCTTTAAAAGCCGGGGGCCGCGGCGGAAAGGTAACAACCGCCAGGCGGTGGGTGAGAGCGGTGTGCAGCTAATGCGCACGTACCGGTATTGCCCTAACCATGCAAGACGGTTTCTTAACGACTTGCCGTACGTGCGGAAGTCAGGCGGGGCAGCCGCACCGAACGAACGAAAGGACGCACACGGACAGCAACCACTGGCAGGACCGCAAGAGAGGGTATGCATGCTTAGGGATTTTGGAAGCGTGCAAGCCATCAACTGCAGCCACTGTTCACAAGGTACTGAAGGGCAACGTGGGAATGGTCCCTTCAGGTGCCGAGCATGCGCGCACTCGCCATACGTACGGCATGATACTGTACGACGTGGTGCCCTTGCGCACCCACCTCGCGTGGCCAGTTTAGGGAGAATCCAACAACGATGGAGAGGAGCTGTGCAAAGTTGACAATGGTCATCAGGTTTTCCACCGTCCGTGCAAAGGACAGGTTGACGACAATCCACAGCATGGCCAGAACCAACAGGTAGCCCACAACGTTGCTCTTCCTGTTAGGACAGGTAACGCAGTTGCCTAGAAACCTGCGGGCGGGAGTGGGGTTCAGGACGGTGCGAACCAAACGCTGTGAAAGGAATGAAGGCATGCAAGTTCAGGTGCATTTTACTCTTGAAGAATGCATAGGGGGCGTGGACCCAGCGGGGGTACTGGATTTGTGGGCTGCTGCGCGTACCAGAAGGCAACGTTCCCTCGCCCAGCAGGGGGCATCTTACATAAGACGCATGATGACAGAGAGAGGCAACTGATGGATGCTGGCTGCCGGTTTGGTTCCATTTATTATTCTGAAAGTGTGTTCTAAACCGCAACGCAACGAAGCGGCAGGTGCAGCGAGTCGGAAGAGGTTCAAGGGAAGCACGGGCGGGGGCGCCGCACGGTCGTACGACACGAAACAGCAATACACGGAACCGCATTTCACGGTGGCTGCATGTCGGTCGCGTGTATGTATTATGGGGGTGGGATTTGTTGAGATTGCTTAGGAATGCGTTTGATATGCAGGCAAGGCAAAGGAAGTCTCAGATACAGATACAACTGCTGGTGAAGCAGACCATGCATGCCCTCACCGCGTTCCCTACCTGAAGTATCCCTCATCGCAGTAGGTGCACATTCGGCCCCGATAACCCTCGGCACACTTGAAGTTTCCGCTGCAGACGCTGGCTGGGTTGCACGGGTACATGGTGAAGGGCGCATCGACCTCTGCGTAAAAGCCCCTGAAGGGCGATGGCAGCGCGGAGCCTCCCTCGCAGAGGGCGTTCTTCGGGCAGGGCTCGCAGGGAATCCCTGGAAGACCCGACCTGCTGTAGTAGCCTGCCTGCAGTCATTGATGGCCAACAACACGCGGTTAGCCAAGACAGGTGATAAAGCTTGATGGCTGGCTGGCAGCTGACGAGCGCAAAGGCCAACAACAGAACCACACGTTGCAGCGCATTAGCGGCACGGACAGTGTCCGATAGAGTGATGTCGCTGTACCGCCGGATAGCCGCACCTTGCACACACAATCCGTGAGGTTCGTTGATCCGCGTTGTTGTGTGATTGTGTTGCCTGGGCATTGGAGGCAGTCTGCCATCCCTGTTGCGTTCGCGTAGTAGTCCTTGGGGCAGAGCTCGCAGTTCTTGCTCCCGGCAAACTCCTGGAACTCGCCTGGGGTTCGGACCCGAACGCAAGGGTGGCACGTTTACGGCACTGCCCAGCTCGTGAGGCCCGGGGCATGTCACCGCACATGGTCCAGGCCGGCAGGACGAAGCCATAAAGCACACGCCTCGCTCTTACGAGCGACAAGCGAATAGTATGCCGATTGCATTTGATTCTTGGGCATCTAGGATGCAGCACTGCCCGGAGTTTCCCAATCTGCCATGTATACTACTAGGAGGCAGAGCTCCGTGCTGGGGAATTCAGCCAAGCCCGGGTAGGTGCCCAGCAGCACCTGCTTTGCACGAGATGCATGGCGCGAAGTCGTCGTCGCCCCTGTAGGTCCCGGCTGGGCAGACGGGCGCGTAGCGGTTGGGCTGCGGCAGCAGCAGCGGGCGCGTCGCGGAGCTGAGAGGCAGCACGAGCGAGGGCTTGAAGACGTACTGCAGGTTCTCGGTGGTGAGGTACGTCTGGAGCGTGACTGGGTCGTAGCCGCGATTCATGCGAAACCTGTGGCACAGGACGGATAAAGGCAAGTTTGCACACTACAGCGGCACGTTCTTCTCTGCGCGCCTTCTGGAGCGCCAGCGTGTGCATACACCTTCGCCATAACGATAGCCGCTTGCATTCATAGCGCACGCACTACCCAGGCACGCAAATAGGAACAACCCAAGATGCGAACAGGGATTCCAGGTCTGCTACAACGGGCTACTCACGAACAAAGAGTGTACCAGAAGTGCATAGACCTTGTTCGCGTGCCCCTTCGCTTACCGGTTGAAGTTCACGGATCCGTAAAATGTATCCAGCTGCGACGCTGCCATTATGGAAAGCACCCGGTTATGCCCGCGATTGTTAGTATCGGAGCACGTAATCGCTCCTTGCGTAAAGAGAAGTACGGTGGGATCCGCAAGCGCCGCGGGGCTGATGGTGCACATCCTGAATGCATCCTGCAGCGCCGTCTGCAGGAGGAGACCAGCCGCGGATGCGGCTGTGGGCAGCAGCAAGGGTCCAGGGAGCAGCGACAGTCAACTCAGGCAATTTCGCAACCGGGGAGGGCGATCCGCGCACAAGGCAGGGCTGGGCGCAATAGATGGCATGACCTGGTTGGTGTATGGCAGGGTGCTGCCGTATATGGGTACTCTGTCTAAGTTGGTGGAGCTGCCTACGAGCCCCTGATACAGCTGGCTGGCCTGCTTCCGCATGAGGCTGAACAGCCTTGGGCTCGGCGAGGAGGCAGGTGCCATCAAAAGGTCACCGAGCCCCAATCGGCCTGATGCACTGAAACCAACCTGCCGCGAGGTACGTTGCCTCCTTGTTGTACGCGCTCTTGTACTTGGCCGCGTAGGAAGGGGAGTCTCCCCAGAATGCGTCCTTCCGCGGCAGGTCGGGCGCCCACTGTGCGAAGGACATGACGCCCACCGAGAGGTTCCCCACGTTGTCGTTCCACTCTCTGTGGGGCCACGACGTAAGCGTGTGGGCACACAACCGCGTTGCCGCCAATCACGCATTTTTTTCTGTGGAAAGGTTACAGGCGGAGAGGCGAGAAAGGGCGCGAGCCGTGCGCTGGTCCCGTCATGTTCAAGACCCCTGCTGCTTTGCATGTCAAGTGCAGCGCGGATTATACGGCAGCATGCTTACGGTTGAGGCACAAGGAGCAAGAGTCAAGCGCGTGCAGGTGGGCGTGCGCCACCGGCGTGCCGTACCTTGTGTACGCGCCACCCAAGAAGACGATCGCCTTCAACGGCTTCCGGCGCTGGTCGATCAGCCATGCCATGTCGCTGCTCTCGCCCTTCAGGCCGCACATGATGAGAGCCTCCGCCGAGGAGGAGGCCAGACGGTCGGCGATGGCCGAGAGCGTCGCGTTTGTGCTGTTGCTGTAGGGCATCTCCAGTGAGACCGTCAGGAGCTGCTGGTTGGCCCACTCGACCGCGTTCTGGCACGCTGTGTTCAGCTCCAGCACGTCCTCTCGGTACGCAACCGCCACCTTGTACACGTTGTTTGCCCGGAACTCTGCGGAGGGAGGGTCCCAAATTGCGGTCCGCCAGCGGAGGAACGCGTGTGCGTGTGCGTGTGAAAAGCACGAGGGCGACGGGGAGCATCAATAGGGCAATCAAAGAGGAGGATTCGATTGTCGGCAGGCCGCTGACGGGTGGAGGCTAGATGACATGGTGGAGCCGTCAGATCCGGGTGTGCGTGGCATGCATGGCATGGTGGCAGCAGCGCTTGATAACGTATACGGTAATGTGCAAGGCTGCATGGCCATTGCACACCATCACACAATGCAAGGCTGTTGGAGAGAAGCATATGTAACTTGCGCCAGAATATGTAGCTCTCACACGATGGTACAAGGCTCACACAGCCCAGAAGAACAGGACCCTACCTGAGAAGAGCTCTCTTGTGTACTGGGCGTTATCCACGGATATGCCTGTGCCGTATACCGGGCGTGGCCGGGTGTCAAACCTTGCATCGGTGAACCACCGGACGCCCCGCCCGCCGCACCCCGCATGGCAACGCTGCGTGAGCGCCTGGATGGAGACTCCAGCCGCTGCCAGCCTCGGCCCAGCAACGCTTCCTTCTTCCTTATCACGCAACCAGTACGCCGTTGGCTGACCGGACAGATTGTCCGATGGTGTGCACTGTGTGCACTCAGGTCTAACATGGGGCGGTACATAGGGCCCAAACAGCCGAGAACACCTACCAAAGACGTTGCTGAGGTCCCGGTTGAAGACTTGCGCTGCACTCGTGCAGCAGTGCAAGTTCAGCCGTCCAGCGCGGTGTACGGCAACCGCTTCGACCTCTGCAAAAGCCGGAGAGGCTCCGAGGATAAAGTGCGCTGCGTCCACATTGAGGAGGGTGCCCACTGCGTCCGCGTGGCCTGACAAAGTACTGCCGTCATCACGTACGACGAGTTTAATGCCGTACGTGTAGTATGTGCCGTTGATATCACGAATCGACAGCCCGCCATTGGCGTTGATCGCCTTCTCCCACAGCATGTAGCCTGCGAGTTTCAGCATTGTTTGTGTGCCGGAGCATCGTGTCTATGCCGGGCCACTACAACACGCCGATCCAGCCCTGCAGTGTGGCGGGATTGGTCCGATTGATGCGCACCGTTTACAGCGTCGCTCCATTCGCTGAACTCCCCCGACAGGCTTGCACTGACCCCAACCTGTGGACAGCATGGGTTGGAGTCCAACAGAATACACGCACCTGCACTAGCCCAGTCACTTAACTGCGCACATACCTTAAACGTGCCAATTGTCTGGGAACTGGCGAGTGCGAGCACACCCGCCAGAACGCCGAGTGCGAGGCCCATGGCCTGTCGTGTAGCCATTTCAACAGCAAAACGGCCTCCTGCGCGTCCACGCTAGACGCACGGGTGACTATCTTCCTAAGGGTCTTATTCTGCTGATCCATGAGCTGCACAGCGTCTCATGACCGCTCCCGGCGGGGGAAGGTTCTCCTCTCCCGTCGTTGCCGTCCGGTAATCTATTCTCTTCAAAGATAGCAGAGGTTTTATGCAATCTATGTAGAACTGGTAATGTGTCTCTTAATGAATTTTTCAGCGTTCGCAAAGAGCGAGTGCATGCCGTTCTATCTTAATACCGAGGAAAGGACAGTCAAGCTTTGCCAAGTGCTAACGAATCAGGCGCGGCGGTGGGGAAGAATAAGCAGCTCTGCCGCCTTTTAATGATAATAATAACCTTTGGCACTACTGCTGCTGGCTGATGTTCCAATCATGAAGCCACCCTGCAGCGTCCGTTAGGCTCCTTGTGGCATATGCACTGCACGTCCTGAGGCAGGATTCCTTATTCCCTATACGTACCGCCGCGCCAGTCAGTCAAAGTTTAAACAGCTCCTTCCAGAGAAAACTATGTTATATTTAAATATTCTAGGTGTAGGTAGGTCGTGGGCTTCAGACATGTGACTGTGACCGTTAGATAGTTATGTCAGGCAGCCGCACCATGCACGTGGGTGTCATGTTCTTGACATCCTGGCAATTTCTTTCGATTAAAATTGCTGTAAACCAACACAATTTTGCGTGGTTTTAATGAGGCAGGGTCACAGGTAGGAATTGGTTAAATGTACAGCAACAAGGACGAAAGGAACATCAAATAAATGACTCGTGAGCCTCATCATATGCGTGCTGTGGACGAAAGCTGGCTGGCTGGGGCGGGTGGCCCGCCGCCGAACTAACATGCATACATACATAAATACGTGCATACATCAGCGCAGAAAAGTATAACAGGTCGCTGCGATACAGGTACTGCCTGAGATCCACAGAGGCAGGGAGATGGAGGCAGCCACTTCCCAGCAGGTGCCAGCAGGTGATGCATTCCTTGATTGGCTGCTGGCAAGCTCGATTGCGGTTCAGCCTTCAGACGCATCAACAAATATCTGTGGGCTGGCTGTCTGTGTGCATGCATAGACAACTGCTGGCACCTGCTGAAGTAGTAAGCAAGCCGAGCAGTACTACTTATTCTTGCCGGTCCCGCCGATAGCAACAAATGAGTTTATCGCTGATTCTTAGCACTTGCTAACGCGGACTTCCGCCTGGGGCGCCTGCTGGCTGCTGCTGGTGTACGTACGGTCCTTTGGCACCGTACGTTGAAGTTTCCTGCGCCTGAGAGCAGCACAAATCCAGCGATTTAAGTCCTTGTCTGTCGCCAATGCTGAACACGCACCGTCCGGTGGGAGTATTGTGCGGTATTCTCCTTACGTTACACGGAAGATTCGCCTAAGAATGAAATGCCATTGTGAAGCGCGATTTCTATCAGGGTGATAATTTTTTACATCAGTTTATGTATGATTCCTAAGACCACTGGTCCAACTGCTCTCTTGTGCGATCGTAGAGAGGCTGAGACCGGCCATTGTGGCATTTCGCCACAAGTAAGTTCGCCACTACTATTAATTGACAAACATCGGCGTATTGAAAGCCGCAGCCTGGCAGTCAAGCTCGTGCGGCTCAGGCAGCTCAGGTCCGTCAAGAGCACAGTCAAGTGTTATAGAAATGAGGTGGCCACCTTATGGTTCGGCTCCGCGCCTTTTCCCATTTGCAGATGAACCCCTCACTGCACCTATTGTCGCTGGCCTTGGCGTGCGTTGGAAGTCTGCTTTACATAGTACACGCTCAGCAGGGAAGCACTGGAGTGCTCTACCTTCGAGGTGCGACAGGCAGGCATGGAGCTGCGATGGCCCACCTTACTTCAATAGCCCACCTACCTTGCTTTATGATAAACTCGCACGTTACAGACGCGTCCACTGGCGTCCGACGCTTGATTTGAACCCTGCCCCATCCTCCCCGCGACGCCTTGCCGTAACCGCTGTAGGGGAAGGCCCAGCCGAAACTGCGCTCCCAATGCTGAAGGTACGATGACACCGCTATGCCTGCTACACGTGCCATGAATGCTGTCATGTAGTAAGCTGCCATGCCTGACTGTGCAGGCCTTCCGCATGTTTGAGACCATGGCCACGGTGCCGCTGCAAGTGCTTTACCGCGTGACCACTTCTCCCAACGCGGCGGAGGACATCGCCTTGGATGCTGGTCAGCAGACGAGCGCGGTCCCAAGCTCGCTGCAGGCAAGGAGGGCTCGGACTATGGCAGGCGCTCTCGGTTTCACGCTCGCGCATGATATGGAGCCGTGGGGCAATCTTTCGCAGCTTGGCAGGCCTCTGATGGTCTGAGTCATGCTTACGCCGCTGTCGGCCCGCCTTCAAGCGGAGCCTTACTCAACACGCACGCCTTTTGCGCAAACGCGACATTGCGTTATCAGGGATGCATTGCACCCTCTTGATAATGCCCGCAGTTTGCTGTCACAGAGCGCCCGCTGAGTTCAGCCGCGCGCTCCAACTTCACCAGCAACCCCGTGCTGAACGACGCCATTCACTTTCCATTGTACGTTAATTCGTACGCCCTGCTCTACAACGTGCCAGGTGGGTGCTACCTGGGTGCATGGCTGCTCTTCACGTGTTCTTTGTCGATATGCAAGGCGACTCGACGGCGCATCTACATGGCAAGAGCACCACAAATTCCCTTCGTTACGGGACCACACACAGGGACCGTGATAGAATCCCGCTTGGATATGTGCCCGATGCTTCCCTGTGTCGCGGACTCGCAGTTCATGTGATATAATGTATGATGTTGTACGGTTCGTGCCCGCTGCCCCAGAATGAACCCGCCCTTCTTTCAATTGGTCTTCCTTGCCGCATCCATGCTGCTGCTCCCGCAGGGAACAAGGCCAACCCGCTGAACATGACCGCCTGCCTTGCGGCGCGCATCCTCAAAGGAGTGAGTATAGAGTGCGGCTTCGTTCGATGTGGACGTTGCTCGCATTCATACGCAAACACAGCTGCTCATGGCTCCTCTCTCCGGCTCCTTCACTCTTACTGTGCGTGCCCGCTGTGCTCCTGCCGGGATTCCTGTACGCATCGCAGGAGATTCTGGAATGGACTCATCCGGATTTTCTTGACAAGAACCCTGCATTCGTGAAGGTGCGCTTGCCGCTCATGCATGCCTAAGGGCCGTCGCCAGTCATGCGTCCATATACGTTGAGTGCGGAACCGGTGAACCCGGGCCATGAGTTGTGCGACCTGTTCGACCGACTTAAGAGCATCTCAAGTGTCGGCGTGTGTCCTTTCGTGGCCTCTCGCACCTAACTCGTGGTCCTTGGTACAGTTGGTAGTGGACCGTGTTCCGCTCCATGAACGCATCGAGGCGCGTCCCCACCAGCCTCCGTGCCGTCGTCACCTCGGAGCCACTTTCGGCATCTTACGTTACCATGCGCCACGCAGCTGAGCATCGAGGGCGGATGGTCAAGTCCCATGATACACCATCCCGCCGCAATCACTGCAGGCCGCCTCGGACTCCTACAAGATCACGTTGTTCGTTGAGGGCCCCCTGGCTGGCGGGACCCTGGCCGTCCTAGACTGGCTTGCGACGGCCTGCCCCTCGTCCCCGGTCGCATACAGCACGATCCGCAAGGACGCCGTGCTGACCAGCAGTTCGAACATGGTCTCGCGCTTGATGTCTACTTCCTTCTCCTTCGGATGGGCCGCTGGCATCGTGGGCCGTGGCGCTGTGGCGGAGTTCGCGGTCGAGACCGGCATTGCCGGCCAGTACGTCGTCTCGGGCGCGACCAACACGACCAGCTTGTTCGGCAAACTTCCATCCGTTATTCCGACAGGTGAGGATCTGAGGAACGGATGCACATACCCCGCGGAGCGCAAGCGCGCGCAACTCGCCATGGTACGCCCTGGTTCAGGTATTGCGTACGCTTGGCCACCGCCCTTACCTGCTTTTTTCCAAGCCATCATGCAAGCAAGCGCGTTGCGTCTCCCGCGCATCCGTCCCGTCAGGGTCTTGGTCCGCTTGCATCCCTGCGTGCAGGACTGACGGGCGACTACAGCGGAGTGACGGTCGCAAACCTGGCTGCCTCCAAGGTGGCGCCCATCCTGACCGTGGCCTACTTGGTCACGAAGCGGGACTGGTCCCGATCGACCGACGCAGAGGGGCAGCTGGGGGAGGCCATCCTGGCGCTCTGCCAGTTCTTCCATCGGACTGAGATCGCGGGCAACAACACCGCCAACGGCATGATCGCGGAGTACGGCATGCTCCCCGTGGGCGACGCGGTCATGAACGCCACCAGGTGAATTAGTACAGGTTGGGAGTTGACAACTGCATGGACGGAAGCGCGCGCAAAAGGTGGCGCGTCCGTCTGTCATCAGCCCCATGCGTGAAGTGAAGGGGCGAGTGCGTTAACCATTGCTGCCCGTGTTCCCGCTGACGAATAAGTGCCAACAGTCACTCACGCTGTGTCGCTTGTCCGAGGCCTATTGACTTCTTACACCGCCACACGGCAATCCGTCGTTGGCGGAACCCTGCATACCATGTGGCATCTTTGCTTTGCTCCCTAATCAACAGCCGCTGCCCGCGTGCGCGCCCTGGCGTGCGCCCGCAGGGCTTCCCTGGAGACGGCCTTCATTCGTCGCTCGACCGCCGTCCCCTTCACATTCATTGACGGGAACGGCGCCAGCGGTGAGTGATCATGATGCGTAACCACGTTTCGTCCCGTCCGCTGTTGACACTGGTTTCGCACGCTCTTTGGACCCTCGATACCCGTCTCTCGCCATGGTGTACTTGTGTAACTCTCTGTCATCATTTTTGTACTGCCGCCTGTGAATCCCACCATTCATCCCCTTGCAGTGCTCAGCCCTACGCGCACTTCCTTTGACATTGCCGCTTACAATGACGTCATCACTCAGGTAAGTGTAAGGCGGGTCAGGGCGCAGCGCAACGTGGCTGGCCCACTGCCAAGCCGCGGTTGTCTCGTGCCGGTCAGCCGGCGGTCGTATGACCCGTATCCGGAGTATGTACGAAGGACGGCGGCCTCGTGTCAGCAAGGGCAGTAGGAGTGCCCCCTTGCGACGTTCAGCTCCTGATCAAACGCGCAGGGCGTGACCGTGGATACACGGAGCCTCTTGTCGAACTGTCGTACAGGGTCGTCACGCCCATGCATACACACGGGCGTACATGCACGGTCGTACGGCTGACGGACAGCCGCCCACCGCCACCTCCCTCCCCCCTGGGCCCACGCCTCGCGCCTATCGCGCGGCCGCGGCGTACAGGTCGCTGCGCTGCGCAAGGCCCTGGATGTCGGCGCTTCGCGTGTGATGCGGGGCGCCGGCAGCTCCGCCATCACGCTCTTCATCTGGCGCTGCTTCTCCGAGATGCGCGCGCGCTCCACCAGTCCCATCCACATGGTCTACCGCGCGTCCGGGTCTGGGTCCGGGCAGTCCGAGACGATCGCCAAGTCCAACGGCTACCAGTCACTGTTGGATTTTGGTGTCTCAGACACGCCCATGCCAGACGCGTCGTACAGCGACCTGACGGCCAACGGCAAGGTCCAGCTCGTGCACATCCCCGTCCTGCTGCTGGTGGGTGGTGGCGCTCTGGGGTCCTCGCGTGCGGTTGAAGGTCGGCGGGGGCAAAGCCGCGACGGGGGACCCACACTCATGACTGCCCATTCACCCGTCCTGGGGCCGCACTGCCCTGGCCCAAACGACTCAGATACAGACTCACACTGTTATGCATCCTCGCCCGCCGCCTGCGCCCCGCAGCCCATGAACTTCTTCGTCAACATCCCCAATGACGCGCTGCCGTCCCGGCAGCTGCGGATGAGTCCGTGCACCATCGCCAAGATCATGCAGGTGCGTTGGGGCGAGAGTGGGACGCCTCGGTCTTGTTGGCAGCCTACCGGCAGGGCCAAAGCTGGCTGGGCACCTTGCAGGCCGGGCGTAGGGGCCGCGGCCCCCACGGCCAGGGCGCATCGCACACGGCTCACACGGCCCTCCGCCGCGTGCCCCACGCATGCATGCACGCCCCGGTCAGCCCAACAGGCTTTGAGCCCGTTAGTTGTGGCCCCGCCCCGTCGCGCGTGGCTCGGATATACGCTACGTGGAACCTGTTCACCCGTGGGCTGTGGCACTGTCGTGCCGATCTGCTGTGCGGCACCAACCGCGCAACTGGGTCACAATTGTGGCCCCGTACCGTTGTGCCCCCGTGACGGCATTTACCGGATTTTGTTGCCGCTGTGTGACAGCTGCTGCTGCAAACCGCCCCGTGTCATCTGCAAACCGATCTGCATAATCGACTGGCAGGCGGACATCACGAGCTGGAGCCACCCCGACATCACGGCCGACAACGGCTTCACGCTGCCCGACCAGCCCATCGTGGTCTTCTACCGCCAGCTCAGCTCCGGTACCACGTCCGTCATCACCGCCTACCTAAGCAACGCCTGCTCCAGTACGTGGGAGCGCACTGAGGAGCGAGCGGGGATGGCATTACCGGCCGTCCACCAGCCGGCACGCCGGCTTAATCACCAGCCTTGTGCCGGCGCCTTTCTACCGGGGCTTACGTGGTGGTTTCGGATGGGGGGTCCTCTCCCAAAGCCGTGTTGTTTGCTGCCTGCTGCACATGAGCACTGACGGGAGCTCCCGTGCACCCGCGGTGCTGCTGCAGGCTGGCGCCTCGGTTCTGGAGGTCTCCTATCCAACTGGCCCGCGACCTTCAAGCCAACCGCTAACAGCGTCAACATGTCCACCAGCGTGGCCAACACACCTTGGTCGATTGGCTACATGGATACCGCCAACGGCCTGGAGCTGAACTTGATGGAGATTGCCATCAGGAACAAGGATGGCAACTACGTGACATCGCAGGTGGGTGCGGCGCAGTGCCATTCCATGCGCCGTGCGCCGTTTGGTGCACCTCTTGAGCCCAGCCCGCACTTGCTCGGCTGTGCGCAAACACGTTGTCGTGCGATGAGCTCTGTTAATCAAGTGTGCACTGAGTCCCAAACGCGCGTGCATAGACTTGAGTCCGGCGGCATTGCTCTCACGTCCACCCGGCCAAGCTCCCAAGTCTGAACCTGCGGCTGCGCGCGTGCAGACCGGTGACATTTCCGGAGCTGCCTCTGCTCTGTTCAAGTCCGACGCCTGGCCCAAGACTCCTACTCGGTCGTTCTCCTCCGTCTCAGTCCTCAACCAGCCGGGCGCCAACACCTTCCCGATCGTGGCCATGCCCTTCATGCTCGTGCGCACCGACCTGACCAGCCGCGGCGACTCGGGTGCTCTGCTGCTCGCGTTCTTGACCTTCATGCTGGTAGGTCGTCGGATTATGTTCATGTGAAATGGCGCCCGCAGTGCACCATGGCGCGCGACGAAGAGCCTCGGCTCCTGTAATCTATACATCAAAGTATACATGAAGCTCTATGCTGAATGGTCTTGTGCCACTCCAGGATAATGTCGCCCAGAACACCATTGCGCCGGCGCTGGGCTTCGCGGCCCTGCCGGCGGAGGTACGGCAGTACACCCTGGACCGGGCGATGCCACTGCTGCTGGTGGATGCGCGCGCCAAGGCGTGGGCGTTCGAGGGCAGTTCCACGCTTTCCGGAGGCGAGTTGCGGGTGGACGGGCATTCGTTCATACACGGGAGGGCTTGACATGCCTTTCCAGCGTGCGTGCCTGCTCCTCGGGTGGCCCGACTGACTCGGTCGTGCGGCCATGCGCATCCCGTACACACGTGCGTGTGTACGTGACGTGCCGACATCAACGCGCTAGTAAAATAACCTTCGCGCCGCAGGCAAAGGCAGCAGCGACTATGTGATCAGCTCCTTCGCTGGAAACTACGAGAGCAGCAACGCCCAGGCCTTCGCCGACTTCTACAAGGCCTACAACATTCAGCGGAACGCGCTCCAAAGCAGCAAGGCCCTCAACTCCACCAACACAACGGCCATCAACGCATCGGCGCTCGCGGACGTCCCGGCTGACCTCAAGTACCGTCTGGACAAGATGCAGCGACAGATAGTAACCCTGCAGGCCATAGCAATCACGGGCGTGACGTTTGGAATTGTTGGCCTGGCGCTCGCCCTCTTTTCGACGTGCAGGATATTCGTTCACGCCACCCTGATGAACGGGACGAGCATCAACCCGATGCCGGGGCTGCCGGGCTCCATGCTCATGGCCAGTGGCGTCCGGCGCCAAAAGTCGTCTGGGAATCTGAGTGAGAGCTCATTTGGCGACATGTGATCAGTGGTCGATTCACCTGGAAACGAATGAGGCATTGAGGACTTGATTATTTCCTTGCCCGGGGCGTATCCTCATCGCTCGAGCTGAGACTAGGCTCGCGCTTGCGGAATACCTGCGGCAAAGCGATGGGTCCGATTTGGCTCTGCGGGGCTTGGGGCGCGTTGGAGGCAGCCCTATCCTGCAACTCTGCCGACCGTGTCGTCGGTATTGGGCGTGCTCGCCTACTTATTAATACCTATTGCGAAGCGGAGTTCGCGAGCGGGGAGCGGGGAGCGCGAACGCTCTGCTGGGCACGGGCAAAGGGCTTCGCCGTGGTACAGATCTGCAAGACCCGATACTGTTACTTGCCTCTTTTCAGCATGCCGCATACCGTACACCATGCGGGCTACACGGGCGTGTGGAGACGCTAACTCCGTTCGTGGACCGAGTACGCAACTGGCCGATGCTCGCAAGCGTGTGAGCACATGGCGCGGCTGATGGGAGTGCCGACGATTAATCGGCCGTATGCGCCATGCGGCACATCTTGCCAGCAGGTGCTGCTTTTCTTGACATTTTGCTGTCGTTGGAACTGTATGCTACTTCATCCAGGCTGCATTGCATGATGTACTGCTTACCAGTGTTGCGCTTGCCCTGCCACGAATGCATTGATCGCCTGCGCCGGGTGTCCGGACTCGTGAGCCTCGTACATATGGGACAACTGTCGTGGAGAGAAGTCGTAATTTCACGGTGTCTGCTGGCTTGTATTGAACTGCAGACTGCTGTGGACTAGACCTGCAGGATTTGTTGCGCTGTGGACGCAACGGCTTAAGTGTCGTTTTGGGTTTGCCCACGCGACGCTGTCTTGACCCGTGGGACAATGGGTCACATTGGA
Organism: Gonium pectorale; assembly: GCA_001584585.1. Classification (NCBI taxonomy): domain Eukaryota; kingdom Viridiplantae; phylum Chlorophyta; class Chlorophyceae; order Chlamydomonadales; family Volvocaceae; genus Gonium; species Gonium pectorale. The sequence goes on along the minus strand of LSYV01000004.1, from coordinate 2,260,977 downwards.
GGTGCGCTCTGATATCCATTCCTGGTCTGGTGCTGATCCATAAATGTCAAGTAATGCTGGAACGTGACACAGCCGGCAGGAGTGGCGAGTGTTGGCGGGCCGCTTCTGTCGGGCGACGCACAGGCGACATTGGCATTTGACCACCTGCGCCACCGCCAGAGCCATGTATAGCTGCTGAGTTGACGCCGCCGGAAGCGTCAACTGTCAACACGGCCAAATGCCGCTTGCACTTCCTGCAGAACAGGAGTGGGCGCGCTGGCCGCACATGTAGCAGCATCTGCTGGCATACGGTGCTGTCAAATGACATGTAACATGCCCAAACTTAGCCCCCGAGCCAATCATTGTGAAATGAAATACCGTCCCGCGGACTCACTTCCTGGGACAAGGGATGGAAGGGGGCCTTCGGGTGGAGGGTATCCCTCCCCACTCCAGGGCCCCGTGCGTCCTGCCTCACGGGGGTGGGGTACAAGTGGAGGCCAAGCTCACTCAAACGCACCAAGCGCATTGCGTTGATCACTGAGGCTATACCAGAAGCTGTGGCGGGCGGTCTATCTTACATTCGCACGGGAAGGGGGCATTAGGAGGGAGGGTGTCCCTTCCCCCTTCCCAGGCCCGTACTCGTGTTCCCGGCATCGTCGCTGCTCGGGANAGGGGTT